>OZ010607.1:55570782-55780782 GCA_963932145.1 Acanthosepion lycidas | reverse complement strand
CTACTTTGATATGCTTCCCCAAGGAACTTGACATAATCAGAAAAAGAATTTTATTTGACAAGAACAAAATCAACATTAGTGAGATTTTTTCTGATGAGCCCAAGTTCATTGGTAAAATATGTCAAAGTAGAAATTTTCCAAATTATCTTAGATATTTACCACACATGATTGTGGTCTCCTCCGTGTGTGCATATATGCTTGTAAAATCATCTCGGAGGAAGTTCAACATGTAGGTAGTTAGGCTAATAAAGAGAGAAACTGAAAAAGGATGCACAAGACAATCTGTATAAAAAGCAAACATGAATACAATGATAAAAGAACATCTTGGACAAATATGGTAAAATCTTGATTTCTGTATACATCCTGATCTAATACAAATTCAGATATTATTTAAAGGATCAGTAATCACATTATATATACACACACACACACACACACACACACACACATGTATAGGGAATAAATTCCAATAACAAGATAAGAGCACTCAATAATTGAAAATTATAATAAAAACATGTTACAAAATCATGACAAAAATAGCCATTTTGTTTCAACACTTCCAAAGTCTTATCAAGTGATGGTATTGAATGGCAATATTTGTAGGGATTTTGTATCGTTATAATTTTCAAATAAATTGTTTACTATATTATGTATATGTGCATGTATATAAGTGTGTGTGTGTATATATATACACACACACACACTTATAAATAATATAAATGTATATATAGAATATATATGTATTTACATGCATACATAGAATGTGTATTTCCATGCACATGTAATATATTGAATATGTGTTTTATATATATATATATATATATATATATATATATATATATATAATGTATACATGTACTGCAATACAACTGGGATTTTTTGTTAGCTTTTTATTTATTTTCAAATATGATTAATCATATTATTTATATTTTTATTTAAAAGACCTAAAATAATATACTAATTATATTTCTAATAAACTATATATTTTATTTTAAAATTAATATTTGAATTTAATTATGCGTTTTTATACTATTTTATTTTTTCTCAAATAATAGACATATAATTATGCAAATTATGTTTTATAAATCCTCATTTTTTTTAAGGAAAATATGAAATAATGCCTACAAAAATTGCCATTTTATTTCTTTTATTTAATAAATTTTCATTATATATAACTTTTCAAAGGGCATGGGACTTTTAAAGATTTACATGTTCTCGGGGTTTTGTTTTTTTTGTTTTTTTTATTAGTTTCCATTTTAATATGAGTGTTTTATTTGTTTCTTTATATGCTTTTAAAATTTTATTACAAAATCAATTTATATTTTTCAGGTGTTAAATATACATTTATCTTTGAGAAGATTTAATAAATTTGTAGAATGTTTTTCACGAGTTGAAAAAGCAGCATAAATATATTTAATGAAATCCTTTTACCAATGAGTTGTAATCCATTTTAATAGACCAAATTCAATTAATTACTCTTTGTAATTGTTAAAGGAAGACCAATATCAACTAATTGGCTCATTGCACTCTCTACTTTGTCTTTTTATGTGACAGTTACTTGTTCATGCAGCAAACCAAATACACATCAGCAGATCTTACTGAAAAGAGAAGTGAATTAATATTTTACTAGATAGTTGTCTTGGATTAGCCATATTAGCCAAGAGAAAATGATAGGCTGAAATGTGTGTTATCATTTTGATGAATTAACTTCAACTAGCCTATAAATTTCTTTTTTGTATCTCTAAACAAACTGTCACATGATGCATTGTATACTCCTTGACATTGTACATAAAATCTTCTCAGCCATCTACAAAATCTTAAAAAATTTAAAGGCAATATCAAATGCCAACTTCTGCATTCCTGAACACTGATTTTTATTGTCCTCGCTAAAGTTTTTTCATTCTCTTTCACTCCCAGTAACCCCTTCCATCTTAGTGGCATTATCGCCATCTTCTTTCTCCCCACTAAAATTTTCTCATTCTCTTTCACCCCCAGTAACCCCTTGCATCTTGTGGCGTGTGGTGGGGAATAACTAAAGAAAATTTGTAAAAGCACAATGATTTTCCATCAGTTGCTAATCCTCTCATAGGCTTTGGTTTAATTTAACTATAGGCAATAAATAAATAAAATTATATAGACAATATTACAGAAAGAAAGATTAATTTGCTAAATTTAGTCTTCCTCCACTTTTGAGCGAATGAATAAGAAAATATTTAAGAGGTTTTACGTCACTTCATCAACATGCAGCTGGAAAATCACAGGATAAATGCAGGTATATTCCATGAATTTTTGCAGAAAACTTAAAGCAACACAAGCTGAATTTTAAAAACTTCAGAAATCAGATCTGATGATTTAAGACAGTTGCAACCCTAACTTTAACTGTTTGAAACTAAATTATATTCCTTTCAGATTTAAAAAAAAAAAAAATGTGACATGGGGCTTAGTGATTAAAATGAAGTTGATTTACCACGTCTAGAAAATTAATGAAGGATGATAATGACAAGAAAACACATAGGTTATAGGTTATTTTAACAAAACAATAAAAGGAATTTATTCATGAATTTATATGCTTGAAGTTGTGTCAGTAGCTTGTTCCAGGAAAATAAATTGGAATTCTTAGTCCATAGTTTTAATGTATTGTCATGAAGCGGACATGTTCATACAACAGATTAAATGATCTCACACAAAATAATATTAAATAATGTTTAACACAATGGTAAGAGAAATTGTTGCTCACCAAAGAGATATGATTTGTAGAAGTTCAAAGAGAGACAGTTTGAAATAATTTTTTTGGATTGTTGAAAGAAAATTCTGTGTGCTGGCTAGAGGTTGATAATTGGCAATAATATACACTGGCAAGTATTTCAATGTTGGTCATGAACTGAAACAAAACCTTTCACATTACTTCAGACATTCTTTTCTGATTAATTTTTCTCTTCATTTTGTATCAAAAAAAAATTTTGCATAGACTTGCTACTTTTTTTTTTTTTCTTTTTGGAGCACCAGCTAATTTCTGGGAAGGCAAGGTTTTCATCGGTCCAAAAACAATTTCACATAGGCTCACAAATCCTTTTCCTCCTCCTTCCTCAGTATTTGAAGAGTCTGTATGAAAGGAGTATTATTTCGTACTCACTACAGCGTCAACATTTCAAAGCTCTGTGAGCATTTGTTAATAAGGATGGTGTATTAAGATATTTCTTTAGTGAGGATGTCAGAGCATATACAAATAATTTTCAAAATTCAATTAGAAAAATTCAAAAAGTTTTGTGAAAATGTAGCTAAAATACTTTTAGGATTTGGAGTACAGGACTTTTTACTCTCTGATAAAAAGTTTAATGGTTTCCCATACCCAAAAAATAAAATTGGTAAGTTTCTATTGTATCCGCCCACCCAGTTATGCAACAATTGTTCTATTTTTAAAAAAAAAACCAAAAAAAAAACCCAGAAAATTAAGATTTATGCAAGATTTTCTCCAACTTTGAAGAGAAATGCAGAAATGAAGGACCACATGCTGAGCCTATAAGGTTGAAAAATTACTATTCACACAAATTATGTATTAGAGATATTTTCTTTGGATATATTTTTCTTTATGTTCAGAACTTGTTCATTTTTAGTGGCTGATGAGAAATCTTTTAAATTAGAAACCACTCTCTGTACGTAGGTTGGTCAGCAAGTAGGATTTATTGAATTGTTCAATGTCATTTTTTATTCTGCCTTTTTTGTTAAAATTGTGCTTCTTATGAATGTCTCTGAAGGAATTATTGAACAGTAGAGATATCATTTGTTGTCTGTGCAGCTTTTATGTATAGATACTCTTAAGTAAACATCACTCACAGTGTTGATGATTTGTCATTTAACAAAACATCTTAAAATAGTTGATTTTTTGTCGTTTTGAAGCAAGCTGTCTGCTAAAAGGCAGACAAGATTCATAGAAAGAAAGATCGGTTCCAGAGATTTGGGCTTGAATTTCTTCAGATTTTTTAAGCAAGCAGAGGATTTATCAACCAATTGAAGTTGAGTTTTACAAAATTTAAGTTGAATTTTTAAAATTGTCTAATTTTGATTTTAATTTTGATCCTTGCATTGCACAGATTTTGCCAATTAGGAAATTGTGGGATAACGACATTTGTCTATTAAGTAACTTCTATTAACGATCACAGTATATAAGAAAAGAACATGAGTCTCTCACTTTTTACTCTCTTAGTCACAGGATGCTTAGTGTCACAACTGCCATCAGCTACTCCTTAAAAACTAACAATGACCTTGACCTTCACAACCTTTTCACTAGCGGAATTGAAATCAGTAGTAAGCGAATAACTAAACTACTAACCCAATATGTTTGAAGCCTAAACCATACCTTAAGAATATTGGATAAGGTAGTGTTGACCAAACATTTGAATAGCAATATGAGTAATTATTTTATTAACTGTTTTCTACTCCCATTAGCCAGGGACTACTAACAAACAGTACTAACAGGGAGAATTAACAAATTGACATAATCTTAGCCCCTTTTTCCAATGAAAATCAAGCTGCTTGGCCTGGGGCCAGGATCAAAGTGTAGTTGAATGAATCAGAATCAAATCTTTTGATTTTGTTCTTTGTTGGAAGAAGTCTTTACATTGATTGGAAGCTTTTTGTGGGTGTTTAATTTTTGTTACATTTGTCACTGAGGCCCCCAATGTTATCAACTTGCAGTGGCAGAAACAGCTTTGTCATCGTTGAGGGATGACACCCTCACTGTTAGGTTTGTGGGGTTACCGGATACTTGGCAAAGCTGTGTTCGATAAGGAATCTGACAACAACTGCTCAACCAATACCAGGGTGGAAGCACCTAAAAAGGCCCCCTCTCCCTGGTTCTGGCAAATGGACTGAGGTGGTGAGGAGGGGGATCAAAGTGACAGCCCTGGCACCCCAACTGGATGTCCCTAGAAATGCTAATCATTAGCAACAAGAGGGACCAAAGCAGCAGCAGCAAAAATCAGAACCCCTAACAGAGCAACAAAACAACCAGCAAACCGAGCAGGTGGAGGTAAACTGGAATGGATTTATGGAGGTGGAGGAAATGCCTCCACCTTGCTCCTTGTCACTGAAAAGAGGGAGGGAGGGAGGGAGGAGGAAGATAATCTCAAGAAAGCTGGTCCGAGTAGGGTGGAGAAATCTGGTCAAAATTACAAATTTCGCCAGCAAAAACAGTGATCCTGATGTCACAAGTAAGGCAAGGAGGTTCTCCGCTTCCCCATCTAGGGCTTTGATTTCTTCTTCCTCTTCAACCTGTCCCCCAACGAAAAAATCATTCCCATTTAGAAGATTTGTGTTATTGACAGGCTCAAATCCCTTTTGAGACCCCTTTTTAAGAATACCTATCGATTTGCCATTTCCCTAGCGATAACCATAGCGAGACAGGCCCTAAAACATAAGGTTCACAAGTGCTACTAGGGTCAGGTAGTTGGAGTTAAACAAGATGTCTAATGAAGCTGTGAACATGGGTGCAGAATTGTGCAAGGAAGAGATTCGTTGAGGTTCTGATCGATGCATTTGTGAGGTCATTACCTCGGAGGAGCATACACTGAGGGTGACCAAAGACAAAGTGTACTCTGAGAATGACTGAGGCATTTCAGCAGCATTTTAAAAGCCATATTACCAAGGAGCCTGAGGAGTGGTGACTAGTTTCACAGCTATTTACCTGACTTTCGTCAGCTTTTCCCAACTGAAGTGGCTCACTGTGGGGGTGAGATCACAGAGGGCAAAGTTTACTTGGCATTGAAGAAGGTCAGCTGAGGCAAGTCTCCTGGACTTGATGGTTTGCCCTACAAAATGTACTTGAGGCTGTCACACATCTTTGTCCCGATTTTGACAATGGTGTTTAACAACTGATTCCAGCAGGGTCCATCCACGACCAGATTTGCAAGAGTGTGATCACGCTGTTGAAAAAGGGCAAGAGTGTTGGACAGGATTTAGATGATTACAGGCCCATAACTCTGCTAAACACAGAATTAAAGATTTTGGCCAAGATCCTGACAGAGAGGTTGCAGTCAGTTTTCGCGAGCTTGTTGGGACCTGAGCAGACTCGTGCTGTGAGGGGACAAACAATTCAAAGCAATCTGCATCTGATCCACACAATCATAGAGGGTGTGAAAGACAATGAACAAGCCATGCTGATCAATTTGGATCAGTCCAAGGCATTTGACATGGTTGACCATCAGTACCTGACGGCTGTCCTGCAGGCCGTCGGATTCGAACCCAACTTCTGCAAGTGGATCAGTCTCCTGTATTGCTCCCCCACTGTTGTGGTACAGATGAACGGGAAGTGGTCAAGTGCTTTTGCACTGTCATGGTAGGTCTGACAGAGTTGTCCACTGTCGCCCCCTACTTTATGCTTTGGCGTTGGAGCCCCTCCTTCACCAGCTGAGGGACAGGGTGTGCAGCCAGCCCTACGCAGAATCGCTGTTTTCCCCGGTAGAGCTTGAGCTAAGGCTTCTGTGTATGCCGATTACGTATCCATTAATGTGTTGTGCCATTGCGACATTAACATGGTACAGGAGGTGCTTGAACGGTACGAGAAGGTGATGGGGGGCCAAGATTAACTGTAACAAGTCTTCTCCTTGTAGCTAGGTGCCTTGGAGTGTGGTTTGGGCCCTGGCTTCAGCTGGAGAAGAATTGGTTAGGAGTGCAGGCAAAGGTTGAAGTGTTGGTCCAGACTTGGCTCCGGAGGAGGTTGTCCTTAAAGGGTTGGGCTTAGGCATGTGCCAGTTACGTCTTGCCCCTCATCCTTTACTGCTTGGCTGTACTTCTTCTTTGTGAGACTCATATGTGGGCAATTGAGCATTTGTTGATCACCCTCTTGGTGGCCGCAAACATCAAGTAAAAACTGTAAAGAAGCCTATTACCAGTGTCTGTGTCATGGGGGGGCTGGGATTGCCATACCTGGCGAGTCATTGCCATGCCACATTATGATGGAGTGTTCAATTTTGGTGCAGAGAGTTAGAGACGCCTTCCCTAGCCTTACCATCATTTCTCCCATTTTTTGGGGTAAGCGCCGTCGTGGTTGTGGAAGGTTTTCAAGTTTCCTCAGTGAGTGACCTTTCTTGGGCTCGGAGACTATTGTATCATGAATTAGTGGAGGGGGATTGCGAAGGATCCTTTATGTGATCAGCTTGACTTGTCAACATTATAGTTGCACTCCTTTTGGTCTTGGGTGCCAGCAGTGGATAATCTCAGAAACTGAGATTTTGCTTAGGCATGTCGTTGGGTTAAAGGAAATGGTCTCGCACATCTTCTACCATTGTCCTTTAGTATGCCCCTTCTGGGATTATGTCAGCAAATTGACGGTTTGTATCGCTCTCGATCGGCTTGTGTCCATTGATCTCACGTATGCGGGGGTAAAATGAATGTTGTTTTTTTTATGTTGTTAGCCGTGGCTAGAATGGTGTTGTGGACATCGCAAGAGGGAATCTTGCAAGGTGAATGTTATTCATATCAAGATCTGGTTGTTTTCTTTAAGCATCAGCTTAGGGTAAAAATCAGATACAGATTTCAGTGAAACATGGGTGACTGAGGCGAGCCTGGTTCATGTGGATGTGACTAGCCTTGATTTTCTCTTTTAAGTCCCCTTGATGCAATGAGGCGGTTTCCTGTGAACCCGCCCCTGGTTAGCACTATTTTGTTTTCCTAGTTAATGTGGATAAGTGTTGTTCCAGGCACTTTCTTTTATGATCCATGTCAAGATTCCCAATCTCCCCAGTTAGTTTTTGTCCCCTGTTTTTATCTCGGCTGAGTCAGCCTTTGTTTTTTCCCCTTCTGTCATTTATTTTTCCCCCTCTCCATTCCATTAGTGTGCTGCTTGATTCTATCAGCAGAATACAGCTATCTCTCTTATTATTTTGAGGGGTAGACAGGTGGACATTTGTTTTGATTTTATCTTTGTGGTACATTTTAATTTGTTTTCTGGTTTTTTTTTTTTTCCCTCCCCATCATTTCATGAATCATGAAATTTTTATATATATATTTTTTTTTTTTTTTTAAAAAAAGGGACATTTTGGACTCTCATCAAACTTTTAACTCATGAGGTATTTTGTAGGTCCCCCTCTGAATATGCGGTATTTTGGTGTATGCAGGTTCGAGAGGTGATGGATAAGTTCTTTTGGTGAATGAGCAAATTGTAATGAAATGAATGGGTCACGAATCTGATTAACTAGAACTAGGATAGTTAATGAAGACCAGCACCCCCTTTTTTCTCCCCCCAGCCTTGTGCCACAATTCTGTATGTTACAGAATAAATTGTCAGGATCAAAGTGTAATATCCGTACGCTGCCTTTTTAATCTTCCCAGTGCTTTGTCGAGAGATACCCTTCAGTGTGATCCTGTTTCTGCGGTTGATCCACCCTGGAAGATGTATCATCTCACTGACTTGGCCTTGGGAGACTTTTCAGTTTTCAGTCCTCTGTGTATCTTAATTTATGTTACATTGTGCACAACACAGAAAGTATACAACATACAAGGCTCTTTAGGTTTACTTGATTGCACAAAAAAAGGCATAACTAATAATGATTTACGGTACCCAAACCAACAAAGAAATTTTTATACTTTTTCGTCTGATGTGAAGAAACTCTCATCATGCGTCTCTAACTAAAACTGTTTCACTATGTCCCTTAAACAATTGATAATTCCTGCTACATAAACTGATGAACTTGCAAAGAAATATGAAAATAAATAAAATTTTCCGACGAAAGAGCAAAACTTAATGAACATAAATTAACATCCCTAACAATAAGATATAACAACACTAACAGAATTTTCAACACACGTGGAAATACAGATGGCTGCTGCTACCACCACCACGACCACCAGATGCTTCTACAATACATACTTAACTGCTTTTCTTCACCCCTGTTGCTAACAACTTGACACTTTTTCTATATTCAGCCACCACTTTAAATTTTCATCTCTCACTGAGGAATTTCAATGCAAACCAGAAAAAAATCACGAATTGAAGAGAAATACTGGAACTTGAAAAGAACATTTTGCTACACATGACAGAAGAAAATATATCAACTACGTTGGAAGCCAAACATTCAACAAATTAATCAATTTTAACAACAAAAAATAAACACAGGCTAAAATACACGCTTTTGAGATGAATCGCAGTAATAGATTTCAACACTGAAAAACACGAGTTCACTGTTCACGTGGAATCTTTCGTCAAACACGAATTACACTTTCTTTTGACAAAGCTTGAAACAACAAAAAACACTTCTCTGCATAACAGAGTGTTCATTTTCTGCAAAATTGCACCAAATTTACAAGGAAACCCTGCGTGGACCACTGGCGAAAGTATTTGCAAATAATGAGTACAACATGAATCTAAGAGTTTATTTTTCATCATTTTCCAGCACATGGCAAATTTAAATAACAAAACAATAGAACAGTCTCTTACAGACTAAACCATGATTGAGAAAAATAGGTGTTAAAGATTAAGTTAACCAAAACACCGAATAATATGCTGAAAATGCAACTACCACTGACTCACTGACGTTTAAAAAAGTTTCTAAGATATTTGAAGGCTTGATTAATGATACCCTAGATATCAGAACCCCTAAAAATCGATACTAATACCAGATATCTTCTATAAAGATCTTGTGTGAGTCTGTCACACACGAACATACATACATACATACAAATACAAATCACATACAACGCCAAGCATTCATTGGTTAATTAATCATCACTACGTTATTATAGACAATTTACAAATCGCAACAATGCGACAATTTTGTAATCGCTCTATTTTCATGTAGTCAATTTTGTGCACTTTTAGGTGAAACGGATCACAGAAGCTTTCTTAAGTCTCTCCAAAGCTCGCTTGCTGATTGGCCGTTGCCAACCAATCAAATCATTTGCATGTGAAGAATAATTCTTCCCATGCAGTGATCTGGAGCCTATAGTCACTTATTTAAGCAAGAATTTTTCTTAGCTAATTAGTGAGAATTCAGCTGCCAAACGAATCCACAACAGTTGAAACCAAGTGCCAACCTTCTCACTCACACACACCACTCACATGCTGAATATACCTTGTAGATACTCACATAATCTTTTCTAACACAGCAAATCTTTTAAGAACAGTCATTATAAGAGACTCTCATTAACATTCTTCCAGTGAACTTTGAAATACTAAAATAACAGATAGAGAGACAACTCTTGTTTATTTCAACCTTTTCTTACTTAAATGCATGCTTTCTTTCACATCGTTGTTTGATATTGTACATCTTGTTAAATATATATTTTATGTGTAACAATGTCTTTGGCTTATCCTTTTCTGCGTCAGCCCTGTTTGCTAATCTAAAGTTAAATTAATGTGGTGAAGTCTGACACAATCTTATGAAACATGCTTCAACATATTCAATATCAATTTGGCATAGTTGATTCTCACCAGCATCAACTCAATATGAGTTTACAATTAAGAAGGAATTCTTCTAGTTGTTACAATTGTGTAAACTCAAATTCATAACATTTACAAATTCATGAGTCTCAAAATAACACTAAACTGAATATATTAGAAAACATTTACAAATGTTCTAATAGCCATATGCTTCATTTTACTGCTGGTTATTTCAATGTGAAACATTAACATTTTTCTTCAGAACATACTAATATTTGACACAGTACTAATGATTCACTTTTTGCAGTACTGCAGACTAGTACTCTTTCTTGTCAACTTGACTTTTCAAATCTTCCTTATGCTGCTTTGACTGCTATTGACACCAAATGACACTATATATAAAATTCTGTGATTTCCATCCATCTGCCCATAACACCCTCTAAAATAGATATAAATTAACCAATCAAAATCAAATTTTGAGAAGAAGTACAAACAGGTAAGGGGGTGTAAAGTACAATTGGTTTTATTAGGTTGCATAGCTTAGTACAATAAATTTTCATATATTTTTCTTTAAAAAAAATGAATCAAAATTTAAAAAAATGATTGGTTTGTGAAATTGAATGAGTTTGTAAATCTCAACAAAAATATTAGTGATAATTTCAACAATTACTAAATACTGTGAGGATACTAACGTGTGTTGCAAAAAATTCTAGTATAAGAAAAGGGCACAAAATTCTCCCTCTTAGGACATGTCTTACAATCTATGGGACTTTTTACTCCTCAGCATAGCTCATGTCACATTTAATACAACACAGAAAATACATTGCCTACAATGCCTTAAATATATTTGAATATATACAGGCATATCTAATAATTTTACCAAACCAAGAAAGAACTTCTCTCAAATGCATATACATACAAAAAAGGACACATCTCTACACACATATATGCCCACCTTCATTCACCCCTTTTTGTATAATCTGTTTTGTTTGCTCAGGCAATAAAATATGTCATTGTTGTTCTTCTTCTATATACCACATCCCTTCAGGACATGGGTGATCATGACTCTCTAAAACTTCTTATGTCTTGTGGGCCCTTAACAGTTTTCTGATTGTGCTAAGGTTCCTATATCCCACCATTCATTCACACATGATCATCAGGTAGATAGGCCGTTGCCTTCTCCTATCTCTCTTGCTCCCAATATGCCTTGTGAGGGTTAAGTTTTCCAAGCACTCCCATGTGTCTAATTAATTTATCTTCCAGATTCTGACTATAAATGTTGCCATTTTCTATAAGACTTCCCTTATCCTTACTCGCTCTGTCCATGGAATTCTAAGTATCGCTCTGAAAAAAAAAATTTCTGTTGCCTCCAGTGTGTAATTGTTTGTATATCAATTCTTATACTTTCATGTTTGAGTAAATACCTATGCATACACAATCCTATCAACCAATATAACTGCACTATCTCTCTTACTAAGCAATATATCCATTCAACAAGGGATAATGCCTGTTACAAATGGTTTTCATCATTAGAATTTGGCACACTTTTTCAATCAAGTTTTGAACTACTTTTATCAGAATATAGAACAAGGAGAAATTTTTTAATTTGCTATATAAAAAGACCTTTCAAATAAAATAATTTTATTTTTCAAACATATTTTTAAATAAATTTTTATTTTTTATGAAAACTTATAGTATGAAATTTTAATTTTAATTTCTTAAATTTTTCAAAAATTAGTTCTCGTATTACTTCTGTTTGAATGTATACAATTATTTCCCAATTGTTCTTTCAAATTATCTGAAACTGAAAAAGATACACAATGATATTGCACAGAAACTTTGTAATATATTTGCCCAAGCTTTTGATTATCAATGAATCACTGACCAATTGTAATTGCTGGTGGTGCAACATTAGATGGTGTCTTCTAATACCTATTTGGTTTACTTTCCAAAAACTTGACACAAAGCAACTCAAAAATTTAAGTGTTTCATTTTTTCCACCTCATTGAAAGTTGCCATGTGACTTTATTGAAAAACCATAAACTATTATGTGTCACTTATCACAGTTTAAACCCAGCTAAATTGTTTTGCCAACAATGGCACCTGTCAGTATTTACTGAGTATATTTCTGGCATATACATATTAAAGAGAGAATATGTTAGATAATTGTATATCATGATTGGCTTTTGCAATACAAGTTGAAATTTGTGACTTAACAGAAATAACATTTTTGAAGATATTGTAAGGATCAGTGAGCAAAAAGAAATATTTCACTCAATAGTTCTTAGCTGTTTTGACATTAAAAAAGAAAGGTATCAAGAGACAAGAGTTATGTGTTCAATATGACATTTATATGTAAATGTCATATTGAACACATAACTCATGAGAGATATAACACATAACACATTATGAGACATAATCTTACTAGAAAGTATTAAAAACTAAGTTGCTCATGTTGCAAAGTAAGTTATCAAACAGAAATAATAAGCAAGTGAACATTCTAACATAGTATAATTACTGCTACAAATGTCACAATGCTTTATCAGAGATAGCCATATGAAGCCATTATAACTTGTAGTGAGAGATGAGAGAGGGGATATTGGTCTAGTTTGCCAGCCACTTGGTAACTGCTGTGACTGTGTTTATTTTCCAGATCATGTGGCGTTGTCATGTAAAAACTTTATATTTTATTTCATTAAAATCTGGCAATTATTTTATTTTTGCAATTTGTTTTTCTCTGCAAAAAGATGCCAAAATTTCCCATACTAATTTTTGGTCACCTGCTGATGCAAGAAAAAAAAAATTTTTTTTTTAAATTTCCAACATTCTAAAAAGGATAAAAAAAATAAAATTTAATAATCAAAAAATCCTTTCGTCTTTCCTCTTAAAAAAGATTTTAATGTTAAAACTTGATTTTAATTTTTAAAACAAAGATTTTAAACTTGTCTTTTTTTTTTTTTTTAAAGTTTGGTGCACTTTTTCATCATGTATGTTCATTTTTTAGCGAATATTTTGGAGGTACCTAGTTTTATCTCTGTGAAATACATAGACATTTGTAGGTTTTTTTTTTTTTTTTTTTTTTTTTTTTACACAAATGTCCAGTGGAAAATGCCATGATGCCATGCCTGACTTTGGGTTTCTGGTTGGGACCTGAAGAGAAATGACTATAGAATTAAATCAATGAAGAATAAGAAAGAACAACAACACCGAATTGTCATATGCCTTAGTCAACGAATGGGTTTATAAGGCGATCATACGCCGACCAGAAGATATATACATTATCACACCTGTGGAGAGATACAGGCTATCTCTCTCAGATCATGACAATGAACAATTAGTAAACAAAAAAATATTTTAAAGACCACTGTTCGATTATCCTAATCGAACAGTAATCTTTTCCCAGGTTCGCTTCAGTTTCAACACGAATACTGATTCACAATTCAAGGATGAACGATAAGGCGTAGTGAATTTTGATATAAGAACTTTAATATGTACAGATATACAAAATATTAAAATAAAAGAAAATATAAGCATGAGTAAAACATCCGACGACCAGATCTCAAGACTTATGTTGTGATATCAAAATTTGCCTAACTCCAAATGAATTCGACTGAACCCGAACGGACAAAAATATAAGTATGGATAACTATGAATGCAGAAATCAACGCATAACCAAAAGACATGGGATAGGAGTTACATATTATTTTGACATGTGGAAAGGTGTTTGTAAGAACATAATATTTATGGATGCATGTGTATCTTTCTAATACGGGTCCAAAATATATGACTACTTATATTTATATTCAGTTCTCTTTTTTTATCATTGTCCTTTCTTTTCTTTCTCATGTTTCCTCTTTTCTTTCCTTTTCTTGACACAAATACGATTTCACACACTGTCCGGCTGTAACAGAGATATACACTTTCTTCCTCTCTATGGTTTTCTTTTTTTCTTCTTCTGTATACAGTTCAGTTCAAACACGATTCAACTGCAACAGAGATATACACTTTCTTCCCCTCTCTGGTTTTCTTTTTTCTTTCTTTCTTCTTCTTTACACAATTCAGCTTGTAACAGAGATATATACTTTCTTCCTCTCTGATTTTCTTTTTTTCTTTAAATGCAGGCTGTATTCTCAGCGTACAAATTCCTTTGCGTCTTCTGTGATAAACAACGTAAGTTATCACCTTCAATTTGGGGTTATCGAACAGAAATACATGTTCTTATATTTCTTGTCCGGAGTTGCCTGGATGAATTGGACAAGTTCCATCATTATCAAATGAGTCTCATCTTTCCGTTCATAAGTTATCAGCGCTTTGATTTCGAGTCTTGCTCCTTCAAAGACAAGACAGCAACTGACTCCCAAGTAATTTTCTAACTCTCACGTGTCCTTCGTTTTGGCGCGAATTCCAGCTTACATCAGTCCCCTGTTTAGACATCTGTTGCTATGGGTAATTGGATCAGTCAACCTCTTGACTTGCTTTCCCAAAATGTCTCATGACTTCCATGTGACCTCTTCTGTTGTCAGGCGAAAATTAATATATGCATGTTTGGGCTATCTGCGTCCATCACAGAATTCTGAATCAAAGTTGCCAGAATTTAGCATGTCCAGTTATCATTTAAGTGTTGTGATCTATACCATCAAAATTAAAGTTCTATATTGAGAAAATCAGAATAAATAACTGAGTATCCCATTGCTTTAGAAGTCTGTGTTGCTTGACACTGCAAATATTCTGTGAAAGCTGATCTCGGTACAACTTGATGGAGAGTAGACTTGTAATGCAAAATCTTTTGATAACTAAAACTGTGCAAAAGAAGATAGCATTAAATAATAATAATAATGTGATGATGTTTGTATAAAAATCATATTATTATGAGTTGGATAGAAGTGACCATCTGAGACAAAATTATAAACTATGGTACTGAGTGTTGGGGATAAAATTAGTCGACAGGAGATCTCAACTTTGCATATAAGTGTATAATAATAATATGATAATTTCTTGATTTTTTTTATTCTTCCATATTTTCTTTCTTTTTAAGAACCTGGTCACAAGAAATGAAGCTTTAATGTTGTTCGTTGTAATGTAAATTTCATTTCTTCATAAATCCACCAAATGATTTCACCCTGTTCCATATTATGCTCTCTCAACTCTCTCTCTCAATAGAATTTGGCCCACACATAGTCACATATTAAGGTCAATACATTAAAGAACAAGACAAAACCTTCAATCCTAATTTTTTTATAAACCTTCATATATCTCTCTTTTTATTCTCTCACTCTCTTTTTATTCTCTCACTCTCTTTTTCTCTGTCTCTCTCTCTCTCATTTCTTCTCTAACCAAAACCCTCCAAGCTGCCTTATTTTCTTTCCTTTTGGCATTGCCTACTCTCTGACTCATTTCATCTGCATCCAGGCATTAAAAATGTTGGTTCAGGCGACATGTCCATTTCTTCTCAGAAGATTCATATTGAGGTGACCAACTCACTGGATGGTCATGCACTAATGTTTGGATATTTGGTGCAGCGAAATGCCTTTTCTTACGATGCCTAGTGACATTGACTCAGTGCAACAAACAATTCTTCTTACCAATGCATGTTCCTGTTGCACCCTTTCTATTTTCTATCTCTCTCTTAAATCATTAAAGATGAAGAAGAACAAGAATGAGCACACATATATGTGCATACATAGAAGTTCATATGTATGTTGTATACATACATACATACATGTGTATAAAGAGCTGGATGTTTAATGTAGAGAAGGACAGTTAGCAAATTAATCTCACAAAATGTACTAGCTGTTGGCCAACTTACAAAATATCTGCTGTTGAATTGCATTTATGTGCCAAACAACAGTCATCCTGTTAAGAAGAAAGATTATTGTAGATCATTGTGAAATGACAAAACTAGAGACTGTTGTGTGTGTGTGTGAGTGAGAGAGAGAGAATATACATATATATATATATATGTATCCTTGTGCAGGTATGTAGAAAATAGAAAAGAACACGTTGGGTGCATAATCCGGGGTTCCTTAGTATTTTTGTTTTTATTTTTAAAAAACAGTGCTCCATACAGAAGTAGAGCTTATATTATAATAATATTTTTTGTTTAAAAATATGATTCCTTCGCGAACGGCGAAGGAATCATATTTTTAAACAAAAAATATTATTATAATATATATATATATATATATATATATATATATATATATATATATATATATTTGTTTAAACATTATTTTAGCCATTCCTAATAATTATATATATGTGTGTGTTCTTTTACATTGATGCCATTCAGAAAAAGACAAAATAGCTTCTCTTGGCACTGATCCATTATAAGATATTTTAACAACTTTCTTTTAATTGGCATGCCACAATTGCCCTGATGAACCCTGTTAACACGCCCATTCAGTCACATGATAGATGAGCACTAACAAGTACCCCCTTCCAACATCTTAGAAGGACAAAGCCAGCATGACATCACAACTGACAAAATTTACAATTGTAACTATGTGATAAAAAGTACCATTTTTGGTGATCTTTCAAATTTTGCTTGTACACTGCATTTTTCAAAAAGTAATAAAAAATGTTGGAAATCTGTGAATTATCTTGTTTGGTTCCAATCAAATGAAGCATTCTGGGAAAGTATTATAGATATGCATAGGCATGACCGCACACATACATATAGAGACAGACATACATACATATATACATACAGCAAAACTTCAGCAGCAGTAAGAAAATAGAAGACATAGTGAATGCAGTCAAGTGTGACAGACAGCAGTAACAATAGCAGGCAAATTAAGTTTAAAGCACTAAGTTCTATACTCAAGAGTGTCCCATGGGAGAATAGCCTAATGGATTAGTGTTAGTTAATGAATTTGTTCACATTAGTAATTGTGAGTTCAATCCTTGGGTCAGAGGATGCAGACTTAGACTTAATGGAAGCAAGGGTACTGAGCAATACTAAAATAAGACTAGATGAAATATTATGGTCAGTAATTAAATTCATTAAGTGAAGTATGCAAAATTCACTGAAGGTTATTTAAACAAGCACTTGATGAAGGCCAAAAAGCACAATAGCTGAAACATTGTGATAATAACAACAAAGATAATAGTTTGAATTCAAACAATGTAAATAATACACATAGAGGCACATATACACAAACCTCTTGATACTGAAAATACAATGCTGTTAAATAAGTAGAAAAAGCAGCCAAATTAAAATTCAGGTCATCAGAAGCAAAGAATGGGTAAGAGATTTTGCTTAGTTTTGTACTTTAGCTTTGTAGTTAAGCGTTATTTCCCCCATCTATATATCATTTAAATATTTCTTTATTGCAGATATTTTGTAAAAGGGAACTGATCTTATCACTTGTGTTATTTATTCTGTTTATAATCACAATACAACAAATAATTTATATTATCTTCCTCTTACCCTGTTGACAGCCAACAAAGTAATTTATGATGAACATTTTTGTTAGTATAATTATGGAAAAGTTTAAAATGAAGAGAGAAAAGACATAAAAAACTTTTTTATTTGCTTATGTATTTCAAGCACATTTTATTTACAAACATTTATACTAACTGCATTTTGTTATCAATTATTTGAACAGGTTTTTAGTTTCTCAAACACATTGCCACCAAAATATCTTTAATAAAAACATCTCTAATCTTTGGCAAAGCAAGTTAATCTGCTTTTAGTTACAAAAGAAAATTATTCATTACTTCAAGCATTTCTCATAGTTTAATTTTTTTTCTCTAATGTTAACAACATTCAGTTTGGTGAGAATTTCCCATCAGCCACATTCAAATCTCTACTTACCTGCTCTTGTCATCTGTTTCCAGAAATCTGTACTTACTGGTTCTTGTCATCTGTTTCCAGAAATCTAGAAAACCAGTTTTACTATTTGTTCTTTAATCCTTTGATTAGGCAAACATTTCCAGAATATAGGAAAAAGTAAAGATTTGAAATGATTAATCAAGTTTTAAACTGCTTATCAATTTCCAGTTATTGACATTTTGAGTCATTTCAAATGAATGCAAGTGTGAAAGGCATGAACCTGACAACTTCATTCTTTGCCAACACAAATACTAAAAATGATTTTGAAAAAGTGAAACAATGATATTCCTCCCATTTTGGTTGGAGATGACAGTTGTTAGTGAAAGTTGAATATTAGAACTGTTTTTAATTGATACCTATCAATGAAAAACAGTTCTAATACTGAATAGAAGGTACATCTTATTATTAGGTTGGTGCAAAAATAATGACGTAATAATGTCATTTTTTGACGTTAAAAAAATACGTCAAAAAACGTCATTATTTTTGCACCAACCTAATAATGATATTAAGCAATATTATACCTGATCAAGAATTAATCTTTAGATAAAATCTAAACAAAAAGAATTTCGAACCAGAGTAACTTAATTCTGATAAAACAATAACTTTTCTGTAGCTCTTAATTTTATCAATTATTATACTCTATCATGAGTATGTTAGAAATTGACTCTATTTTTATCTGAGCAGTAATTGTCTTGATGACCAATATGTTTCTAATGCCATGCTTCTCTCATTCTGCCATTACTAGATACAGTCAAATTGCCAGATTACAGAAAGTAAACTTGACAGAAATTGTGGATATACAGAAGTGAGTTAGCAAGGAAGAAGTATTTTTGCTCAGGTATCAGCCTCACTTAAAAGCTAGTAGTTCTTTGCCATCCATGCATTTTATGTATATGCTTCCATTTCTACTGTTTATCTCTTTGTTTATTTTTTAATCTTGCTTTTTTTGTGGTGCATTTATTGAATTGTCTTCAATTTCTTTTTTTTCAGTTTTACTTTGTCTCTTTCTGGCTAATCTATATTTGTGAAGATACAGGAATACTCCACCAACTAAAGTTGTGGATATTCAGCACTGACACAACAAAAAGGATATTTTGACTGAAGATATTTCACCTGGGACATGCATTGGATAAATTGTTATTTAAATTAGGTAAAAATGAAAAATAACACTGACATCTCATTTTAACAGATATATCTACCAAAATTACACAAAAATATCTTCAAATACTGAAGAGTAAATTCAATAAAATTTCCATTGGTTTCAGCCATGGCCTCCAGACAACTGCAGAATCTCCTGCAACTTTTCTAGATGGTCTCCTTGTTTAAGATGGTGAATGCTGCCATAATCTTTGCCTTCAGTTCATCTTTGGTATTACAAGTTTTGTTGATCTCTTGCTCAACTGCACCTCATAAATAATAATGAACGGGGTTGCAGTCTGAGGAGTTAGGTGGCCAGATGTAAGGGGTGATGTGATCACAGAAATTGTCTGACAGTCATGACTGGATTCTCTTGCTTGTGTGGCCTGGTGCAGAGTTCTGTTGCTAGACATAAAGTCTTCCAGTAGCCACTCTCTTGACCCAGGGCAGCACTACCTCTTCAATGCACTTGATTTAGGCCACCATGTTGAGTTTGAGGCACTATGGAAAAATGAATGGAGACATAACATCACAAGTCATCACTCCAAGCACCTTTGTAATCACCATTAAACTCATCCAATCCTTTCCAAATTCTCAGCACTGTCCTCAAATTGGCATTCAATGAAATGTTTGTATTGAAGATTCGGTCTGAATGCCAAGCAGTACAGCATGCTGTTTCCAAATTTCTGGTGGAGTGAATTGCATTATGGTGCTCTTTTTCTCACAGATGGTGTGCAAATGATCCTACTATACTGTGCAGTTGAGAAAATCAAAAAAGAAACAATGCACATATGTGAAATTAAAAATATAATATGGTAATAATTTACCTATTGCACACAGTAGAGTGGCCACTTAAAGGGTATTTTGTAAATTTAGCAAAATGTATTGCATTTCATTGTTCATGAATTGCCTGTGTCTACAAGAGACATGCAAAAGAATGCCTCTTATTTATTTCTACAGAAATACAACATATACAGGGAATAAAATAACATTGTTTTCAGCTACAAAATACTATTTTTCCACATAATTACTATTATTAGCTATGCATTTTTAGTATGCATTACCCTGAAAACCTAATCCATTGTTTGCTCTCTGTACATGTTTCAATGAATTTCCATAGTTACACTTTTTCTTCATATGCACTATCATATCAGATGCCATTTTGCCAAACTATTGCTCAGCTATTATATGTAACAAAAGAAAAAAAATGATGGCTTTACCACCAACATCTACTTTTGATGTCATGGGTCAGTATAATAAAATAAGAGGCATTTCTTTCCTTTCCCCTTCTTTTGTGTTTTCTTGTCCTTTCTCCTTTATTTTATTTGTCATTTGATTGATTCTTCATTCTTTCTTTTTTTTCCCATACATTGAATTGTATTGTTTTTTTTTTGTTTGTTTTTTTCAGTCTTACATATCAATTGTTATTGATAGTTATTGTCAGGGAGAAGTTTTTTGTTTTTTTTTTTACATGAACTGAGGATAGTACACAATTATAAATAAATTGATAATTGTGGCTTATTATTATAATATAATTGATAATTGTGGCTTATTAATTATAAATAAATTGATATCTTTGTGGTTTCTTTTTTTTAAAAATAAAAATAAAATCAACTTAAAATTGATGAAAATATGACTTATCCCTTTTACTTTCTTCTCTATAGTGTAGAATTTGAATTTTTTTAGTTAAAAATTAATTTGTAAACTTTATTTGCTCAAATGATAAATAATATACACTTGTTGTTGGACATAAAAATGAAGCTCAGTAAAACTACAGTAAAATATTTTTTTAGGTGATAAAGTTGTGATAGAGATATTAGTTTTAATAATTTCAAGATACCTTCTATACAAAAATACGAAATAGAGCTTGGTCATGTTTATTTTTAATAAGTAAGATGAGGATCTCTCTCTTTATGTGCCATGTCCCCTCAGGATGTAGGCAATCATGGTTCTCCACAATTTCCTGTCCTTTGTAGCTCTCAATAAATTTTGTCTTTTTGTTATTTCTACTAAACTCTGTTCTGCCATCCATTTACTCAAGTTCGTTAAGTTATGTTATGCATTGTTTTCCTCTGTTCCACTTTATCTTTAATCTGTCCTGTGAGTATCAGTTTTTCCAAGCCTTTTTTTCACATTATGTACCCTAGAAATTTTAACTGTCTCTTCCTCATGTTAAGCATAAATTTCCTTTTTACTTCCATTTTCTCTAAAACTTTGTCATTAATCACATATTCAGTCCATGGTATCCTCAAAATCCTTCTGCAGAACCATATATCTGTTGCATCAAGTCTCTTCTTCATCTTTGAGGAGATTGTCCAGCATTCACTGCCATATAGGAGGATAGATATCACATAACAGTTCATTACTCTTTTCTTTGTTTCTAACAAAGTTTTTTTTGTCTCTTAATACTCTGCTTAGTTTTTGGAATGCATCTTTGGTTATCCCAATATGCCTTCATATTTCAGGGTCATACTTTGTCCTCTGTCCTCTGTTAAAATACTTCCCAAATATTTAAATTTTTGCATTTATTTGATTTTGGTACCTTCAATTTGCAATTTACACTTTTTGCTTACATTCATGCATTTTGTCTTGCAGTTGATGTTTAATCCTTCCTTTCTCACTTTCATTCACTACCTTCTGTAGGAATTTTTTTAGTTTTCTTTCTATGTCTGCTATCAACACTGTGTCATCTGTATATCTTACATTGTTAAGATTGTGGTCACCAATAATGAATTCTAGTAGGACTTCTAATTCTCTCAGAATGGCCTCACTGTATAAGTCAGGTGAGAAGATGCATCCTTGTCTTACACTCCTTTCTGTTTTTCTGCTGAACTCATTTTCTATCTGTATGCAGGCCATTTGTTGCCAGTATGAGTTCTTAATTATTTTAATGTCCTTCCCAAATATGTCATGGTTGCTGAGCAGTTCCACTAAGTCATACTTTTATGAGGATATAAGTTCAAATATTACAAAAATAAATCTACCCTTATTGTTATTTATACATATTGTACATGCACTGCACACAAAACTTCCTTACTAACCAGAGTTCTCTTTTCTATTCAAATAAAAAATTCTAACAATAATAACATCAAAGTTCAAACTTCAGACAGGAATACACTTATTCATACAAGATGTAGTTATGTGGTGTCAAAGATAGCTCAGTCCAAGATATATCTATTTGTTATCTTCAGATTTTTAGTTATAGATGAATGTATATAGTTTTTCTCAGTCAGACAATTGCCAAAAAAAAAAAAAAATTCATATTTGCATGATGACTAGGCAAAAATTGTTACAGTTTTTATTTTTTTAAAGCAAGTTCACTCCAAGCAAGGCAGTAAAGCCACCAAGACACAAGGTGTGTGGAATAATTAGAAAACAGAAACATTACTAAGGAGCAGGAACTGTGGTATAATCTATCTCCTCTATTAATGGCTCTGTTCTGAACACATACATTCAGGAGAACTTTGCTGATATGCAGAGCATATTAAAGCTTACTGATAAGCAATGTGTATTGTCTAGAACAATTCTATTACAATTTAATCAACTCTCATTGTTAACCATTTTGTAAATGGTTAATTTACTCTGTCCAGAGAAATTTATTATTGAATCCCCAACACATCTGATGCCAAACTAGAATATCATCCCTGGAGAATAACTTTCATGAACTTCTTGACCATGTACTGCAACCAAAATTAAGCTACACTATTTCACCAAATATGTCACAGCACAAGTTTACAAGTATTTCGTGGATGCATCTTCCTATACTGTGCAGGACCTGCATTAAAAATAAAAATGAAATGGTCACTAGACATCTGCTGGCTACATGTCCTTAGACTCTGTTGATGGATTTTATCAAGCCTTGGACTGTTCATTAATCTCTGCTAGAAGAGACAAATGCTATACATGCAGAAAGGTAAATTGGGCTAACGTTTGTAAAAGTAAGAAAAAGGGGAGCAAAACAGTAACTTGTTCAGCATCATTGATAATATTTGGTGGCTTATCAACTATGATGATAGAAATCATTGTTAATGAGCAGCCACTAAAAGCAGTGATTGACATGGAGAGAACAGAAAACTTTCTTAAGGCAAGCAGTGTGCAACTAAATTCATGGAAAATTTACTCATGCCTAAACAAAGTCATGATGGCTAGCTCATTCTATACAAATACTGTTTAGTTGATCTAAAAATAAACGGTATTCTATACCAAGGAGTAAGATGTCTACTAATGAAAGATCGATACTGCGTCCTAATATTAAGGAACTTATGTCAACACTGTTATATTAAGCATTTGGTAGGGAGAGAAAGGAATAACAAGGATTAGAGTGAAACAATGTTTATTGTTAGTAGAGAGTACAGGAATAGTGATCTGGTCTAAGCATAGTGTTGGAAGTTGAATCATTTCTTGTTCTGGTGTGGCTGAGGTCAAGGCATATGGTTGGTGCACATTTGGTTGATTGAGTTCAAAGTGGAACGTTGTTGGTTGGTAAACCTGTTGTGTTGAACTGGGGTGACATCCAATTCGTGTGGTCTTGGTAGCCCTGTTCCATGCAACTGAGGTTGTGGTGTTGACTGTGAATGCCTTGTAAATGAGTCGAGGTAGGCTGAAGTGACAGCCAGTTTTGGTAGGCCTGTTCTGTGTAATGAAAGTCGTTAGTGTCGACTGTGAAGGAAGTGCCTTGTAAACGAATCAAGGTAGGTTGAGTTTGGCCGAGGTGATGACGAGGGTTGGTATTGATGAAGGTTTGTATCTGGGCAAAATCGAGGTTGAGATGTTTCAAGTTGAAGCTGGATAGCTGAGGTGGTTGATCAAGCCAGGAAATGGTAACAGTCACTGAGAGGCGCGGTCTTTTCAACAATTTAACACTGGATTGTGAACCAGTAATTACTAAATCCAGGCAAAACACTGAGGAGAATAAATTATTTATCCAAACTTGTATGTTGAAGGAAGGAATAATTGAACCTAGCCATTTGCCATGGAATGCCCAAGCCTTCATAGTCTCCTCTATGAAAAAAGCAAATGGTAATCGACTATTTCTAAACAATAAACTGGCTTACTTTGCTGGATACCAAGAATAAACAATATGATAGAGGAAATAGACAAAAGCGGTCTATTTAGTACTCTGGACTTTAAAAGTGCCTACCATCAGGTAGCTAAAAGGCCCAGTGATAAACTCTATACAGCCTTCGAAGCCAGCAGTAAACTCTATCAATTTTGCAGAATACCGTGACTAAAAGAGTAGCTAGTTTTCAAAAGGTGATAGACCAGATAATATCAAAAGAGAACCTGCAAGGCAACTATGCTTACATCAATAATGTAACTATTTTGGGGAAAAATTGAGCAGAACATGACAAAAATCTTAAATTAGTCATGGAAACTGTTAAAAAATACATACACTTAACTAAGACAAATGTTATTTTAGACATAGACATATAAAATTACTTGGGTATATAATATTTAAAAGCAACATAAAAGACAGTCCAGAATGTCTGAATCCATTACTCAGTCTACCAGTCTCAAAAGATTTACCCACTCTGTGCCATGCATTAGGAATGTTTGCACACTATGCACATTGGATATTGTCTTTAAACTTTCGGTTATTTCCCATAGCAGAGAAAGCATTTAACAAGTAAAAGTGGGGCGTATTGAAAGCTGCCATTACTATGCCTGATCATACACTACCTCAAGTAAAGACAGATGCCTCAGAATGTGCCAAAGCCACCTCTTTAAGACAGTTGGAGAGGCCCAGAAACAGAAAACATGGTCTCCTTAAGAAGAAACTTTGAGCTCTGGTCCCTCAAGTGGTAATGAATGGGTTTCACAGAAATTACCAATATTTCAGAGGATGAGCAAGCCACTCATGGAGGATTACAAACATGCAGCAGGATAGAATCCAGTTCTAGTAAGAAAGAGGAAGAATCTCATTATGCCTCTGGCAATTCACCATGGTCTCGCAGACAAAAAAGGATGCCTGCTTGATTCACAATCTACTTTCCTCTTTAAGAATAAGGCATGGGAGAATCTGGTATGATCCATTTCTCCATTAATGGATCTATCCTGAATATATATTCAGGAGAATTTTTCTGATATGAAGAGTATATTAAAGCTTACTGATACGTATTTTCTAGAACAAAGGAAAAGTAATCAAGAGTACAGCAGATAGCAATTGATATTGCATTTAAATTTTTGAAGATTAAAGTTGACTGGAAAACATGGAGCTGGAAGAGAGTTCCACATGTGAGAAATGTGAGAGAAGAAACTGTTAGCATAGAATTTGCAGTGACATCTAGCCAACTGAAATGTAATAGGTGGAAAATTATCACTCATCTGCTGACTTCATCAGATAATTACAGGTTTGGATCACCATTGGTTCATTTATTCTGATCTTTAGAAAATTATTTTAGTGAAAAAGAACCAATTTTCTGGAAGAATGAAAAACTCACCTGAAGTAGATGAAAACTTTTGGGAGGATGGAATTATGAAGTTGGCTGAAAGTTAGCAAAAGATAATGAAGCAAAAATATAAAATAAATATGTTGTTCCATAAAATTAATGAGAAAAATGTTATTTTATTTTTACTGAATAAACCAAGTAAACTTTTTTGTCACTTCAATAGAAGTGCAAACATATTCAGAAAAGATAAAAGAGTATCAAAAAGTTTCTTTTTTGTTCTTTACCAGAAAATAGAATTGCTTTTTATAGTATTCATAATGGGGAATAATTTGGATCACAAAACAATTTTATAAATCAGGATTTATCATTCAAGTCCCTATTTTATTGACAAATTTAGATTAAACTATACTATTTCATATATTCAATTTTCAGTAGTTTTCCAAAAATATATTTTGATTAATCTTCAATCTTCAGGCAGATTTTTCACTCACTCACACACAAACACACACACTCTTATTGCTGTGCCACAAACATTCAAATCAGCTTGATTCAACTTTTTCTCTTTTCCAAGCAGATGTGAGCATCTTTATCAAATGACTCCCATAAAATCAAGAATGGATTTTGTACATATCTGGATACTCTGGATCTGGTACAGAATTTTAGCACAGATTCAACTAATGCTGTCAGACATCCATTTTGTAAAGTGCTGCCATCTGTCCAGGGAAAGAGAAAAGAAAAATGTTGGATATTATTGAAACAGATATTGAAGCATAGTTCCTGGCACTTCCTGCCTTTTCCCACTTTTTCTACTTGTATTTTTTTCTGCCCAAATACATCCATTTTTATCTATGGTTGCTGTTTGGACAATGCATTCCACATTTCTTTGGCAGTTGAGTTTAATAGGACCTCAAAATTATTTTCAGGTTTTACTGTTTTTTTAAAATCAAAATCAAAAGAGTGTAGTGAAGCAGATTCATCCACAAAGAAGGCAGTAATGACAAAAACCAGAACATAGGAATATTTTAAAAATTTATTTATTTGAAACAAGCAAATGGAAATCATTGTTTTGAAAGCAAGATAATGTTATGGTGGAAACAAAATAATTTTTCTCTTACTGCATGTTTTTTTAATCATTTCAGCTCAAGCAAGGCAATAAAGCCACTAAGACACAAGGGGGGTGGTCACTGAGTGTGAAAGAATATGAGAAAAACCTTATTGTGCAGAGAGAACAATAAAAGAATATGAATTAAGAACACAGAAGATATCAATTGACATTGATCTTCAAAATTTTAATTGCAAACTTTATTGGAAAGCAAGAAGCCAGAAGAGTGTTCCATAAGTGAGAAAAGAAAGAAAAGAAACTGTTAGCATGGAACTTATGATTACATCTAGCAATTGTAAAATGATGACATCTTGCTGCCAATCTAGTACTGCACTTAAATTGATAAAGTCAAGGTACCAAAGAGAAAAGCTCATAAGAGCAATTACCAAGAAAATATGGAAAAGGCAAAGGGAAGCTATGTTACAGTGGTGGGAAAGTGACTGAAACTGAGATGCCAAGACAGTACTGATAGCATTGCAGATTCTTCTTTGTATTCTATCAAGAATCTCTAAATAGCAGAAGCACCAGACCAGATGCGGCAGCAATATACAATGCATGGACAAATGGTCAACTTATAATGTTTTTAAAGTTCTGCAGACGATATGATAAAATGCATGTTTGTGTTTACACAAATATAATTCATGTATGGATTGTGCATTTTAAATTAAAAGTGAAAATGGAGGAAAACAAAATGCATTTTTGTCAATTGATGCTCTTTTATTTCTGGAAAGGAAAAACATTGTAGAAACAGCAAGAAAAGACATGTGCCATTTATGGCAATGGTGCCATAGCTGAGAGTACTGTTCATAAGTGGTTCTCTAAGTTCAGAAATGGAAATTTTGATCTGCAAAACCAAGAAGGTTCCAGCAGGCCTGCAGTCATGAATGATAGCCCAATTGAAAATGGTGATTCAAAATAGCCAATGTTATACAGTGCATCACAGAGATATTCCACATATCTTGAATGATTATGTTAAAACATTTGAAAACATTTAGATATGTGAACTGTTACAATGTTAGGGTGTCTTACAAACGAATAAAAAGAGAAATTAACAAGTTACATTTCCATCTGCAATTTCCTTCTCAAATACAACAAAAATAACCCATTTTTGAAAAGAATAAACACAAATGATGAAAAGTGGATTGTTTACAAGAATGTGGAACAAAAATAGTCCTGGAGAAAATGAAATGAGCCACTGTTAAGCAGAGTCCAAAAGATGGTCTGTATCAGAAGAAAGTGGATGCTGTGGGGGAATTAGAAGGCCACTTGTATATTACAAGCATCTTCTTCAAAATCAGACAATGGATTCAGTTAATGTTCCTAACTGGAGCAATTAAAAACAGAAATAGGTGAAAAATATCTGGAATTGACCAATCAGAAGGGTGTCATCTTCCATCAACACAATAGCTCACAGTACAGCTTGATTAGGATGTCCAACTCTCCTGATGTACCCACATAACCTTGTACCTTTGGATTACTGCTCACATCAGTCTCTATAAAATTCTCTTAATGGGAAAACATTCAATTTCCAGGAATAAAAAACAAGCACCTAGATCAATTCATCACCCAGAAATATGCTAAGTTCTGGGAGGATGGAATCATGAAGTTGCCTCATAGATGGCAAAAGGTGGAAACAAAATGGTATATATATATGGTTGAATAAATCTATGAACACATATTTAAATATAGTCTTTGAAATACACTTAAAAATGTTACAAACCTTTTTTCCGACAAAATTACCAGTTAGCTAACATGCTTTTCCAGATGAACAGTATGTATATATATATATACACATATACACAAACATTGACATGTATAGCTAGGTTTACCAACATACATAAGTATATGCGATTAATTATATTATAGATGTATCTGTCAATCAATTTAGTATATTCTTTAGTGTAAATTATGTAAAATAACTTCATCTCAAATATAAATGGGAATAATGTTAATTACTCTATTATTAAGCTCGAAAACATTTATCCACACAAATTCAAAAACTTTCAAAGCACTTGGAAGCATTTAGCCTATTAAAAATTTTCCAAAGATTTTAATTAGAACTTTATAACATACACAACATTTAAAGTCAATTGTGAAAATATCATTGACTTTTGGTTAAAATATTAATTTTCAGAATTACAAAATATTTTAGTTTACCATTCATTTCTCTTGAGATGATGAAAAAGAAATCAGGGAACACAAGTAAGCAAATAATTTTGTCATGTGATGTGTGATGCCAAATGTCTATCTCCCTGAAACAGTATATAACCTGATAGTAGTCATATGACAGGCATCATGTTAATACACAAACTAGCTATTTTATTTGGTTGGTGCAAAAATAATGATGTAATAATGTCGTTTTTTGATGTATTTTTTAATGTCAAAAAACGACATTATTACGTCATTATTTTTGCACCAACCTAATATATATATTTGAGTGTATGGGCATGATTATGGATGACACATATAGATGTGTGATTTTTAACCAAACAATGTCAAAGCAATAAATTTACTAATAAATCTACATAAAAATGAGAACATCTATTTCATGTTTTGCTTTCCTACTGTCATCTTCAGAAATAATTTCATAAATATAAATATATATTGAATATAATAATAATAAAATTCAGAACATGGCTTGAACATGGCTATGAATGAAAGAAAAAAGAGCAATTTGAAAAGAAAACAAGAATGTCAAGTTGAATGAAAGTAATAGCATTTAATGAAATGTGGCTGAAAGCTAATTTGATATTCTTCATTTGTTTATTGAATGATATTTATTTCTCATTTTGTGTTTTCTTTTAACATCAGTTTGTAAGAAAAGAAATCCTTGTCTTTTATTCTGAATTTATTCAAGAAACACATATTGCCATTGTATTTATAAATATATAACAAATGTTTATTAAATGATACAAAGCAGCAAATATATTTCATGAGAAGAGCATTTTGATTTTTAAAAAAAACCTTCAAAGCAAAATACTCAATTCCAATAAATTGGCACAAGCCTTCATTAGTAAATGTTACCAACATTTTTGTTGTTGTTGATTATTCTGATGCCTCAATATATTATGAAATTGCAGAAAACAATGACATACATCACAGATTAAATCAATACGCTTTAATTATTTTGAACAATTAAATCATTTTGGCCATATACCTTTTGGCCATATTCAGAATTCCATTGGTTGGCTGATATGGGATCTCTGTTGATTATTGTTATTTTGTCCCTGTGATGCCAATTCTTTTTCATTCCTGCTGAACCAGTGGATACTTTATAACAATCAAAATGTATCAATTTCAAAATAAGTAAAGTATATTGACAATTCTTTGTCTCAAAAAAGAAATAAAGATCAAGTCAGTCATGAAGCAGAGTTATTTTGAGGGTGATATGAGGATTGTTATGAATAATATTCTTCTGCTATTAATAAACATATTGATAAGCTTCCTATATGGAGCTAAATGAAAAAAAGAGAAAGAAAATAGGATTAATTAAGCTTGAAATAATGTGTTATCATCTGATATTCAAAATCCAGTAATCTAATGTCTATAACAAAGAAGTGAATCTGTTTTTGCTTATTCTTATTGATGTCAGGATTGATACAGAGTTCATTATTTAGTACAGTGTAACCCGGATATAAGAGAAACCCGGATATAAGAGATCTTATCTGGTCCCAAATTAGAGCCATACTTACCTAAACAAAATAGACCAAACCCGGATATAAGATAAATCCGGATATAAGAGACTTCTTCTCCGGTCCCGACAACTCTCTTATATCTGGGTTACACTGTACTTATTATTTAGTCTTTTGTCAAATGAAAATATTTTGATTGTGATTGTAAATGATATCTGCATAAAAAATGTTGTTTAAAAGAATTAACCAAATATCTAAAGCAGATATGGAATATGAAAATTATCTTGGATATATTTAAATCCAATAAACTAGTTGATTATTTAATCTTCAATGCTGATCTTATGATTATTTATGTTTATCTCTTTTGGAATATTTACTCTTCTAATTCAGTGCCTGAAAACCATATCATAGATTGGTGAAGACTTGTGAATAAAATTGGATCAAGGAAACTTTACAAGCCATTGATGGTTTGTGTTAACTGAAAGTCACAAGTCACCAAAATCAAGGATTTGAGCTTTGTTCAACAACTGATTACAACTAATTGTCAACTAATTACACTAGATTATGCACTCACTCTCAGAAACTGTAACCAAAGTTTGCTCAGCATAGTTGGAGTATATATCACAGGTTGGTTAGTTGGGCGTTAAATAAACACAAATGTGTCTGAGCAGACGTCTGCAACAGGGATTCATTAGCCATAACTAGCAAGTGGGCATTCTTGGAAATAAGTAACCAACCATAATAAGGATATAAGTATAATAGAGGCATAATTTCTTTAAAATCTATGACCAAAAATATGTGTGTGCATGTGCATACTACATATGCATAAACACATGTGTATAAATACAAATGTTTATAATAGTTGTATCTTTTGTGTGTGTGCATATATACATATATATATATATATATAGATACATACATACAGAGAGAGAGAGATAACATATATTTACAAAATTTCCAGTAATATATAAAAAATGTATATTTTACCACTTTAAATGTTATTTTTATTGGGTTCCTGTATTTGAGTAGACACTCTGTTTATTGATTAAACAGTATATTTATTTTTGTCTATTAGTCTGAATATTCAAGAAATCTTATAAAAGAAAAATATGCACTCTTAGGCAGGATTTGAACTTGCATCCCCATTTGCAGGAGAAATTGTTGTTACATGAGATGTCTCCTGCAAAGGCGGATGCAAGTTTGAATCCTGCCAGAGGGCAGATATTTTCCTTTAATAAGATTTCTTGAATATTTAGGCTAGTAAATGAAAATGAAAAAAAATATACTGTTTAATAAATAAACAGGGCATCTACTCAAATATGGATATCCACTAAAATAATATATGAAATGATAAAATCAGTCAGAATAATAAATAAAAAAGCCAATACCTCTTTAAAAAGATGTATATAGGTAACTAAATCTGTGCATATATATATATATATATATATATATATATATATATATATATATATATATATATTCATGAATTATTCATACAAAAAACAAATACAAAGGTTAATGATTTAAATGGCAAGAAATCCATCTTCGCGATCAATTCAAATAATATACAAAAATCCCGAACCTGTTTATGAATGAAAAGATCCTGTTTTATAAATTTCAGTTGCATAAGGTCTTATTATTTTTACAAGCTTTCGTCTGTTCCTACAGACATCCTTAGGTATGAAATAGATTTGTTCTCGCCATTTAAATCATTAACCTTTGCATTTGTTTTTTGTATGAATAATTCATGAATTTGTAAATTAATTGCACCTTTATTGAAATTAAATATATATATATATATATGCACACACACTACAAAAATCCAAAAATGTTGGTGCAAAAGGCCTAAAACCTTACACAAAAAAAATCCCAAACTAAGACAAAAAAATGGCAAACACATACTTAAGCTAAGCAGTAAATTTTTCTAATTTGAGGCTCTCTCTGGATCAGCATCGCCTCGCCTGTCTACTATCTGCTTCACAACCGAGTAGTGGCACCTGGCTCAATGCAGTGACCTTTTCATCTACCGGAACCCTTCTAGATGATGAGTGCATTCGAGTCGGAGTCCGGATCCGTCTTGGACTCAAATTATGTGAGCATTACAGATGCAGATGTGGAGGCTCCATCGATGAGTTTGGTTTGCATCCTCTCTCCTGTCATTGTAGTGCCGGCTACTTTCCACGGCATGCACCCATTAACGACATCATCAAAAGAGGTTTGGATGCAGCTGGGTTCCCTTTCCAAATCGAACCCGTAGGCCTCAACTGCAGTGATGGAAAGCGTCCGGATGGTATTACCATTTTCCCTTTAAAAATGGGGAAGTTGTTGATTTTGCATGCGACATGTGTGGATACATTTTTGAATGGTAATTTGATCAGATCCGTGGTTGAGCTGGAATCCGTCGCCCAGGACGCACAGATGAAAAAAATAGTTAAATATTCTTCTCTTGCTGATAGATTTTTTTTTTTACTCCTGTGGCAGTGGAGACTTCAGTGGTTATTGTCCCTCATTCGATGGCGTTCCTTTGGAGGTTTGGCGCAATGGCATCTCGATTAAGGGACGAGCCTCGTGAAACAGAGTGGCTCTTGCAGCGTGTCTCACTGGCGATGGTTTGAGGTAATGCTTTCTCTATCATTGCAGCTGGCAGAGGATAGAAAAAAATTGTTTATAGTTATGTTGTTCTGGAATTGTCATCAATGGTCAGCAGTAAATTAAAGTGCTCAATGTTTAGGCCATCATTTGATCCAGAATACTTTAATGCTTGGCCATGGAGGATGATGCAGTATATATATATATATATATATATATATATATATATATATATATAAAAGTGTAATCGATGCTGTAAAATTCTTAGTCTGACCAAAAATTGTTTGGTTATTTGATCATATTTTGGGAATGAGTCAGGCCAAGAACTATTCTTCACCACTGAATATATATATATATATATATATACATATATATATTCTAAATTTACTGATTTAAAAATATGGTTCCTTTGCTACACAGGAATTACCATGTTTCAAAAACCAAAGCTAAAATCTTGAAATTTAATTATATAATTAAATTAAAAGCATTAGTTCTGTTTCATCTTCAAGCAAATTTTTGGAATAACTTATTTTTAAATTTACTGAGTTTTAAATGCACATATAATTCATAATTTCTTGTTTCCAAGGATACAAAGAAATCCAGTCATTTTGACAGGGTGATAGTGTGTTCATTTTTATCAACTATTATTGTACCAATTATGAGTTACATTTGAAAAAGAGGTTAAGTCTAGGTAGGGTGGAGTACATTTTTCAATGAATTATGACATCCGTTCAACGCATGTAGTCTGTTTGTTTTATCAACGAAAAGGTTTTTTCGGCATTTTTAACCATTAAATTTGTACTTGTATACTTAGAGATTCTTTCTCTAGAGGAGTGTTTGGGTTAGAATACGTTATATTTAACTACAATTTTAAAATATTATATTTTACTCTTAATTACTAATAGACTATATTTCTTTTTCAAATAAATAAATGTAATAGAATTACTTAAATTATTTAAAAATTATTATTACATATCAAATATAAGTATGTATATTATTAGCTCCCATCTTTTTTATTTTTTAATTATTTTATTTTATTTTTCAATATTATTTAAGGAAAATTTTTGACAATGTCGGCAAAGAATAGCTATTTCATTTCTTTGATTCAGTAAATTTTTATTTTTTATAAACTTAGTAATATATAGTTTCTCATGTATGCACAAAGGACATAGGTCATTTAATGACCTACATATTCTAGCTTTTCTTATTTCCATTTTACTGTAGGTTTTTTATTGTTTTCTTTTAAGTGCCAGAAATATTTCGATAGGGACATTTGATTTCAGTATTTATCCTAAATGAACTTTGATGTTGATTGAATCTTTTTTTGAACTCATGGCTTGTGCAACCTTTTTATGTTTATGAGATTCTCAATAGATGAGATATTGCATTGGTATACTAATGATTCTGTGTGACATTTATTTTGTAGAGGACAGTTATGAGCATTTCTACAGTTACATTTTTGTTTATCTTCATCTCTTTTTATTTTTATATTGTCTAAATTTCTTTGGTTTTGGTCTAAGTGTTTATTCAAGATATTAATATTATGTTTCTTAATAATTTTCTCTAAGTTTTCAGTACAGCTGTAACTTAATTTTAGTGTATTTTTATTGAAAATAGTACTAAGTTTACTATCTTTAGGAAAATATTTAACGATTAATGCAAGGAATTTTTGTCCTAATTTATTCTTTACCATTTGGTTGTATGGTAAATTATTATTCTACTTCTGTTTTTCTATGCTTTCCTTTTTTATATAAGTTAGTTTTGGGCTTTTGTAGCCACTATCTTTTAGAGCTTTATTATAGAAATTAATATGTTCATAGAAAATCTTCTCATTTGCTGAATTTGTACTTAGGTAGATAAAGGTATATGCTTAATTATAGACAGAGGATAATTAGATTTAGGGTGTATATATAAAGGATTAGTATTGGGTTTTTTATAAGGTATGTATACATTTTTCATTAAATCTAATGTTATATCAAGGAAGTTAACTTTTTTTAATTTAGTGCTTACTGTAATTTTTAAGTTCAGGCATTTAAATTCTTTATATAATAGTTTTCTAATTTTATTGATTTTAAAGTTAACAGAGTTCTTTATAAGTCCATCATCTCTGTATAAACGTATGTCAGTTATATTTCATGGTACGCTGTGAGATTGTATAATATAAAAAGACCTATAATGTCAGAAGACTCAGCTGAGTCTAGTGATCCCATTGTAATGTCAAAGTGGTCATAAGAATTTTTTATCCATTGCTCATGTATCAGTACCCATTTTTTCACATTTATAATAATTCTCTTTTCTTCTTTTGTTATGTACATGTACTGGGTAGCAAAATCCAATGCATTCATGAACAGTTCTTTTGATATTGAATGATAATAATTTTCAATATCAAACTGCATTAGTGTATAGTTAGTTTTATTCTTAATATCAGCAAACCAGCTTGTCACATCTTTGTTATTAATCCAAAGTTTCAGCCCTTTTTTTTCTTTAATTTGTTGATTAACCCTTTCTAGGATCTTTTTGCTTATTTTGCCAATCTCAAGTCTTGTTGGGTTTATTATCCTTGTAGTCGGATTAGCTTTGAAATCTGGTTTGTGGTCCTTTAAGGTTACATAGCACACTTTTTCAGCAAGTTTACCTACTTACTAATATTCAGTTTATTTGTGATTTTTTTACTGCTAGTATTAATATTATCCACCATGTTGAGGTAATTATTATTTGCCTTTTTATAGTTCTTATGTAAATCCTTATTAATTAGATCATTGTAGTCCCTTGCCATTATTTTATAGAAGTTTCCTATTTTGTCAGATTTCATTAAAATTTTATCTGTTGTGTTAATGTCTTTTAATATTTTATCCAGGCATTTTTGGAAATAGCATTTCTTTTCATGGAAATTTATGTTATTTATTATTTCTAATAGGTCATTTTCAAAACCAGACAAATTATGAATAAACGGTGCTGCTTTTTTACTGTCAAAACCATAAGCCTCATTTTTGTTTTGTAAGTCATTCCGTCGAAGGAAAAAGTAAGCTTTCCATCTCATCCTTTGTATGAGTTCCTCTGTTTTTTGCATTAATATAATGAAATAATTGCTTTTGTTGGTATTAGGAATGTTCTTCAGAGAAATTCCGAAATTTATTTTTTCCATATTTTTTCTTGTTAAAAATAAAGATTAAGAGTGCTCGACTTTGATTAGGAGCCAATGTATATATATATATATATAGTAAAAAGAAAGAACAGTAAGATATATATTCTGGAAACCATACAGAGAGAAATGGTGGAGAGTGTCATTGGGAATAAGTGGTGGGGCCATCTTAAGTCTGTCATTAGGTTGTTTGCAGCTGGTTATAGCTGTCGGCTCAACAAAGATAGATTAGCAGCACAAATGGCAGCCAAAGCTAGATTAGAGGGTGCCATCCGATCGGGAGATAGTGTGGAGGTTTCAGTAGCTAGGACTGAGCTGGCCTTCTCGCTTATCAAGAAGGACCAAGCTCTAGTAGTTAAGGCTAGGTTAAAGAGAATGTCTACCGAGGTGACAAACATGGCCATTGAACTGCGGTAAGAGGAGTTGCACAGCACTTCGGATCAGTATTTCCCTAGTGTCACATCACCAGATGGATGACAAGTGACTACAAAGGAAGGCATCTGTGAGGCCTTCCAGTCTTATTTCCAGGACTTTTCACCAGAGAACCTTGAATGAGTTTCTGATCATTTCAGTACCTATCTGGCTGACTTTCCTTGTCTTGAGCTGGTCGAAGCGGATTTGTGTGAGGGGGCCATCATGGAGGAGGAACTCTGGGAATCACTTAAGCTGGCCAGTTGAGACAAGACCCTGGGAATAGACAGTCTTTCCTATGAGTTGTACTTGAGGTTGTCACCTGTCTTTGTACCTCTGTTGGCACTGATGTTCAACCACTGGCTGAGCAATGGGAAAATATCCCAACGTTTGACCAGGGGCGTCATCAAGTTGCTTTGCAAAGACAAGGGCAGATGGGATGGGATAGATAATTTTTACCCTCTGACTATGCTAAATGCAGATGTCAAGGTTTTGGCGAGGGTCTTGTCCAAACATTTGTAGCTTGTCCTGTCTAGCCTGATTGGCTCCAAGCAGACTTGTGCTGTGAAGAGCAGGACTATTCAGGACAACCTTCATATGATTCACCAGATCATAGAAAAAGTCAATGGAGAAGCCACACTGATCAATTTGGATCAGTCCAAGGCATTCGATTGGGTCGACCATCACTTCCTTTGAGGCTGTTCTCACATCTGCTGGCTTTGGGCCACACTTTCGCTCCTGGATCCATCTCTTGTACAAGACCCCTGGGGCTCTGGTGGAGGTAAACAGAGTGAGGTTGGAAGCTTTCACTTTGTCTTGCTCCATTCAAGGTTGTCCACTTTCTCCTATGCTGTACGTTTTTGCTTTGGAGCCCTTCCTAATCAAGTTAAAGGTGAATCTGGTCCTTCGTAGAATCTCGGTGCCTGGCACCACCAACACTGCCATGTATTCCACCTATGTTGATGATGAAGAACATCGCCAAAATTCACAATGTAGGTAAAGAGATTTACAGGTATGAGACGGTGGCTGGGGCCAAGATCAATCACGATAATTCTGTCGGCTTGCGGTTAGGTGAATGGGAGGGTGTTCCTCTCCCCAAGCCCTTCAGCTGGATGGATGGGCCTGTCAAGTTACTCGGTATCTGGTTTGAGCCCGGACTTCAGCTGGACACCAACTGGTTGGAGGTTCAGAAGAGGGTTGAGGAAACAGTACACCTGTGGACTTGAAGGAACCGTCTCTCTGTTCTTCCACTCCTGTTGACCAAATGACAAAAGTTCATTGATGACCTTTTCGATTTCTTTTGGAGAGGAAAGGCTCATCTGGTACATTGAGAGGTCTGCTACCTTCATCCTGCAGAAGGCGGTCTAGGTATGCCCAGTGTTGACTCATTAACATATGCTGTGCCTGAATTTCCTGCAAAGGATGTGTACTGAAGATGGGGAGGATGAGGAGGGCATATTCTGGAAGGAAGATGCTCGCCAAGTCTTCCTGTCTCTGTGAAGTGTGCATGTGGGAGAGGTGGAGGCAAACCAAACGCCTCAAGAAGAATGCCCTTTCTATAAGGAATGTCGAAATGCACTGTGCTGGCTCTTAGAGGTGAAGGATCACCTCTCTGACACCGAGGCGTTGTCTCAGAAGGCATTATATCGGATTTTAGTGAGGGTAGAAACTAAAGACAAACTCCAGGATGAGCTCGGTCTTACAAACAAGGAGTTTCGCTCTGTATTGCCTTGGGCGCCCAGGTCAAAATGTCTCAACAACAACAAAGCATCACTCACCTGGCTGGTGTTGCAAGGGGTCTCTGGGTCGGCAAGAAGATTTACGCAGCGGGGCTGGTGGCCACGCCAATCTGCGTGCACTGCAGTGACTGGGAGGAGTCTATTGCGCACATTTTCCTTCACTGTAGTGTCATACACACGTTGTGTAGGCTGATTTAAGGCTACATTGTTCGCAATCTGGGCAGATAGATTTTTGTCCTTGATGTCAGCACCGTTTGTTCCAGTGTAGTGCCAGCAATGTCAAGGGACCAGCAGTATGTGCTCTTGTGTCTTCTTGGCATCTTGGGAATGGTTGTGTGGATGACGCGACAGAAGGAATTTCACAGAGGTGAGAAGTTCTCCTCTTCTCAACTGGTCTCTTTAAGCATCAGCTTAAAGAAAGAGAGCAGTAACACATGTAAATTTACATTGAGCACTGTTTTGTAAAAATAAAAATATCAATAAGAACACTGGATTATATATCTTACTGTTCTTTCTTTTTACTATAATATATATATATATATATATATATATATATATATATATATATAATTATTTATTTAAAAATTATAACATAAATATGTTATAAAATCACTACAAAAATACCCATTTTGTTTCAACAACTCCAGTGTCTTATCAAATGATGAATGTAAAATAAATGGTTTTAAAAGTTTCAAATTAATTAATGATCCTTTGCAAGGGGAAAACATTGTTACAAAAGCTAGAATGACCAATCAAAACACAAGTATAGGAAAATTCAAAAAACTTGACAGCGAAGTAAGGTTATAATAGCTATTCAGAGCTTTAAAATTGGGGTTATATTAAAAAAGAATTTATTCTAACCAATAAGTATTAAATTATATGATAAAATTTGATATTAAAATTAAAAGTAAAAAATTAAAAAATTACCCATTTTAAAATCTAAATTTAATCTCTATTAAGTTTAAAATTATAAAATTATTGAGGAGTAAAGAAAAAATACATATGTTATTCAATTGAAATCTTCATTGAAATTACGTTAGAATAGACGCTAATGTCTACTGGTCTACCCGAAAAAAATGAATACATTTTAAATAATCCCAAATGTGTGAATGGGGTCGTAACCTCTTGCGTAAAACAATACAAACATACTCAGATTATAATACATAAGCACCCAGACATATTTATATACGCACACAAAAAAGTGACGAAACAGAAAACATCTCCACGGCCTTTTATAAAAAAAAAAAAATAACCGTACACATACATATATACACAATTAAATGTGCATGCATTTTCCATACACATAGACACCGATAAATACATGTACACACATCCACATACATTGACCTAGACAATCTTATACCACAACCAAGAAATATTCAAGACTGAAAGTGTTAAACGAATGCTAACCACTTATTAAAATATAACTTATATGGGCAAATATACATACAAATAACATTATCTAATATATAAAAAACGAAAATTCCAAACACACAAATATCTATAAAAATATATATTTTAATCATATAAGTCAATATATGCCTTAGGTGAAAGATAATAATACGATTAATAAGAACTACCTACAGATATAAGTGTACAGTTACACATATATACATATATACACACACACACAAATATATGTCTACACATACCTACATATATATATATATATATATATACACATACACATATGTATATATACACATACAGAAGCAAGTATAAATATATCAACCCACACAGCGATGTAAAAAATGAACACGCCAAATATAAATATATATACATATATGCACATATATACAAATACACATATATACTTAAACATGCATACACATATGCAGGTATACATATGCGTATATAAACTAAACACACAAACATACATATATACCAACACATATACAAACACACGGATATACATAAAAAAACATACAAACGTAAATATATATATATATATATATATATATATATATATATATATATATATATACACACATACACATATACATATATACATACACACATAAAAATGGGAATATACATACATTCTAACAACATTATCTTATTGATGATAAAATATAGTAAAAGTTCATAATAATTTTTTAAAACATAGCCACACAGTTGTTGATTAAGTCTATAAACAATTAAAAAATCCCTATAAAACAAGAGTAGATTTTAGTTAGTATCGATAATATATTCCAAGACACTGATATATGCATACATATACATATACTAAGACATACGAACATACATCCACATATACAAATATATAATCTTGTATAATTACCCGTATCGACACATCCATGTATACACATATACAGTAGCGTCCAATACTAAGGGACAAAATTTTAAAACCTAATATTTATTAGAAATAACAACTGTGAAAAGCTGAAATATTGACAACTGCTAGTCGTTATCATCCATAATAACATACTAAAATTTGAATCATTTGCAAAGGATAGAAAAAGAATTACAACCATTATTATTTATTTTCAAAATAGGATCGTCCAAAAGTAAGGGACAAAATTGAGGTTTTAAAATTTTGTCCCTTAGTTTTGGACGCTACTGTATAAGTACACTCCCATCCAAGCATATACAAATAAATACACACACATATACATATGCATATATATACATAAATACACATATACATATATATACATATATACACACACCTAATCATTTTGAACTCTTTTTGCATTACATAAATATTGTGGTTTATTTTTAAGTAGCATAAGAGTCTGTAATCACTTTTTCTATCTTCATTTCATTTCTGGCTTTACATATTCATGGAGTCATACTGATGTCCAATAAAAGCAAATGATTATGCCAAAAAACAAAAAAAAAAACAACATGAAATCAGAATCATGTGAACATTTTTTTTATATTACATATGTTTGATGATGGACAGATTCTTTTGAATTTATTCCTTGTCGACAGTAACTGCATTTTTTTTTCATTTCATAGGTTGGATCATAAGGTGAAATGATTGAACTACATTGTTTGGACCATTGGCTGCTTTTGGATTTTATTCTTTGATCATTAGCAGTTTCATTTATATTTCATTATCTGGTCATTGATGTTCATTTCCCTTTTTGGGTATTGGCTGTTTTTTGACATTTCATTCTCTGGTCATTGATGTTCATTTTGCTTTTGGGGCCAAGGCTGTTTACTTTGCATTTAATTCACTGGTCATTGATGTTAACTTCTTTTTTTGGGCCTTGGCTGTTTTCTTTGCATTTCATTGTTTGACAACAGATGTTCATTTCCCTTTTTGGAAATTGGCTCTTTATATTTCATAGTCTGGTCATTGAGGTTAATTCCCCTTTTTGAGTGTTGGCTGTTTCCTTTACATTTCATTGTCTGGTCATTGATATTAATTCCACATTTTAGGTATTGGCTGTTTACTTTACATTTATAAATACAAATACCTATACACATACATATATATATACACACATATACACACACACACACACACATATTCACAAATACACATACATATATACACACATAGACTTACACACGGCAGTAAACACAAACCAAAGTTTACATACCTACACATACACACAATCTCACATCTCTATAATAACAAGTACAGATATATATGTACATACACATAAATACATAGACATTCAACCATATACATACATAAATGTACATACATATACATAAGCATATATCCATAAACACACACACACCCATATACATGTATCCTAATATACATACATAAACATATTCATACATAAATATAAATATATATACACAATAACTGGACACACACACTCATATGTATATATATATATATATATATATATATATATATATATATATATATATATATATATATACACACCAATATTTTAAAACCTCTTCTCTTCTTCTCCTCCTTTTCACCTTCTTACTTTATATATATATATATATATATATAAAAAAAAAACTACTAACATATATATACGCTTATATACACACATACAAATCCAGCAGTACAAACACACATACATACAACCAAATACATACACACATACACTGACATGAATAACTCTATGTAGGTACACAATACACATTCATATCGTCAGGATGACCATCAGGTTATAAAAGTAATAATCTATTAAACTTACAGTGACATATCATTGAAGGTATACGACCCCTATAATAAGTTAAATTTATAACGGTGTTTACAATTAACTGTTAGCTCATATCTTTGATTTAAGAGATCAGTTTTACTTTTAAATCTAATTATTTCAAATTTTTCGTTAAGACATAGGTAACATGGGGCATATAGGGAGTTACATGTCCGGGCTTAATCAATTTCCATTTAACTGTAGGTGTTTTGTTCTTTTTAGATTCCAAAAATACTTGGATAATGAAGTCATGTACCTATAGTTACTGTTATTAAAAGATTGCATATACCCCTGCCAGCATTCCTTGAATGGTTTCATGGTGCTACCAATGTAAATTTTTTTTATATTTGGACTTTCTAGTGTTGAGATTGTACCAAGTTAAACTACAGAACTAGTCATACAGTTATTTTTTAGTGGACAATTATTAGGATTCCTACAATTACATAAGTTGTTATTCATGTTATTATACTTAGTATTGCTGTTTGCAATCTGGTGAGTAATCAACCTTTTCGAGACCCTAAACTTGTCAAAGACTCTGTTGTTATGTTAAGTATTTTCTCTAGGTTATTCGCACAACCATAGCTTAATTTAAGGATATTAGGATTAAATATTTTACTAAGTGGGTTAGTTTCAGGGTTGGGGAAATGTTTTTTGATGAGGTTTAGAAATATACATCCTATTTAGTTCTAACCATTATATTGAAAGGGGGAGTAAACCAGATGATCTTTCTAGATCTTCTTTTCTTATTATGGTTGCAATTAACAGGGTTTTTATATTGAATAGTGGTATCTATGTATCCACTATTTTTGAGTGCATAATTGTAAAAATCCCGATATTTCAGTTGCAACTCCAGGTCATCAATGTTTCTTGGGCTCATTACAATCTTTAACACAATATGCAATTGGTATAGCTTAGATACTAAAATGATTCCTTTACTCTAAGTAAAATATATATTTTTTTTAAATCTCTGTGCATGAAATTAAAAAAAAAACACAATTTTGTATTTTAATATGAATTGTAATGATTGTATAAAAATAAAAATTTATTTTAAAAAATTTTACAGACATGTGAAAAAAAATGAGTGAGGACAAATTCTTTGATATGTTTGTTTATTTCCCCCACCTCATTTTTTATTGTTTTATAGCCTGGTTATCAAGTAGAGATAGGAATAGTTGACTGATATCATATTTCTTCAAATACTAGCCCGGTTACACTTCTCACCATGACTCTCCAGTCAAGTTAAGGATGCCACTTTCTTTGATTTTCTGATGACTTTAATTTGGGCTAAATTTAATTTGTTGTTTTTCCATTGATACATTCCACTAAAAAACCTTATACTATACAGAATAAATTATTTAAAATGAACATTTAAAAACAGTACGTTGAAATAAAAATGTATCCATTGAAAAACAGAGCATACAAGTCATTAAAGATTTTTAAGAGATTATTTATAAAATTAAAGCAAGAAAACCATTGCCTAATAAGTTGTTTCCAGAACTCAGGTGAACCATCTAATCCTTCTATCAGCCTATTAGCCTTCTAGATCTTTTTGGCAAAGTACTAGATGCTCTAATGAACTTTAAATTGGTTAAGCCTTTCATTTTGCAGAGTCTTCTTTCAGATAAACAATATGGCTTCCACTTCTCTAGGTCAACTGCTGTTATATTAGCAATTATTGCTGAAAGAGTCTATCAAGCTTTAGATAAGAATGATGAAGCTCAGGCTGTTGCATTGGATATCTCAAAGGCATTTGAGAGGGTTTAGCATGCTGGTCTTCTTCACAAGTTGAAAGGTTATGACGCTTCTGGACAAATTTTTGATTTTGATCTTTCTTATCAAATTTTGAAATGGAAGTTGTTTTGCTGATGACACTAAGGTGGTTAATGAAGCAATATTGTAATGGGGGTGAGTGCACACCCATATTCTTGTAAGCTGGAGGTAGCCCTGGGCTAAGATTCATACAAACAACTACAGGAAGACATTCCACATTATATTGTTAACTGCAACTTGATACTGGTGTTTGTTTTGGGGCCAGTGTTTGGTGTGTTCTAGATTGAAACCTTGCATCTTTCAGTTGCGAGTTAGACTTTGCCAAATATTGATGTTTTGAATGCCTTAAAGATAGAGGATGAAAAGTTTCACTTTTGCTATATTGTGCTTGATAAATTTTAAAAAGGACTAAGCATCAAAACTGCAACAAAAAACATTCAGAAAGTTTATTTGGATAATGTTTCAACCCTTCAAATGGTAAAAATGATCAATCATACTCTGGGAAAATTTCCAGTGTTGATGAAGATGCTCTGCTTATCATTGTTGAGAATAAATTGAAAATTTTTGAAATCAATATCTCATTTTCTTTTGCCATTTGAAGAGATTTGGGTTCATTTTCAAATTTGACATGTGGTGCTAAATTCTCTGACAGAACAGAACAAATTCAATTGTTTCTGCAACAATTTCTTTGCTGCTACACCACATAAAGGAATCATCCTTGGACAGAATTGTCACAGGTGATGAAAAATGGATCATTTATGATAATATTTGATCCAAACAGAGCTGGAAACAAGCTTGTGAATGTGAAGAGCCCATGGCTAAAAGGAGCTTGCATTCAATGGTGGCAGTGAAGAAGAGTTAACCCCAAAATGCGGGTGGGAGAAACATTACAGTTTCGCGCTGCAACTGGGAGTTGACCACGGGCTGACAGCTCAGTGTCACAATCTCTTAATGTCTAAATTATACTACTCGTGTTTAGATGACAGTTTTAAAGTAGGAAAGCAAGTTTGTGTATTGCTTGGAGAATAAACAGATTTATTAATTTTTAGGTATTTTTTATTGTATTGAAATGAACTTGGTTCTATCAGACAAAATAAAGATTACATGTTCTTTCTGGGAAAATTGTTGGAAGCAGATTTTTGTTTGCTGTGGGTTTATATTTGGTGCATTTTATATTAGGCTGTCTCATTTTATCTTAAATTTCTAATATGCACATAATTGAAACAATTCTATTTTCATGCATATTAATCATGATTTCTTCAGTCTAACATGTTCTCAATTATGATTCACATTACAAGGCTTCTTATATAAAAATGGATTATTTAAATATATTTTCAATTTTTTAAATGCAAAATGCAGTTTGGTGTTGAAAGAACTTTCAATAGTTTATATGAATCTTCAAAAATTTAAATGAAATTATAAAAGGCAAAAATCCTCAAAAGGATCAAATAACTATGCAATATATGTATGAAGGACAATCCTATTTATTTCTATAGAAACTTGGATAGAGCAAGTTTTCAGCTACAAAACACTATCATTCCACATAGTCACCACCATTGTCTCTGTCACCACCATTGTCTCTTTCACCAACAGTAAATAAGAGTGTGCATCCTGCACTCGTAAAAATCTGTGCTAACAGAGCTGACCCACTTGTTCACATGCATCATGGTTATTCCTTCTAAAACGCATTACTCACATCCACTTTTTGGTCTCTGTAAACGTTATTGGTATGGTATGAAGGTTCAATCTCTATTATTATACCACCAACTTCTAATGATATGTGGGCCAACATTAAAATAGGAGGCATTACTGTCAGAGCAATCTTTGTGTCTGTAATATCTATATACATTATCTGTCCATCTTTTGAGATTTTGATGATTGGAAAGGTTACTTATTGAGAGAATTAAATGGGAACTGTTATCTTGTGGTTGAAAAATAAAATGACATCTATTTAATTATTGTGGAACTCTGATTTCTTATTTCTTCAATTTGTTTATGATGATTCATTTCATTTTGAAAACTTGTTTTTGCAGAGGATGGCAATTAGGCAAGATAAAACCATTGATAAACAAAGGAACACCCACAATTTTGAATGAAGTTGAGAATGAAAGTAAGTAATCATACATCATAATGAATTCATTGATTGCCTGTCAGTAGTTCTGACATGACTTACTCAGTAACCTTCTTTTGAGTGGCTCTTGGGCCTTGTATTGGTTGAACTTTTTAGTAAAACCAAAATCTACTACTCAAAGAAAGGTTTTGGAAAGTACATGCTTAAAACTTGCTTGAATGTTCAATGGTCAAGTAGCAACCAATAATTACACAGAAGGGGTTACTTGATGACCTGTGTTTGACTGGAATAGCAGTAAGATGCTAGAAATGATGTAACATTTTGTGATAGGAGGCAATATCAAAATATGCTATTTATTAATGAAGAAAAAGCATGCATTACTAACAAGCATGTCAAGATACATATTTCAGCAACATTTTGTGATCAGATGAGACTAAAATCTGTTTGGTAATAACTATAATTAGTATTGTGTAGCAGAAATAAAAGGATGATTATGATTCAAGGAATACCATACTCACTGTGAAGTCACCATGGCAGTATCTTGCTCTGGGGATGTTTCTTTTTTTCTCTACAGGTACAGGTGATATTCTCATCATTGAAGGAACTATGAACTAAGTAAGAATGCCTTACCTTCTCCATGAAAAAAACAATCAAGATGCATGACTGGGTATTTCAACAGGACAGTGTTCTTAAAAACATATCATGGGAGGCTTGACGGAAGAAGAACCATGTTAAGGGATCCAGCCAATCATTAAATGTTATCCCAATAAAGATTTATAGAAAGAGCTGAAGAATCAAGTTAGGAAGTGTCAACTATCTAAACTTGTTGTCTTGAAGACAATATGAAATAAAAGATAGTCAAAAATACCACTGGGTCTAAAGCTTGTATTTTCCAACAAGAAATGTTTCAAGACACTCATCTCTAAAATGTTATAGACAAGCGTATGGTTGCAAGAAAGAAATACGACAACAGCAGAAATAGATTTACGTAGTTTATTTCAACAGGACGTGAGGGTTAGGGACAGCTCCCTTGTGGTAAAGTTCATAAGCCGGCTTCGGATCTAGGTCGATCTCTCATAGTAGTTCACACATGTTGACTCTGACATGTGAACAGGTCTCATCGGTGGCCACCTGTTGACTGCCCGTTGAACTTCCGTGTGACCCCATTTTATAGCGTTTTTATGGCATAACAGGCTCGAAAAACGAAGCGAGTATAATTAGGAGGGAAGCATTTTTATTGGACGAAAAATAGAGCACTTTAAATATTATTTTATTTTTTGACCGGAACTCGAGTGTCGGGAACATTAGTAAACGAAAATAATGGTCATTTTGTGACGGGGTTTTGTCCCGTTCACATCCGGTTCTCGCTCTTGAGTATTTGCCTGTAAACCAGCCGAGATATGACTTTATTTTATAACAAGGCTCCCCCAGATCTCGGTCTGATTTACAGTGAGTGTTATTCGTGTATATTTGGGTGATTAATTCATGATAAAGTCTCTGAAACGTGTGGGAAGTTGTTCTCGTGTTCTTGGCATTTGTTTTGGTATGGAATTATTTGCAGAATTATGTGTCCCCGAAGGATGTGGAGGAGAATGATCCTGGTGACTGTTACACGGTGGAGGCAGAGGGATTGTATTAGAAAGATGTGATGGGCGTGGAGCCAGTCGTCGGATATGTGCACGGTGAATCCAGATTGTATCACCATCATTGTTTTGCACCTGACACGTCATATTGTTCGTTTTTATAATGGTGTAATTTCCTATCCAGGGCAGATGAGAGGATTGGGCAACAGTTGAGTGTGGCCGATGAAGTAAAATCTTGTCGCCTACTTGTAGTGGGTCATTGTATGTGAGGCGATTTAAGTTAGTCTCAAGTTTGTGGTCATCTTCGTCGTTGGCCAGGGTGACATGGTGGTGAACCTGCTTTAACAGGGCATTAATTTGCATTCCATATGCTCCAGGATCGTCGCTTGTAATTTCTTTTCTGTGTAGTGTAGGTAGGCCGATGTTGGGGTGACGGCCGGTAATGGCATAGTGCGGGGAGACACCGGTGGCGCTTTTGGTCGTGGCATTCATGGACGAGACGACAGACTCTAGAACGTCTGTCCATTCACAGTTCCTGTCTTCGCATAACATATAAAGTGCGTTCTTCATCGTGCGATTTTGTCTCTCGATATTTCCTGAGCTTTGCGGGCGCCAAGGACAGTGAAGTTCTTGCGTGATTGACATCTGGTTACAGAATTGTCGATAGACTTCTCCAGTGAAGTGTGTGCCTCGATCAGAGGATACTATGCGTGGAATCTCTCTGTGTCGAAGGAAGAACTGGTACAATCCGCGGGTGGCGTCGATAGCACGGTCTCTCGCGCATGGTATGGCGGTAAAGTGTCGACTGAAGCTGTCCAAGATGGTTAGGATGTAGCGTTTTCCCTTTGAGTTGGGCATTGTGACAAAGTCTATAAAGACGAGATCGAATGGTCTCTTTCCTCGTTTACAGTGGCCAATGGGCCAGTGGGTACGTCTACCGTAGTTGCCCTTGCACTTAGCGCACGTGTCGCAAGAATCGACGTAGGCCTTGATGTCGCGGTTTTTGAATTCCCACCAGTAGCTGGAAAGGAGTTCTCGCATAAGTGGTTGTTGCACTCGTGTGCCTGGTAGAGGTATCTGGGTCGTAGTTTGTGTGGTACAACCAATCTCGGAGAGTGTTTACTGTCTCTTATCATCAAAACAGAGGTGCCTGGTTCTAGAAAAAATTGGTGCAAATGTTTTTTGAAAAGCGTAGCTCGGTGGTCGTCAGGATCGATATGAGGTTCGCTTGGAGTGGGTGACTGGAGGGCGCTATGATCTTTGCCAGGGCGTCGTCCTTCTGTTGTTCATCTGCGATGCCGAGGTTGTTGCAGATTTTGTCTTTGTTTTTTATGTGGACGGCTGCCTCTCTAAGGGTGTTTTCGAGTCGACCCGCGAAGTCTGTTAATTTTTCGCCGTCTCGCCGTTCCAGATCCCAGGCTCGACTGAGGTGTTGGAAGTTAGTCATCTGGCTTCCGTGGGCTGCTAATAAGTATTCCTTCAGTTGTTCGAAGGCGAAGATGTCCTTTTTTGAGTGAACCATCTGCTGCAAGATACTTTGGTCCAGTAAATCTTTAGCCGACTTGACGAATTCGCATTCCAGGCTTGGATAGGTTCTGGCGTGACGTGGATTGTGTATGCTTTGTTTAGGGCCGTGATGAATCGGTTGACGTCGTGTCCAGGGTGAAAAGTTCTCTCTAGCTTCAATATGTCGCGTATGGTTTGTTGGCACATCATTAAGCTGTAATCGCCGTTTGTTTGAGCGGTGGGAGGTGTTGAAGTAGTTGATTTTAGGGCAGTCAGCATGTCGTTTATGTCGGCTTGAATTTCGTGTATCGTAGCTTCGGAAGGCTGTGTTGGTCCCGTTTTCAAGTTGAATAGTAGTGTTTTCTGCTCCTTGATGAGAGTAAATAGTTCGGGTCGGGTGAAGCTCGTGTAGTCGGCCATATTTCTCTTACTGTACGCTTCTGACACCAGTGTTATAGACAAGCGTATGGTTGCAAGAAAGAAATACGACAACAGCAGAAATAGATTTACGTAGTTTATTTCAACAGGACGTGAGGGTTAGGGACAGCTCCCTTGTGGTAAAGTTCATAAGCCGGCTTCGGATCTAGGTCGATCTCTCATAGTAGTTCATACATGTTGACGCTGACATGTGAACAGGTCTCATCGGTGGCCACCTGTTGACTGCCCGTTGAACTTCCGTGTGACCCCATTTTATAGCGTTTTTATGGCATAACAGGCTCGAAAAACGAAGCGAGTATAATTAGGAGGGAAGCATTTTTATTGGACGAAAAATAGAGCACTTTAAATATTATTTTATTTTTCGACCGGAACTCGAGTGTCGGGAACATTAGTAAACGAAAATAATGGTCATTTTGTGACGGGGTTTTGTCCCGTTCACATCCGGTTCTCGCTCTTGAGTATTTGCCTGTAAATCAGCCGAGATATGACTTATTTTATTTTATAACAAATATAACCAAGTATTAGTAATTACTTACATGGTACACATACGTTTTTGACTCTCATTATTTGTTAAATAATTTTCTGAAATTAATTGATCTGTGGTGATCATTTTCTAATTTTTACCATTGGAATTTTGGTCAGTGTAAAAATTCATACTGCTGTGATAAATTTACATGCATTTATTTGACAGAATAATACATATATTGTACATTATAAATATTTATTTGATCCACTGTACATTTATTGACACACCTATAGTTAAGAAGAAAAATAGATCTAACACCACATCAGATGCAGGGATTTATAACATTGGAAGAGACACATTGACAAAACATCTAGAAATTTAAAAGCCTGCATCTATGAACATAAAAGAAACTTATACTGGGACCACCCTTTATACTTGTTTATGACACACAGAACAGAAACAAAACACATATAACCATAACACACAATATGCCCCCAATTCTATATGCAGAATAACACCAAACATGGATAAAAATGTTTACTAGATACACACACATACAGACAAATTCACATTATTATTCGAATCTCACATAGAAAAACTAGAATTATGATACACATACATGCATGAATTATACACATGAAAGCTGCTTGACAAGACAGATGTACATGAGATTTGCTTAACTAATGTAAAATAAACAACAAAAACAAAATCAGAATTTTCTTTTTCTCCTCCATATTTCATTCTCCGGTGTAGCATTAATAATAGTGAAATATGTTAGATTTATAAGTGTTTCCTAATTGTTTCTTATCCTATTATATATATATATATATATATATATATATATATATATATATATATTATAAATTAACGGATCTAAAATATGGTTTCTTCGCTACACAGTAATAACCATGTTTCAAAAACCGATGCTAAAAATGTCAAATTTAATTACATAATTAAATTAAAAGCATTAGTTCTGTTTCGTCTTCAAGCGAATTTTGGAATAACTTACTTTTAAATTTACTGAGTTTTAAATGCACATATAATTCTCATGTATGCACAAAGGACATAAGAAAAGCTAGAATATGTAGGTCATTAAATGACCCATATATTCTAGCTTTTCTTATTAATTTCCATTTTACTGTAGGTGTTTTATTGGGTTTTTTTAAGTGTCAGAAATATTTTGAAAGTAAAACATAAGAAACTATATATTACTAAGTTTATAAAAAATAAAAATTTACTGAATGAAAGAAATGAAATAGCTATTCTTTGTCAACATTGTCAAAAATTTTCCTTAAATAATATTTTAAAAATAAAATAAAAATTTAAAAAATAAGAAAATGGGAACTGATAATATACATACTTATATTTGATATGAAATAATTTTTAAATAATTTAAGTAATTCTATTACATTTACTTGATTTAAAAAGAAATATAGTCTATCAGTAATTAAGAGAAAAAATAATATTTTAAAATTATAGTTAAATATAATGTATTCTAACCCAAATACTCTTTTCAGAAAGAATCTTTAAGTATACGAATATGAATTTAATGGAAAAAATGCTGAAAAAATTTTTGTTGTTAATAATAAAAAAAACAGACATGCATTTAATGGATGTCAAAATTCATTGAAAAAATGCACCCCTACCCTCCCTAAACTTAACCTCTTTTTCAAACGTAACTCATAAGTGATACAACAATAGTTAATAAAAATGAACACGCTACTGCCCCTGTCTAAATGAATGAACTCTGTATCTTTGGAAACAAGCAAAATATATTATTCCAAAATTTGCTTGAAGATCAAACAGAACTAATGCTTTTAATTTAATTATATAATTAAATTTGAAGTTTTTAGCATCAGTTTTTGAAACATAGTTATTACTGTGTACCGAAGAAACCATATTTTAAATCAGTTAATTTATAATATTTATACTCTGTAAATTTACATTGAGCACTGTTTTGTAAAAATAAAAAATATCAATAAGAACACCGGACTATATATTTTATTGTTCTTTCTTTTTAATATATATATATATATATATATATATATCTTTTACTTTATTGTTTTAGTGCTTGGACATACTCAGATACTCTCTATTCAATGATTATTAAAAATGACTGCAAAAAGATTTCTGTACATAAGGTAAATGTGTCTCTCACAAATTGACAGTGCATATGAGTGAACAGGTACAGCACTCCAGGTTTTTGTAGATAACTGTGTGCTCAATATCTATTTGCCCTGAAAGCACAGCATCTTGAATTGATTTATTGGGGTCAAACAGGGTCAAATATTCATCTTTAAATTCTGCTAGTGTGATGAAGAAAATCTAGCCAAGCATAAAAATGAGTTTGAACATGGGAAATCTATAAAAATTACAATTTTCTCCCAAAGAAATTGTTTGAAATATAACTAAGATGTTGAAAATCTTATTTCTAATTTGTCAGCAATAAAATGATTGGGCCTTATTCTGAATCCTGCTAGTAAATTTAGGTTATGATGTAAATATGTATGAAATATGGTTGTCACATTTTTTCAATTCCTAGCATTATTAACAAATTATATATCATGTCATCTGAAAAGTAATTTCCAAAGTCTGATAACATTAGAGAGAATATTATTTTAAAAAACAAAACAGTCTGATATTATGAAATTATGGGAAAACTTATTTAAATGAAAGACATTAATGAATATATTTTGAAAGACATAGAAAAGGTGACTGAATATACATGCCACACACATACTATCCTGTTAAATTTTAAAATGAAGAGCTTTAATTGGAAGTTGATAAAATAATGCTATTATATTTTTCCAAATTTTAGCTCTTACTATTTTTACTATTTTTCAACTTTTGGCTAATTGGCTCTTAGGTTTGTGCTTCATCATTTATCTAAAAGTATTTGCACTCAGCCTTTCATTTTTTTTTTTTTTGGCTTATTACTTCTTTTATGTTTAACTATTTGTCTGTCTGGTTGGTATTTATTTTTGTTTTAGTCATTTTGGTATTTGTTTCATTTTTTATCATTTGATAGATAATATTTCATTTAATTTTATTTTTTATACTCTTCACATATTTGGCTGAATGGTTTTTATTTATCTTTTTTGTTCATATTTTATTTGGATTTCATCATTTGGCTCATTAGGATTCATTAACTTTTTATATTGTTTTTATTGTCTTCGTTTTACATTTCAAGATTTTGCTCATTACTAATTTCATTATTTTACTGAGCAATTCCTACTTTATATTTCATCATTTCACAAACTGCTTTTTATTTTTCCTTCTCAAATTTGGGCTCAATTTCTGTTTTTATTGCATTTCATCATTTGACTGTTTTGTTGTTTAGATTTTCATCTTTAGTCTCCTTCGCCTTTTATTGACATTGATCTTTTCACTCATTGTCTGTTAATTTTGCATTTAATTTTTTGGTTGATTTTTTTATCAGCTTTTCATATTGTGGCTCATTTATTTTTATTTTCCCTTGCAATTTTTGCCTTATTTTCTGATTGAATTGCATTATATCTTTTGGCTCATTGGTTTTTATTTTGCTTTTAATTTCTTGTGTTGTGTCATTTTGCTGATTGCATTTTATCATTCAAATTCATGATTTGATTTTTTTTCTTCTGCTTTTCATCTTTTGACTTATTAAATGCTTGTTTAGCTTTTCATGAGTTGCCTGTTTCCTTTTGTTTTGCTTTTCACTGGGGGATTCTTTTGATTGTTTATTTTGTTTCTACAATATTGATTTTCTTTTAGGTTTTCATTTGTCTGAAAATTGTCTATTTCCTTGAGATTCACCCTTTGATGGATTGGGTTTTGTTTACTTCTGTATTTCACCAAATAGTGGGCTTTTTTATCTTTTCGTTCATTGCCTCTGCTATGTTTTCTTTCTGAATTATGTACTGGACTGGGGATAACTGAACATTAAACTGCTTAAAGATTTTTCTATAACTATTACTTATGTTCTTTCACAATACTAGTCTTCGATAGTGCACTCTGTTGTCTTTTACAAGACAGAGGTGTTGGTTTTGCAGTGTTCAGATAAAGAATGAGAAATTTTCAAGTAGGCATAAGTAGAATTACATTGTATGGGATTACAAAATAATCTTGAAATGTCAAAAACATATATAAATATGCAATTTAATAATTATTATAATTATTCTAAAATCATTAAGGTTACAAATACTTTTTTGCTTCTAATTATTTTTATTTCCCAAATTTTTTGTATTTCTGTCTGAATTTATGGGATGAGGATTTATCATTCTTTATATTTAATTACATTTGTAAACAACATCTTTGTTTTTATTATCACAATATTTCGACTCTTGTGTTTTCTGGTATTCTTCATGTGTCTGAATGCTTTCTTTAGTCTGATTGGTAAAAATTGTTCACATTCCATCATACACACACATATGTTGGTGTATCTCTTAGCTTTTTAGTACTACTCTATTATTGCTTGCCCTGTTTCCATTGAGACTAGGTGTGTATGACCCAGACCAAGGATTGAACTCACATTTACTATGCCACCAAATGCACAAACCAATACTTTAATCCTCTTGGCTATTCTTCCATGAGCCAATCCCTAAGTTTGATAGTATAAACTTAGACTTGGTAGAAGAATGGTAAGATATATCTGAGTAGTACTTAATAGACCAAAACAAGATTGTAGACATGCACAGCAGAACAATCTACAGACACTGAAGAAGGCCAGAGGGCACAAGGGCTGAAACACTGTGATAATAATAATAACAAAGATGAGGGCATTTGTCCAAATACAATAATGTAAATAATTTGATTCAACACATGTCAAATTTCATACTACTGCAATACACTTATATCTATTTATTTGATGACAAATTTTATATATTTACAGATGTTTACATGGCATCTTAGTAACATAATAGAAGTGTGCTGTTTAAGAGGTGGATTTCTATTGGTCAATTAAATCCCACTTTATAAATGTAAGAACAAAAGTTTCAAAATCTTCTATTAAGTAGAATATTATCATTATCTTTGCATAAATCTGGAATGGAGTCTACATGGTAGAAACTACAGAAAATGATTAATCTTTAGAAAGATGCTCAATAAATCAGTCATACTCCACTTTTTCCTATTTATCAAAATAAACAAATTATTTGTTTCCCCAAAATGAAACTGATAAGTAGCTAAGAACAAAAAATATCAAAAATTTTCATCTGAAGATTAAAAATCAAGATCAAAATCAATGGCAGATATTTCTATTTTTATGTGTGCAAACCCAGTGAGCCTATTTCTCTATTTCTGATCTCTGAAAGAACTCTGGCTTCAACCCAATCTTGATCTTCTCTGCTTGTCATTTCTTTTTGAGCTTGATCAGTTAATATGACCAGGTGTGATGATCTTTTATTTCCTCTCATCTGACTTGGCAACTTACCAGTATTTCACTTCTCATCTTCACGATCAGTTTGCAACCCAATCACTTCTGATCCTCTTTGGCATCTGAAACAACTCTTTTATTAACACACCACTTACATGTAAAACCTAATTTGTAAGTCCAATAGTCTTGATGAATCAGATTTGATCTTCCAATCCCTGATTCGATAACCTCTTCATCCTGACTACATCAACACTTTTAAAGTGATTTCCATATCACTGTAATCAGTCAGCTGTAGTTAAATGCAAATATTCAAAGCATTTTCTCTATGAAATAAATCTGATTTATTGCTTCTTATTGTTGTTCAGCATTTTTAGATTACTGATTACCTCAGTTCTCTTTGGAATCTGATAACCTTGCATAGAATGAAATTTTATCTATAGATTTTCATAGTCACTGTATTTAATAATGTACACACTATTTTTATTACAACATATTAGCTTTACTACATATGGACCCATTAGCAGTTTCAACCTACACACTTAAGGATATCTCACCTGTGTTTCTACTTGAAAACATAGCAGTCTCTACAAATTTCTACTTGAAAACATAGCAATTTCTACAAATTTCTACTTGAAAACATAGCAGTCTCTGCAAATTTCTACTTGAAAATATAGTAGTCTCTACAATCTCTCAGAACATATTACTTCTATGAAGTTTTAGTTGGGATTAAAAAATGACAATATTGAAATTTTGAAATTATGACATATTTGCTAAAATTTATCTGTTTTGCTTTGTTTTCCAGAAATTTTAATTTAAGTTTAAATGCAACAATGAAGCAGAGAAGAATAGGAAAACAAAAATATTTTTCAAAAAATATATTCTTTTGCAACATTGTTGAAACTTTTTTTGTTTTTGAGATTATAAATTTATAAAAGAAGTCAGTATTTAAGAGTAAATATTTTTCTTTAGTATTAAAATCTATGAATTATTTTATATATTTTATATTATTACATTCTTTGGTAATACATGTTCATTTCCCTTCTTAGGAATTGCCTCTTTACATTTAATTGTTCACTAATAGATGTTTATTTTGCTAGTTGTGAATTGGATTTTTACATTTCATTGTTTGGTCATTGATGTTAATTTCCCTTTTTGGGTATTGGCTGTTTTCTTTGCATTTCATTGTCTAGTAATTGATGTTCATTTCCCTTTTTTGGCATTGGCTGTTTTTATTGCATATCATTGTTTGTTCGTTGGTTAATAAAATTTATGCTTACTCTTCTTACCTAAGTCCCTAAACTTCTAAATAGCATTATTTATACCTTTGTTTGGAAACTGTAACTCTTTCTTTGAATATCTACAGTTGTTAACATGTTTAAGATGACCCTGTCCTGAACTCATTTCATATTCTAAGGGAAAAAAGGAAAATTTCTACTTCAATGACAAAAAAATCTTGATTCAAACTGGCCAACAACAAAAAATGGTAATTACTATCTAGACAAGGCCAGTCCATTTCATCATGAAAATTAAATACCCTGAAAGTCAAAAAATTCACTTTTGTAAATAAAGAAAAAGACATTGTGCTAAAGTTCATACTAGCCTGACTGAGAAATCAATGATTTTCCTTGATGAAAGAACCTGTTGTTTTTAAATAATACAACTGATCAAAATATTGTATTAGTAGAAGGGATTCAATTGTCCATTTTGTGTTTTAACAACAAATTTCTTTCTACCACTATCAGTATTTCCCAAATGTTAATAGCCCTTTTTTCAATAACTAATGCTTTGCAAAAATATAAGAAGTAAAAGTAGTATCTGTATTAATTTTTACTTATTTATAATTGATGAAACTGTTTTGATTAAATATCATTATTTTGTGCTTACACTATTCATTACAATCAACAAAGTAAAGAAAAGCAATGGGAATCTAGCTTGTTGTGACTGACAGACCAATCTTATTTTGAAAAATTTGTTCATCATTTTTCATTCACACAAATGAATTTGGTTCTCAGTAGATATTATTGTTTTTCTGTATTTCCACTTCTTTCTCAGTTGCCTGATTTTAGCCAGCAGTCTGTTCATCTCTCAAAGAACAAAGAAGACCTTGAAGTATATATTTGGTAGATAGTAGAGGAATGAACCATTCATTGGTATGAAGATTCTTAGATTTGCTATCAAGTTTTAATGTCTGTATTTCTTGTGCTGATACACTGGAATAGATAGTATGTGCAGCAATTATGAAATCAATACTGGTTGTTTAATGGCTGCGGTACTGGATTTTGTTGACTTTCTACAACCTTATTTAAGCTTACATTACACAAATCTATGGTTTGTTTTTAACTCAAATGCAAAATTAATTATAGATCTAGGTTTTTCCTTCTTCATATTTATTACCATAGAAATTCAGTGTGCTAAATATTTCTCCGGATTATGGCCATATCACATGGAAACACCAGTTCTTGTAGGATCACTGAAGTTAAGCAACATGAAGCCTGGTCAGTACTTAACTACTTTGGAATACCAATTGCTGTAAGATTGAATATGTGGGTGTGGTATAATGGATAATGGCTTGGAACTGGAAATCAGAGACATATATCAGTGAATTATTGGTATCTTCAAAAAATCTTAGATGTTAGGAAAACTTTGAATGCCAAAAATGAGACATAAATCTTGAATTGTATTTTTAATAGGGATCATGCTAAGCCATATTTCTATGATTTTGAGAAACACAGAAATAGATGCAAGTCAGTGCAAAACAAACTGCCATATCTCTACAGAGTTTGCCTCTCAATTTCCTGGATGCTGTGTTACAAGTTTTTTGCTAAATTGGCTGCTGTTGAGAATCATGCATCCATTTTTATGCTCTAATCAACCTCATATGGTTTATTAATTTCTTTATTTCCCATTCTTTGAATAGATGGAAGTTTCCTTAGCTTTTTTAAACTAAAGTATCATCTCCCTTGTTAACCCCCAAGATATGCAGCTATTTTCATTATGGTAAACTTTTTAATAATTTGTTCATTTCTAACAACATATTTCATATATATTTTTTAATTATTTCACTCTGAGCAAGGCAATAAATCCACTAAGACATAAGAGGGTTACTGAGTGTTAGAGTACATGAGAAAAAAAATTATTAAGGAGAGAGAACAATAAAAGAACAGGAATTAAGAAGACAACAATTGACATTGCATTTAAATTTTTGAAGATCAAACTTGACTGGAAAGCAAGAACCTGGAATAGAGTTCCACAAGTGAGAAGTGTGACAAAAGAAACTATTAACATAGAACTTATGGTTACATCTAGCTTTTTCAACTGTAAAATGATGAAACCTTACTGCCAATCTGGTACTGCAATTAAAATGCTTGAGAAGGTGCAATGAGTCACTTTTCTATAGGTCAGCATCAGTCATACTGATGGAAGGCAAAAATAGTTCTCTCAGATGATTAAAAGAGAGTATTTTTATTTTGGAGGTTAAGAAGTCATTCCTTGCCCCAATTAACAACAGATAGTAGATAATTTTAGAGATCAGCTACCAATTTGACCATACCAATCTGATTACTATTAAGACAGGAGTAAATAGTTGTGACATTAGCATAATACAACTATATATCATCTTCGAAGACCAAATTAATAAAGGCATTTTTTGGCTATAGAAGTGGCTTCCCTGATGGAAAAGGAATACAGGTTTGATTTCAGTTTGAGGCATGATCTTTCTTTAGTAGGACTTCTCAATCTAGGTTGGTTGTTATTAATTTTACTGTTTAAGAAAATAAAAAAATAGTAATAAATAATTTTGGATAAAAAATTCAATATATATATATATATATATATATATATATATATATATATATACACACAAAAATTAAATGTATATAATATATATATGGATTATATATTTTACATAAAACATTATATTACATACACAAGACTAGATCATTTCTGAAATGGCATGACTTGTCGTGTGCATATGAACAGCTGTGGTGGTTTTCTGTTGGCAGTTGTCCAAGGAGGGAAAATCACCAACAAGTCATTGGCTGGCCAAGACTTATTAATGCAAGAAGTGAAAAGAGGCTTTTCCACCAAATATGAGCCAACAGAATAGTGACTGCTATACAAATACAGATAACATTAAAGAAGATGAAGTAAGGAATGTATTACAATGTACATAGATGCTTGTTGCATCTGAAGATTTATAGCTGCAAGACAGTCTGACATTCTAATTCATGTCCATTTTCATTGACACTAGTCCTCAGTATGATGATAAACTACATTTGGCAGCAAGGTCACTGATTGGGAGACAGGGGTTTTGGAGAGTGTAGAACTGACTCTAAATTGCTGTTGTTCCCAGGCCTAATCTGACCTAAGTTGGTAGCAACTTTGGGCAAATAATGAACAACCAAACAAAAATAAAATGCTATAAAAATATAAAAATACATTTTTATATAAAAAATTACCAACAATATCTATTTACAGTTTATATTTATTTGAAAACATAAAATTGTATCCAAAATATTGAATGCTGCTAAAGAAAATCAAACAAGTGAATCCAATTTCAATTTCAGTGTGATTCCACTTCTCAGATCTGGTATCTCCCATTGTGTAATTATCAGATGTAGTGGATCAACATGTATACTATGCAAAACCTTCATATCAGTAAATATAAATAATAACAAAATATTTCATGACAAATACCATGATATGTTACAGTTTATTGTAGTAGCGATAAAGAAATAATATAAAAATAATATAATACTGCAGAAGAAAAATAGAAAATTTACTTTAATGATGAGGAAGGTGAAAAGCTTTAGTTCTGTATATTGGATAAAAATAATTTTTATATCAGAATTTTCTACACTCATTCCTTGAATGGCACAATAGTTATTATGATACAAATAAAATATTACAGGATTTAGGTATCTTTATTGACATAGGTCACCTTGTTTGTGTGTAAAAGTTCAATTAATACTTTTGATGCTTTTAAATACTGCCAAACACTTATAAAACCTGACTACAGACTTATTTACAGGATATTGTTATTAAACTGCTGTTCTGCAAAGTAAACAGAAATGAATCTTGGCATTTTGGTATGCTCATAACCAATGTAACATCCTCAATTAGTCCTCTTACAATTGTCATAATCATGGGGAATCATTATAATGATAACTCATGAGCTACCTGTATAGCCAGGATTTGAAGTATGGATTTTTAAGTTTGATAAGCTATTCAAGTTATAGAGGATTGCTTTAACTCCATCTGTCAGTACATTAACATGTCCATAAAATCTTCAATATCTACATAGTATAAATTACCTGTTTCAGGTTATATCTATTTCTGTATCTATTTCAGTGAATTACCTGTCTCAAACCATTGTCATTGTTCAAGATGATTAATTCCATTGTCTATTTAAGAATAAGTGACAAAATACCAAACTGTTTTTGGCTGATCCAGCTAATTAAATCCTTGAGAGGTTATGGGATCAGATGACATCTCTGGAATTGGTCTTCTGTTGAAGCAGCTGCCAAATGCATCATACTTGCATGCTGGTTTCTTGTGAAGGTCACACATGCAATTAAACTGAAAAATAAGAGAGATTCAGAGAAAAGAAGAAATTCTTATAATCATCTTGTCTTTGTATAAAAAGAAATTAGCAATTCATTGGAAATTTATTGTTTATATTCAAATATTGGCTGTTTTCTTCTTTAGTTCAGGCTTTATTCTCATGTATGCATTTAGTTGTGTGTTTCTCTGTGTGTGTGTGTGTGTGTGTGTGTGTGTGTGTGAGAGAGCCTTCCACTAGGCTGTCTGTGTGGCTGAATGTCTTTAGAGTAATCGTGTCTGTTGAAGATAAAATAGTATGCTGTTTTATATACATTCCAGTATCTATCTATTTTAAGATATTTTATTGTTATATGTTATTTATATAGACATAAATACTTAAGTAAATGCTCTGTTTTTATAATAAACAGTATTAACATTTACCAGCCTGAACATCTGAGTGGAGTCATAACTGTATCCTACATATAACCTGACATGCTATACCAATTTAGCTACAGAGGAGCGTCTGGTTAGCAAGGTCAATTTTACTGCTTTTAAACTACAATTTTCCATGATTTCCCTTGAACAATCATATCTGCTCAAAGTGTATCTAAACATAAACAAATGATGTCACACACTAATAATACTATTTATGATATTAGGTTTGATTCCTGTCAGAGGACACTTATTTTCTATGAAAATTTCTCAGATGTTCAGGCTGGTAAATTTTGTTAATACTGTTTATTATAAAAATAGATCATTTACTTAAATATTTGTGTCTATATAAATAATGTATAACAATAAAATATCTTAAAATAATTGTTGGACTTTGTCCATTTCTATCTATCTATACTATTTTAAATATGTGTATGTCGTGAGTGGGGGTGTAATGGATAATGACTCAGAATAAGAAATCATGTTCATTACATTCACTTATGTCAAATAATCTTGGGAAAGGTATGAATCTATCTCTCTACCCTCTCCCCACAGCCATGGGTTGAGCAGCAGGGCACACTGGGCCCTATAGCCTTGGTTGGCGATCAGTCTACTGTAGAAAGAAATAGCAGCCTATTTCAGAGAAATCTTCTGCCTAGTCAGCCATGAGTCAAAATAGACCTGGTCATCCAAGCATGTATCACATATGGCACTTGACTTATGATAATGTGAATATATTTTCTCATCCTGTTTTAAGTCATTTATACTCTTTTGTAATCTATTCATATTTTGTATCAAATTCAATTTTCTACCAATTTATTTTTTCTCTTAAGTAAATGGACTGCTCCACTATCTTAAAAGTAGATTATAAATATTGAAATATTGCAATGGTCAGTTCTCAGTTTGTGTCTGATGATTACCATGTGCATGAAACTCAAATGGTGAGGAACAAATATATAATTATTAGCATAAATTTTAGCCATTATTTTACATTCAGCTCTATTTTATTACCACCAGTACTCTGCGCTATCATATTTATATTTCTTTCTCTCTCTCTCTCTCTATATATATATATATATGATTAAAAAAGGTAGAAAACCTTACTAAATTTGACTTGTTTTGCTATCTTATTTTAGCCCCATCATAAATTTTGGGAGAATGAAGGAAACATTAAAACATTTCTATATTTTGCTCAGTCCCAAAAACTTTGATGAAGCTAAAATAAAATATTAAAACATGTCAAATTTATTAAGGCTTTCTTACTTATTCCATATTTAATAATTTTGGGGATTTAATTGGTATTTTCATTTCAGAGAGAGAGAGAGAGAAAATGAGATCAATAATGGACATAGAAATATCATACATGGTGATTGTCAGTTTTATGCATTAAGCAATCATCAGGCTATGGTCTTCCCTATAGATATACCAAATTTTAAATTATATATATATATATATATATATATATATATATATATAAAAGAATTAATGGATTTTATTTTCAAATCAATTCAACATATTTTTATTACTTCAAACATAAGTTTTAGTGGATACACATATTTGAATAGATGCCCTGTTTTTTTTAAACAGTGTTTATTTTATCAACTGACCTGCACGCACAAGGAAACTTAAAGAAAATGGGCCCTCCAGCTGTGTATATAGTTAATAGTCCTTCATTCATATACATGTAATTAAACAACATAAACAAGCAATATTTTTTTTTTAATTTCAGTTCTTGCTGCTTAGAATATTTAGAAAAGAGAAATGAATTTGTTGTGTATTTGTTCCCAAATCTGCTATGTTTGTTCTTTATACATACAAAAGAACACCTACTTTGATGCACAGCACTTAGATGCAAGTACAACAATCACTGACCAATATGCAAGGTTCCACAGGCAAATTAATAAGTTTGCCAGCTCCACTAAGCTAAGTAAATTCTAATTCAATAACATGATTAACATTCAATTATACTGAAATTTTAACTTTTCTGTCTGTGGTTATTGGAATTACTGTTAACATAGAAATTTCACAATTTTATTCTCTTTTTTTTTTAGCTACTACATGCAGATATTACACCCTAGTTGTTTTAATAATTCTTTTTCTCTTTGATTAATACAGATGGACGCATATTTCTATCAGGAGGTACATTACTAGGATTAAATGTATGCGGATTAGTTACAAATCTCAAAATTGAGAGATCATCAACCACATCAATGGCCATCATGAAAATGGATCTGGCAGTTATGGGAATTTTGAAAGCAGTTTTGTAATATTATCCAAATTAAAATAGAGACCAGAGCATCAATGTATACATTTTTTTTTAATTTAAAAGACTGACCGTCTTTTTTAGAACACTTGATTCAATATGGTTTTATGATACATTTTAGGTTAAACTAAGCAGTTATTTACAAGCATTATTGGAATTATAACTGCATGTTATTAATTCTTAAAATGAAATGAACAATGAGATTAGGAATGAAATACATAAATCCATATTTCTTTTCTGAACACTATAAGTTGCAAATTGTGATAACTGTTACTTTCTGTTAATTGGATTTAATTTGTACAGGTTTCATAAGAATTAATTGTTAGTACAATTTCTGTAATAATTCTTTATTTTCTGATCACATTTCACTTTTATAAAACAAGTTTTGAATTTTCTAAATGCTATTAAAATGACCTTCACTTCCTTATATCTTAATAATTGATTTAGGATAATTAATTCATTATGTTTTTACCCAAAGATTTTTAGAATTAGTGGAATTTGAAATTTGAGAATCAGAGTATGAAAATGTGTCTTTTTCTAAAGTTCTCTGAAAGCAACAATTTTTAATAGTGTGAGTTTTTGAATTGAAGAAATATAGGAAATAAATATAATTTTTCTTAGACCCAAGGAAACAGTAAGAAGTATCAATCTGAATACAAAACTAAACATGAGAAATGCTCTATCTTCTAGCTAAGAATGAAAAATAACAAAAAGGTTGTATAAAAGCCTATTTACAAACATAAGATTAAAGGATTGATCAAATTCATGATTAAAGTACACCAGGAATTAAATTTGAAGTGAATCATTTATTTTTTTTATGTTGATGTATCAAAGACTTACAAGTTTATTTCTATCTTAAAGACAGTCTGTTTATTGAAGCACTGTCCATATTTTAATGTTTTCCTATTATCAAGGTGAAATATCTTAAGATTTCATTATTTCACTTTCAATATTTTAAACAAAATTTTAAATTTATTTCTGTATTTCTAACAGAATTGCTCTTGTATACATCATTATTCAAGTTCAATAAAATTACCAATTGGAATCTTGTAGACCTTCATTTGTTCAGTACTTTACATTTTAGCTTGCTTTTCTCACTTAACTTTAATATTTAATTTCAAATGCAATTATCAAAGACTTTATACAATTTAAATTGAACTATCATTAATCTTGAATTGGTAAACAGAAAATAGATGTGAAAAAGTGCTATATAATAGAAATTTGTGATCATTGGTGACCCTTAGTGGCCCACAAGGCAAAATACTATGGATATTTTTACTTAACAAAATTACAATTTCTTATCTCCAAGGAAATTTCATTTATATCTATTTTTATTGATGTCATATATAGTCTCTGGATAGTGAATTCTTGACAATTTAGTCTTTTTAATGATGTTAAAATTAACATTCATGAACCTATATAGAGTTTATATTTAGACATATTGAAACATTTTATTATGCAGAAAATAGAATGGACATATTCTTATGGCTATATTCTTATATGGTGGATTCTTATTCCATGTTGAAAATTGATTGAATAAAATTAAGTGTAATTTTCCTACAAAATTTAAATTAGCAAAAGTATTATGAAAGCTTGTTTATATAAGGTGATAGCAAAATATCTTGACAGTTTTAAGTAGAAATTATAGTTCTGCAGACAGAATCATTGGCTGAGTTAAGGAATGATGTGTAGTAGGCTAGTACGATTAGACTTGATACTGTTGCCTGGCTTCCACTGTTTTGCCCATATTGATTTTACAAGCGAGCTTCACCAGGCAAGTAGCACTTCTATGTGACAAGAGTGATAGTTTACAAGTCAGTTGGTCTTATGAGAAGACTAGTATTTGGCACAATAGTATTGCTTTAATGAAGCTATCGTTTGCTCTAAATTGTGCTTCTCTGGACTGTTTGGTCACTTGTAAAAAAACAAGTCAAATGTAATAAAGATGATGATTATAATGATGCCATAGATTTTACAAGTATATAAACAAAACAGTATTTGGCTCTGAATTTGAATTATAACAATACTTCATTGAGAGTAAGTATAATGATTGGATTTTGGAACTGGATAATCTGTTCTCAATATTACTCCTTTATTGAAAGTAGAGTAAGGCACACCTTGATGTCTGTGGTACCTTTTTTTTATATTCCATTTTAAAGTAAGGAAAACATATCATATGGATGCTCTCACAAGATATTATTACCATAATAAAAACATGGATAAGAGGAAACCATAACTTTTCTTTTCCAGGAGAGTGTTTTTTGTGTTTTCTCTGATGGTTTTAATAGGTTTCCCCTGTCTTTCCAAAGATTGAGCATTCTTGTGTCATCTTTAATAAGCTGAAAAGGAATAAAGTGGAGAAGCAATAACAATTTATGGGAAAAATGCTAGAGTCTTCCCAAACCTGAAAAGTAACTTTTACTGAAAGATTTTCACAATGACTAATATTGTTGCAATATTTTCAGAAAAATATAACTATAATTTTGAAAGCACACATAGGTTAACAGAATGTTTTCAGTGCTTACAAATAGAGAGGAAAATGCATGAAGCTAAGTGGACATATCTAAATCTTTCACATCAGCCACATTAGAAAACCAAGTTTGACCTTTTAACATCAAGGCTGAAAAAGGTTAATTTTTAGATCTGGGAAGGCTCAAATATTTCCCCATGTAACTGAATGGTAACTGCTTCTTTTTCTCATGCCATTTTGAGTAGCATGGTGGTGGTGGTGGTGAAACCTGTAGTAATGTAGGTTTTTAGTAAAAGTGAAGTGTTTGGTTTGGTTTATTTTGTTTTATGGTATATCAACCTCAATGTGTTATTTAATGCCAACAAGATTTTAGGATATGTTCATATAAATAGAATATGTATTCTTTGTAAGGAATCAGTTTGTAGATCAGATTTCATTATTTATTTTTGTAAAGAGGATTTTTGTTGAGAGTCAGATCTATTGCTCGTAATACTTTTTTTTCAAAAATGTATTACTGGTATTTTAACTATTTTTATCCTTTCATAATGTTTTGACTCCAGTTTGGTGGTTAACTATTTGCTCATATTTGGGAGCCTAACAGATGCTACCACCCCAGGTCAGGGTAGACTTGGGAACAATAGCAATTAAGAGGTAGTTCCACACTCCTCAAAGCCTCCTGATCGGAGGCCTTACTGGATGTTGTCATATCCAAGATGCAAAAGTGAAGTGGCATATTCAAAAGGTGAAGGATACCTGTAATTATACCAATTATCTATATTTTTTATCTCACAGAATAAAAATGAACTTGTATCAGACAGATTATTTTGAATGATATGCTCAAATAAAAACAACATGGTTCACATCAATCTTTATTTGAGGACCAAAAATTTTATAAAAGATTTGTCCTTGGAAATGTACTTAAAAGCATTCTCTAATGTCTGCTATCTCATCTGCTAAATATAGTTTTTTAAAGTACAAACCATATTTTTACTTTTATTCTTTCGAAATCTGTCAATAATTTTGCTACAAAAAATCTTTTCTCTACTTATGATCAAAGCATACTTTTCAGGGTTTTACAAATAAGTTTGTATTCTAAGTGACTGATCTTAATTTGTTACATTAAAATCATAGTAATATCATGGGAATAATTTCTTCCAATTTTAAATGAAAAAATTAATATTTCAGAAATATTGACAAACTTCTTAAAAGTATTGATGTATAAAATGAAGGTTTGAACAGAATAACATATTCTTTGGATATAATGGTTACATATCTATAGCTATCTATTTATATATCAAACTATTTATGTATAAACGTATATGATTGGAGAACATGTTTCTCTCTCAAATTAGTAGACACACACATTAGTAATAAATTAGTAAAAATGTCTAAAATGAAATATAGTATATTAGATTATATTTCAAATATATATAATAACTAGATTATATACAAACAGAAGAGCCGAAATATTTGTGACAGCAGTACAATTGATAGTTTGAAACTCTCCTACTGATCCAAATGATACAGGTGTTATGTAACAGATAATGAAGTTGTGTTGCATCTATAGGTGAATTCCAGACTGATATATTTGGTGCATAGAAATTACAGGAATTCAAAGGTTAAGCAAGACTTATATCACTAGTAAAGTTTGGTAACCATCTAATGAAAGAGAACATTGCATCAAATCCCAATTTAATGTTGATGTTGCAGAACCCAATCAGTCAATACATTCTAGATAATATTCCATGGTGTTTCATAGTCATTCTCTATGAAAAGTACCATTATTAAAATTATGGTGACTGTATTTCATCTTGGGCCAGACTTGCAGATATTTTTATGCAGATTTCAGTCATGAAAATCTCAAAACTCCATGGTTGAATAATCAAACTCTACTCGTAATTTTGTCTATCATACGGTTTACACTCCTAACTGGTCTTTTGAACAAGGGTAGAGGTTTATCTCTTGTTTCCTATTTAGGATTGGGTTTCTGGTCCCTTCTAAAGTATTTCATTCTCTTTCACTCCCAGCATCTTAGTGGCATTATTGCCTTGCTTGGGGTGAATAGATTAAAAAAATTGCAGTTCTTCATTACCATAGGAATAAACTTGTACCAAGAACAATAGAAAAAAAATAACCAAGCCAGAGAAGAAGTTTTCATCACTTGTCTTGAAAAAAGTTAATAGTGTTTTTATCACATTTGAATTCATAAATTAGTTAAACTTTATTTAAAAGAGTAAAGTATGATTTTTTTTCTGTATTATTAAAAATGATTAAAATATAGGAATTAAATTTTTTATTTTTAAATCACAAATATCCACCATGAAATTTCCATTGTTTTTATTAGTAGATACTATTTTATACAAAATAAAGAATAGTCTTTCTATTTAAACTACCATTTGCTCTCAAGAGTTCATTTGTAATGCACATACACACACACACATATATATATATATATATATATATATTTAAGTTATAAGGAACTTGGTAAACCGAATTGGTAAATCCAAAGAGGATGAAATCCTGAGAGCTCAATTCGTTGTTGGAAGTTTTACCTGATGATCCTGAATCCTTAAAAAAGGATTTAGGTGAAATAAATTTAGGTGAAATAAATTATCGTAATGGTACCTTAAAGTGGTTTGTTTTTCATTACATTATATATATATATATATATATATATATTTTAATCACCTCCTGATTTTGTCAGAGGACATCCTCCCTAAAAGTCAATGTGGTTCAGAGCCAACAGAGGAACCATCAATACGATTTTCTCTGTGAGACAAATTCAGGAAAAGTGCAGAGAACAAGCAAAACCTCTGAGAATGATTTTCAACAATCTTGAAAAAGTGTTAGGCAGTGTTCCAAGACTAGCTATGTGGCAGGTCTTCAAGAAATTCATGGCCCTCATCTGAGCTCTACACGAGGGAATGATGGGTCATGTCCAACATCAAACTAAACCTTTCAGACCCCTTCACCATCACAGGGGGATTGAAACAAGAGTGCATAATTTGCTCCTACTCTCTTCTCTGTCTACTTGGTGGCAATACTTCAGGCGATTCCAGATGACAATCCTGGAATCAACCTTCAATACTGCACTGATGGCGGCTTCTTCAACATAGCTTGCCTCCAGTCCAGGACTTGAACAACAATCACGAGTCACAGATCTTCAATAATCCAATGACAACTGCACACTAGCCCATGAGCTTGAAGACCTCCAGAACTCAGCAGATAACTTCTCCAGAGTGTACATATGCTACAGACTCACCAACAACATGGCAAAGACCAAGGTCCTGCTCCAATCATGATCAGGGCATCAACTATTAGGTTGGTGCAAAAATAATGACGTAATAATGTCGTTTTTTGACGTTAAAAAATATGTCAAAAAACGACATTATTATGTCATTATTTTTGCACCAACCTAATATCACCTGAAGCTAATCAATGGGACTGAACCTGGAAAATGTTAAACAATTTCTATAACTTGGCAGCATACTAACATCAAATGCATCCACTGGAAAAGATATTGATAACTGAATCAAGGCCGTGTGTGTGTATATATATGTATGTGTATACTAATTCTTTATAATAAGACAGTAAGTATGTATGGAGAGGGAAAATTCATGTACATACACATACTAACAAAGACACGCACAATGCAAAAAATAGAAATACATCTAAGAACACACAGGTGTCATTAAAAGATAAGAATACAGATATCTAATTAACAAGCATTTCCCTACAGAGAGTAAATTAAGCCAGATCTTCAACCGCAGTACCTTAAAAATTAGCTATAGCTGTTCTAGAAATCTAGATAAAATTATTAAATCGCATAACAATAGAATACTGAAACTTCATAGAGATAATAAACGCAACCTAAATACAAGTTCTAATACACCCCAGGAAAAAAAGCTATGCAATTGTAGAATCCCTGATCAATGCCCATTATTAAACAGGTGCTTAACCAAATCCATAGTGTATATGTGCTATATCTCATCAAATGAGAACACCAGAGATATTAAGCTGTATGTTGGGTCAACTAGCAGACCTTTTAAGGATAGGTATTACAATCACATGAACTCCTTTACAAATACGGCCAAACGAAATATGACATCACTTTTGAAATATTTTTGGAAACTCAAGGAAAAAGGAAAAACACCTAAGGTTAAATGGAAAATCCTAAGACAAGCCAGAACCTGCAATTATCTGAGCGAACCTTGCTTCTTATGTTTACAGGAGAAAATATGTATCATTGAACTCTTGAATAACATCCAATTATTAAATCAAAGATATGAAACAACCGTTTTCTGTAGACATACTAAGGATCTAACACTACAATCTTGTTAAATTCTTAATTCCATAACTATAAGCGTTTTAAAATTATAAATCACCTCCGTTGATATATTCCCTACCCTCTTATGTACCTCTCCACTAATTTAAATTATAATTCTTAAGATTTTTTTTTTCATATATATTACTGGTATTATTTTCAGATAAATCGTTTTACACCCATACTTATTCTACACGCTATACGGTCCAGGAATATTTCAAAATTTGATTATAAAAGGTTATATTAACATCCCTTATTTTTTTTAGAGGAAATCACCACTTCTAAATTTTAATCCACAAAATACATTCATTGATTACAGAATTAGTAGTGATAACCCAACATAAATACATGCAATTCAGCTCTAGGATTTTTATAGTAAACCAAAAATAACATTCCCAATTACTACTACAACTATTGCTACAATTTTTTTTACCTACTCAAACGTCATACTATCCCCTATCTCCATATTTCCTCCCCTACCTCTCACTCTTAGGACTCTCACGAGATGATGTGCCTAAACTTTTGACAGTGCTTATCAGGGAAAAAATTTTCACAGACCAGTCAACATTAAATACCCAATCCATTCTTCACCAAACTGTTATCAACAAGCACTATTGTTCTACTCTGTCACCATTTTTTTTATATATATTTTTCTTCTCAAACAAATGGAAAAAAAGGAAGTGACGTTTCACATACAGCTTGCCTACAAGCAGGATTTTCCATAACCGTATTCGATTCTCACCTGTTGAAGTGCAGTTGAAATGCACTGAAACCAAGTTGCATCTTTGTAGTGAGTAAAATAGTTTTGTCTATATGATAAAATTATAATACATAAATAATTATTGCTGTACTATTGGTATCAAGCCCTCTTTTGGAGTAATGCTGTGCACATTGGAATTTATATATTACTTTTGTTCTCATCACAATGGATATATATATATATATATATATATATATATATATATATATTACAGCAAAAAAACAAAAATTACCTCAACATAGAGATAGTCTATTTCAAGCTATTCTGTGCATGGCTATCATCAGCCCCTAAATGTCTGTCTTGTTTTAAATTTATTTTCAATGTCAGTCCTCCTCTGGTAGATGGCTTATTAATGAGTATGGGTTTGTGTTAGCGATTGCTGGAGGTATAAGATATCTTATCCTAGGGGAAGTGGTCTGGGGTTGGAGTTTATTTATGGCCAGAACCTTTGTTGTTTGTAGTTTAATATCAGTTCCTATGATGTGGCGTGTCTTATACAGGCTCCGAGTGTGTTTTTCTGGGATTCACAGTAAATAGTTTTTGTACTGCAGGTGTCCAATATTATTAATAAATGATGGGGCATTTAAACTTAAACCTGTTAAGATTAATGTAATAGATTGTAGGTAATAGCTGAGCACCCAATGGAATAAATCATGCTGTCCAACACACTTATATGTGTACGAATCTTCATACATACATATATGTATATTTACATATCTATACATCTATGCCACTATATGTACACATACACCCCATAATATATGCACATGTATTCTTATGTAATTTTCTTATGAATTTTTTCTATGTTTACATTTCATGATTAGTTCTCTCTGTTGATTTAATAGTTTGCATTGACTTTTATATTTTATTACCTTGATTTTTCTTCTAAATATAGCTTGCACCTATCCCTAAAACTATTGGGGATGTTTGCAAAACCTAGATTTTTCTAATTTATTTGAGGATTCAGACCCTTTTCCTTCAATTCCCCAAATTTTTTTTGAAATGGCTGTTTGGTCTTTTAATTTTAGATTGGTGAATGAATGTCTATGTGTATTGATTCTCTTTTTAAATTCTTCTGCAGAAATGCCGATGTAAATATTATGGTTTGTTGTATTTTCTTTAAGGGTAATAGTTGCCTGGTATACTACCCTAGTGGATCTGCCCTTGTCCTCTACTGGGCAGTATTCTACAATTACAGGGAGTTTTCATGTTAGATTTAGTTTTTTCCCCATGGAATTTGCTCCCAAAGGTTCTGGCCATAAATAAACTCCAACCCCAGACTGCTTACACCAGGATAAGATATCTTACACCCCCACCAATCGCTAACACAAACCCATTCTTATTAACAAGGTATCTACCAGAGGAGGACTGACATTGAAAGTAAATTTAAAACAATGCTCCAAGACAGATACTTAGGGGTTGATGATGGCCATGCACAGAACGGCTTGAAATAGACTATCTCTATGTTGAGATAATTTTTGTTTTTTTGCTGTAAAAAATACATATGCTCTGTTAAAGTAAAAACATCAAGCTCTCTGTGGATCAGTTTTAATAATTAATATTACTAGGATCCACCCAGATTATATACTAACAGACCAATTACCTGTACTATATATATATATATATATATATATATATATATATATATATATATATATATATATATATATATATATATATTGTAGAAGTCAAGTGACTTACCTGCCAACATGGCTGCCTCCTTCTATTTCCTTGTAAAAGCTGATTTTACCTTATTTTATAGGAGAGCGCCTAATACACCAGTTGGGTTGGTCCATTTTGCTGTGGGTTGTCATAGTCATAGGCGTGGGGAAGTGAGGAGACAGTATGCCAACATCAATACAGGCGGCCTTGCTAAAATATATCTTATCGATGTTATTGCAGATGTACAATGCTTGCTTTGTCAACATTTCTCCAACACTAAATTGAATAGGCAACCATCCCTGGCTTATAAGGGTTGAGCCACCCACAGCACGAATAACTTTCTTTGATGGGATCAAGTTACTTTCCTTGAGACCCATGCTATGTAGGTGCTTGGGTCCTCCAAGGCAGATGGTGGCCCCACTATCTGGGAAGATTTTCAAACGAGTGCTTTGATTACCTGGAATATCTTCAGGATTTCTGGGGTCTGGCCTTGGAGAGAATGGGACCAGTGTTGCTTCTATCTGAACAACACTATTTTTGTTAGAGGACACATATGAGCCTGTCTCCTGGTCAAACTCTACATGTGCAATCAAACTGTCCATGTTAGCTTCATCGTCTTGGAAGCCTCTCACTTGACTAGAGCGATTTCTTGATCGGCAAACTTTTGAAAAATGACCTTGGATGCCACACAAGTCACAGGTCTGATTCCAGGCAGGACATGCCTGTTGGCGGGTGCTGGTTCCTGGGATGCCATGCTTGTGGCTACTACATCCACTACAGCGGAACTTGTTTTGTTTTATAATCAGTTTTTTGGGGCTTCTGGATTGAGGGGGATTTTTTTCCACTTGTGTTGTTTTTTCTTTGCGATAGGTTGATGCATGCAATGCTGACATTTCAGTTGTCCCTGCCATTCGTGCTTGGTCACGCAGTGCTGCCTCGAATGCCTCAGCATGGTTGATGTTTTGGTCAAGGGTCTTCAATGAGCTGGCCTTTGCTAGTAAATCTGCTTGGAGAGCATCATTTGCTGTGCCTCTGACCAGCTGGTCTTTGATATAGATGTCAGATAGGTCATGACTGCAAATGGGACATGTGAAGTCACAATCCTGTGCTGTACCCTTAAGGCGGACAACAAATTGCTGGATTGATTCGCCTGGTCCCTGGGAAATCGAAGCGAAAGACAATCTATGAACCATAGGGTTCGATTTTTGGGTAACTAATGCCTCCAACATGTTCAGGAGTCTGTTTGGCTTTTCCGAGAAAAATTTGGGGTATGTATTGATGATCGACGTTTGCACAGTCTCATCAGCACAGTTGTATAAATGGATGTTGGTCTGTGTAGGGGGCATGTTTGTCATTTGCACAAATACCTCCCAATCAATTCTGAACTTTCGGAATTGTTGTGATGTCATCTCTGAATGGAGCTGGGGGAGTTTGGCTGCAGGGGCCTTCGTATAGCTGTCTGATGTCAAAGGTTGCTCCTTTGATAGCTTAAGGATAGCTAGGGCATGTCCCATGGTTGTGACACCTAGTTCTTTAAGGATTTCCCGGTCTATCATAGAGAGGCTATCCTGAGTAATATTCTCTTTCACAAACGATTCAGCATAGGTTTTGGCAGAGTCAGTAGGAATGCCAATTTTGATAAGTAGCTCTTGCCAGTCATCGCATCCTGTTCGCAGCGCCATGTTGAATATTAGCTAGTTTGCCAGAGGTTTAGCACACAAGTAGGCAAATGTAGCCAAAGCCAAAACTGACTTGAGTCATTTATGGAGAAATATATAGCTGAACAAAGACCCCTCATGCAAATGTATTGGGAAGGTCCATTCTAGCAAAATGGACCAACCCAACTGGTGTATGGCAGCACAAGCAATCTTGCAATATAGAAACACCCCTATCCAAGGCATTGGCTTATCACCAGTGCAACTCCTGCTTCATAGACGTCTTCGAGATTTTATCCCATCGCACCCACAGTTATATAAACCACACCCTGAATGGATAGCCACAGCGCAAAAACGAGAACAGAGATTATCCAAACGCAATGCAGACCTCATCGAGAAGTACAACCGTACTGCACATGCACTATCCCCACTTTATAAAGGTGACACAGTCTCCATTCAAAACCCAAATAGCCATCGATGGGACATAGCTGGGCGAATAGTAGAGACACTTCCCAACCGTCAATATAGAATTAGAGTTGCAGGATCAGGCAGAATAACCCTGCAGAACCGTAGGTTTCTAAGGAAACTTGAAGCACCCATAATCAAGACCCCCATACCAAGCGCCATGCCTGTGTCACCTGAGCCGACAATTACGGATACATGCAGACCACATCAATCTGCCAAAGACTTGGAAAATGGTGACATTACATTACAAAATAAACCAGCGTCCCAGGGCCCTACTCAATCACAGCCATCAAGAACGAGGATTCCAAGGGCGCTATCCCGACTACTCTCGTACAATCAGCCAGGCAATAGGGAATTAATTCCTCCCCAACGGCCAATATGCTTCCGCAATGGGGAGAGGAGGGAGATGTAGAAGTCAAGTGACTTACCTGCCAACATGGCTGCCTCCTTCTATTTCCTTGTAAAAGCTGATTTTACCTTATTTTATAGGAGAGCGCCTAATACACCAGTTGGGTTGGTCCATTTTGCTAGAATGGACCTTCCCAATACATTTGCATAAGGGGTCTTTGTTCAGCTATATATTTCTCCATAAATGACTCAAGTCAGTTTTGGCTTTGGCTACATTTGCCTACTTGTGTGCTAAACCTCTGGCAAACTAGCTAATATTCAACACACACACACACACACACACACATATATATATATATATATATATGTGTGTGTGTGTGTGTAAGCAAATATATGGATATAGATCCGACACTATGAAGAAAAATATACGGAAAAAAAAAATCCTTATATGCAATTATGCTGTTTTAATGTTAATATGTCAACGTCGGACGTTTCGGTCTAATAAACCATCTTCAGGACATATTCATAAAATATAATTAACATTATCAATTGAACATGACAAAGACGATGGACACAAGAACAAGACTTATCGAAACAGATAACTGAAAGTTTTATATGATCAGCGTTCCGTTTTAAACATGGTCACGTTGTCGTCACGTGGGCGACGCTGTGAAAATGTATTCCTAAACTTGAGTATTTTGAATGAAAAATGAAAGAATTCTATTTTGATCTAAAATTTATATGTACGCTTGTCGAGCATTAATCTCGCTAGAAAAGGGAAAATACTAAAGAAGCCAGGTCTAGTATTCACCGTGCGTGAGATGGATATTATGCCTGCTTCATAAATCCTCCTAAGATTTTTATTATGAAAATATTTTAAAATCTTCACGGAATCAAAATCGAAATTATGATCTGCTTTAGTTGTGTGTACAACTAAAGCATTGTTTAAATTTCCGAGGCGAATATCTCGTTTATGTTCGAAAACATACGGACCTACATGTTTCACCCACATATTTTAAGTCACAGTTTTTGCATGAGATTTGGTAGATGCAAGCATCGGGTGTAATATGTTGTTTGCTGGTGCTATTTAATAAACTACGGATAGTTCTAGTAGGTAATATTGTAGTTTTAATTTTTAACGCATTTAAATTATTGGAGATACGTTCGGTCAAATGGTCGCGAAGGATCCCCTACGAGATACGCTCGGCTTGTCGGAGGAGGAGTATCGCTCCTACTGGTCTTGGGCGCCAGCGGCGGATTACCTCAGTAACCCTGGGTTTTCGCTTAGCTGGCGATTGGCTCGGAATCGGCTGCCTCTCAACGACAAGGCTTTCATATGGGGCTTGGCGGATTTGCCAGACTGTGAACGGTGTGGCCTTGGCTTAGAAGAAACGGCTGCGCACGCCTTCTACCATTGCCCCCAGGTCCGGGACGATGTCGGCGAGCTGACGGCTCGTCTCGCTCCTGAACAGCTTGTGTCCATTGATCGCGCATACGCATGTGACAATGTGTCGCCCTCGTATTCTGGGATGAAACGGATGGTGTTTCTGACGCTGATGGCCACGGCTCGAATGGTGATTTGGACGACGCGAAAGGAGGAAGTCTTGCGAGGCAATCGTCTTTCTCATTCGGATCTAATTCGATTCTTTGAGCATCAGCTCAAGATGAAGATTAGCTCGGATAGAAAACGATTGCATTCGACAGTCTTTAGCGAAAGGTGGGTAAAAGAAGCGAGCTTGCTTCGTGTGAACGGGGCTAGCCTTGATTTTCTCTTCTAGGTCAACCTTTTGCACATCGGGGTGGCTTCCTGTGGAACCCTCCCCTTGGTTAGGTTAGACAAGCTTCAGTGTACCTAGTTAATGTGAGTAAGTGTTGTTCCCGGCCTGCATCCCGGCCGTTCTTTGGTTATGATCCAAGTCAAGATTCCCATCCTCCCCTGTTTGTTTTGACCCCCCCCCCTTTTCATCTCGACTGGGTCAGTTTTATATTTTCCCATTCCAGCCTAATATTTTATACTTTTCCCCACTCCCTTAGCGAGAGTGTCTCTTGATTTTGTCCCCTGGGCAGAATACAGCGGCCTCTCTGTTTTATGGGTTGGACGGTCCCTACTAACATCAATTATGTTTAGTTTGTATTTGTGTTTATTTTAAGTTTATTATTGGGTTCATTTCCCTCCCCTCTCATTTTATCATTATTAGAATTGTATATATATATATCATCATTAGAATTTTTATGGTATGGGACGCGATTTTCGTAGGTCTCCCTTGAGAGCACGTGGTATTATGGTGGTTGAAGGATTGTTTGGTGATGGACGAGTTCTTTTGGTAAATGGGTAAAATGTAATGTACGAATGGGTCGCGAATCTGATTAGCTAGGTATAAGATAGTTAGTGTTGACCAGCCTCTACCCCTCCCCTTTATTGGCCTCGTGCCACAATTTGTACTTTTTGTACGAATAAATACCAGTCTTGTTCTTGTGTCCATCGTCTTTGTCATGTTCAATTGATAATGTTAATTATATTTTATGAATATGACCTGAAGATGGTTTATTAGACCGAAACGTCCGACGTTGACATATTAACATTAAAACAGCATAATTGCATATAAGGATTTTTGTTTGTTTTTTCCGTATATTTTTCTTCATATATATATATATATATATATATATATATATATATATATATATATATATATTCTGTTATAAAAGGTTAGCATATTATTTTCAGTTGAAGTGTAAATGTCACTCTTGTTTGGTCTTCTTATCATTTTTTGAAAACTTCATGATATTTTATCATTTTTGTTTTATGAGTGCATTTTTCAAAATTTGTTTGATAAAAACAAACTCATAATAATTACTAAAATAACCAAAAAATCTGAAAAAAGTATGAGCCAAAATTTTACTGGCATTCTCACAAGGTGAATGAGTTCAGAAGTCAAAATTTTGAGATGAGTACTGTGGGCTGTGTTAGTGAGAAGGCAGTGATGAGAATCATTTGTGACAGGAACACATGATTGCTGCTAGAATCTACTCACGTTTTTAATTAATTATAATGGTGATTTATGCAGTCACGGACACTCTGCTTATTGATGAAGACTATTTCTGTTCATCAGATTTTCAGACCAAGATTTTTCTCTTCTTTCTAGTTTGTCTCAATCACTCAGCCTGAGAAGCACTCAACAGTGAAATAGTTAGTGTGATCAGCTTTCAAACTGGTGAATTTCTTTCTCTCTGGCTGCCACATGCCAAAATTGCTTACCTCCAATAACGAAATGGATTAGTTTATCTTCAGTATGGTGTAACAAAGGTAATAATAAAAATAAAAATGATTACGCATCTAGACTTTAATGACATTTTTTACTGTTAATATATATTAGTTAACATTATTATTTAACACTATAAACTTATAATTTTGATGTCTATGTTTTTTTAATGAACTTTTATTATAACATTCGCTTTGTGCAAATACCCTTGAGAATGGTATGAATCCACTTTGTCTTCTCCCAGCTATGGGTTAAATAGTTAGACTTGTATCAGAAAATCCTTATTATCTTTAAAAAATTGTTATAATTACAAACTATATTTCAGCTTTGAATAACCTCAAAAAGGTTGATAAAAAACAAATCAATCATTCAAAAACACATCATACCTTTTCAATGATAAAAGTCTGGGTTTGCAACATTATAATAAAAAGCATAAAAAATTAAGTAAATTATGAATTGTACACAAACTAGGACACCAAACAAAAGCTTGCTTTATTTAGCAAAGTAGACATTAAAATCAAGTGACAAACTCAAAGTGATAAACATGGATTCCAAGAAGCTGAGTCATCTTATGACATTTTTTAAGCTTTTTTTTCTTTTTCTTCCATGTTTTTCTTGCAATTTTATCACCTAATCTGAGAGACAGATTCATTCAATCTGAAAGCAGTTCCGTGGTGATCAGAAGTATATCTATATATCTATTGAGGTTTGAGTTTGGATGGAATACAACTTAATCATCAAACTTTCATGCAAGTTTTTCTGTCATCTGCTGCCATCAGAGTATCTTTTATTGTACAACACTTGTCAAACTGCACCATTGACATCAGAAGTTTATTCTGAATTGATGTTTCCAGGAAACTGTCACAAAATGTTGGTATGTGTTTATGTATCTTTGTATATTTTCTTGAAAATATCACTGAATCTTTTTTGTTCCGTTAAACATGAAAATGTCAACTTAAACTTTGTAGCTGATTCTTAAAAAATCCCAGAAAACTTCTACCAATCTTGTTCTCTCTCTGCCCCATATCCAGTTATTTGGACTATTTTCTGGATTCCATGTGATACATCTATCTAAAGAATTAATTGGAATTGTGCCAACCTAAGTCATTTCTTGTGCATGTAGAAATGAACACAATTATTTGGGAACTGAGAAGTAGAAAAAATATTAAACTAATGGGTGTATAGTATTTTCATTATTTATTTACTATAGAGAGATTTTTGTGGTCACAGTTTATCAAAATATCAAAGGAAGCTATGATATATGAAACCACATGGAGTGATAATAACAGTTTTTACTTCTTATCTACATTTGTCCATGTTTTCACAAAATAATAATGCTTTGTAAAAATGGATTCATTTTTATATTGTTGAACATGATTAATGAAGATTTCCATCATATAATTTTTCTTCCTAATTCAAGTAAATCAAACAATTTTTCTTTTACTTCAGTTTTAAATGATTCCAATCAGTACATTGAAATTTACTGTAAACTTTTGAATTAATTTTTTTGTACACTATATTGATGGTTTAACAAACATCACACACATGCATTTAAACAGGTTTTATTGAACACCTCAAATATCGTTTGTTTTAATCATTTCTTAGTAATTTCTTTTGTTTTTGTAGAAGATGATGGATGCTTGGCTCCAGTGTGTGCAAAAATCAAGGAAACTTTGCATTTGTTTTTCTGTCATGGTAAAACACAATTATTATATTCATTTTGTTAAAGTTATTGTGCATATTTATATTACTCATTTACTTTAAATTTAATTTGACTACATATTTTGAAAGACATTGTTAATTAGTGTTTGTTTTCTGTTAACTACTTCTTTATAAATTGTAGTATAAATAGAGGAAATTAGAGGGGGAGGTCTGTTGATAAAATTTTTTATCATAGTTATCTTATGTCTATATGGATATAACATGACATGAATTTAAACATGTTTTTTAATATATGGACAAATTTTGAAATTTTAAAAATTAGACATCAATAGAGGATCTTAATATTGATATTTAATTCACAGATAACACATAGGATAGGATTAATTTCAACATTTTCATTAGGGTTTTTATCCAAGCTATGTTTTTAGCTAATAATATATAATCTACATATCTTCTATATATGTATTTAGTTAAATTTTTAAAGATTTTGCTGCTTTTTTATGAATATATAAAAATTTGAAAAAATACTGACCTTTTTCAAAAAACATAAAAAAATTACCACTAACAATGTTGAAATAGGAAGAAAATGGGTAGTGATTGCAAATCTGGCATATATGGTAATATAAAAAAACATGAACTTATTATTTCCCAAATTTCTACACTAGCTTATAAAACTATTCCTAAATAACAGAATTAAACAATTATACAGACAAAATAAACCAATTCTGCTCATTAATTCCTACAAATTTTGCATACAAAAACAACAATGGCACCTTAGCTTTGCTAGATATTGAAAGTCCTTTCACATAAAAGAAATATGATGATGACCAGAGGCTATTCAAAACATTGTGTCTATAATAACATCTGTATCAACCAATACGAGAACAAGAGTTTGAAATAATACAATAATATTGATAATTACTAATCACTAAAACGAAATACAAAATTATAAAAATGGTATGAACTTGCCATCATAACCAAATGTCAAAAACCATCTGAAATTGAATATAAAAGACTCCAAAAACACATCACTAATATCCTTTCAATACATGTATTACTGTCATCTAGTAGGCGTGAGTTCAATACCTGGATCATGTAGTGAAGCATCAATTCAGCAAGAACAAACAATAAGTGACATCAGAGGGTCAAAATATCAAAATAATTAATAGATATCCCATATCAGCCAATCAATGGACACCTGATGATGATCAAAGGGTACTTGGTTGAAACATTTTGTCTATAATAAGATCAATGTCAACCAAGATGAGAACAATAGTTTAAAGTAATACAAGCATATTGAGAATTTCTCAAATTTACTGAAACAAAGTTACTAAAAGAAATATAAACATTCCGCCCTTCTACTCCTAAATATTTATCTAATTTTCTCTATAAACATCTAACTTGCATCAATAATGTTCTGTTCTACAATCCCTGAGGTAATATACAAATTGATGATGTCATAATGAGGTCATTTACAATTAAAAATTTAAAGAAAATATTCAATAGAAAAAATCACTATATTTGCAAAAAAAAATGTATATACATTTTCAACTTAGAAAAATAGGAAAAAGTTATTTAATAAAATTGCTCTTAGCCTCAAAAGTGATCTCAGAAATAACTGCATTCCAGATCAGGTGGCTTTCATCCATATTAGCCACCATCTCTATGATGATAATGGCCTTCAAAAAGTCCTTAGTATTGTAAGGCCATTGGTTGGTCTCTTTCTCAGAGATACCCCCATAGTCTAAGGTGTCTAAATCAAGAGAACTAAGAGGTCAGATATTGTTGGGGTCATTGGGGTAGTAACATAATCATGTAAATAAGTGTTTCAAAGATTATAAAAAACATGATTTAAAATGTAGATTTTCAATGGAACCACTTCCATGTTGAATAACTGGTGCTATACAATCTTCCTATCTTAATAGCAGTCATTTATTTGTAAAATTTACCATACTCACATTGTATAAATATCTGCTTGTTTAGCTATCATTTATTCCTACAAAATGATATTTGCAAACAGAAAAATGTCAGACTAATTTTTATAAAAAAAAATAAACAAACTTGAGTTGATTGAATGACAAAGGTAAATGGACAGACATGATTTTCTTTTTCTACTGGAACTGACAGACAGACAAGCAAGATAAACTAAGATTTCTTTGAGCAGACACACTGGCATTCTGACCATACTTCTCAGTGTTTTTTTGCATCTGTAAGCTTTGCATCTTAAATAAAACTGACAGGTGAAAGCATATCATCAAAACCATTAAAACATCAGACATGTAAAGAAAAAAATTAATGGAACTGACCATAGTTAATAGTTCCACCATTCTTCATTGAAAGATGTGATTTCCCTTGTCATTGGTTGAAGAAGAGGATAAATCGACAGGTATATTTTTGTTAATGTAACAGAAAAACATTTAAGCCAGGTATTCTATTGGAAAGGTTTTTCTTTCTCTCTTTCACGGAGATGTGAAGTAAAACTGGAAAAAAAGCAATAAAGAAGCAAAAAATGAACAAAACAAAAGGAAACAAAAACATACACACAAACACATGCACACACACCAAAAAAAAAACAAAAACAAAACAAACCAAAAACCTCAAAATTTAGTACTCTTCATTTTGCTAATAGCTTTTGGTAAGCTTTGGAGTACGGAACATTCAATCAATTATTTGATATACTTTTTTTTACTTTTAATTTTTTTGTCTTTTTCCTTTGCCTCTTTATATATATATATATATATATATATATATATATATATACATACACACACACATTTCATTCTTTTCTGGTACCATCAAGTATCATTCTCTTGTGGTATCCCACACATTTGCAACCCCATCTCCCTTTATTCCCTCTCTATACTTTATATATAAAAAAAGGTAAATCTGGCAGAAGCTCTGTTAAAGATCACTTAGGATGCTGTTTCAGTGATCTGTTAGCATTGTGATATTTAATTTTTTTGTATACTGTTCTTTGCATGCTTAATCTGGTTGGTGTGAACTGTCATCAATAATAGCACTTAGCAGCAGCAGGTTGATGCCTCTAAGCTGAAGAAATGGAGACAACAGATAAAAATGGCACACACACACACACACAGAGTATATTCAGAGAGAGAGAGAGAGAGAGAAAGAAATTCATATATGTGAAAATGAAAATTTACACCGATATATGTATTTATGAGAGTAGATCAATAAGTCTGTAGACTGACAGGAAAGTTATTAACTGAATTTTGATCTGGAATTTATCCTGTACAATATTCAATCTGTGTGATTAATATTCTCCATTGAACTGAACAGTTGTAAAGGTTTCTAGGGCACATAATGAGAAAAGATGGCTTGGAAAATCTGATACCCACAGGACAGATTGAAGGCAAGAGAGATAATAAAACAGCACATGACGTACTTAGTGAGCTTCAGTAAATGGATAGCAGAACAGGGTTTAAGAGAAATAACAGAAAGACAAAATTTATTAAGAAATACAAGAGACAGGAGATTGTGGAGAACCATGATCGCTTATGTCCTGAGAGGATACGGGATATAAAGAAGAAGAAAATAAATAAGCATATTATGTTGAAAAAGGAATATTTATTGAGGAAGATAGATACTTTATTCATCACAAGTCTATATACTTATTATTATAACTGCACATATGCTTATTTCTTATAACTATAAAATCATATTTAGTAGGTATTATTATATGTGAAATATTGAACGTTCATGATACTTATACTGGCTCAGAGTTTCCTGATGCTTTACACTTCAGGACTCAGATAAACCCCAGATATTTAGTGGGTACACATGCTAGAGTAGATATCCCTGTTATTTTAAACAGTGAAATTAATGTCAACCAGCTTAGAGATCAGAAAGTCCTACTAAAGAAAATGCTCTTTCCAACAGGAATCAAACCTGTAGTCCCATTTTCTATCAGGGAAACCACATGTTAAGCAAGAGTGTTTAACCAATTAGGTCATGGGAAAGCATGATGATAAAGATTTCTTGAATATACAAACTAATAGATGTAATATGCACTGTTTAATCAATAAAAATAGTTTTTTCTGAATAAGATATATTATGGACATTATTGTCTTAAAAAAATAATTTTCAATGAATAATGAATTTTTTCAAGAATTATTTTCATTTTTTAAACCTTTTAAAATTCTTTATTAATTTGTAGAGGTTAGGTGATATTAAGCAAAAACTATATTTACTACTGATAAATGGAAAACCTTATTACAATTCTGTGACCCCCAGTATTTTTGCATGTGTATAAACATGCTGATTTTGCAAATACCAATGTCTATAAATAATATTATCAGAAAATAACAATAGTAACTATAGAAAAATTTTCAATTTATTAGTAATTTTTTAACATTTCCCCAACAAATATATTCATAAGTAAGATTATAAAAACTACAGTTTGCTTAAAATGTTTTCCTAATTTTTTAAGATTACTTTAAAACATTATATAAAAAGCCATTCATGTTATATTCTTCAAGTAATTGCTGCAACTCATAGAAAAAATTGGCAAACATAAGTCTATCAAGAGTTATTAACACCTCATAAAACCACCCACCTCCATGTTAAAAAATGTTTTTCTGCGATAAAAAAATGCTTTTCTGCAATTTAAAAAAAAATAAAAGTAAGTAATATTTATTTCAAATCAGATTAATTAAACTTTAAATCGGGTAATCTCCCTCAAATAAAGATTCAGAAAAGTATATTTTATTTTTGAAATATTCTTTAATAAAGAGAATGATCTTGTGTTGACTATCTGGTTGATATAGTTAAGCAGCAAGTATTCATCCAAACAAGAAATGACAAGGTCAGCATTTTTAATGTTTTATTGTATTTTTTCAATTTTTGACTAAGGTGTTGAGTATTTGTTATGGAGTAATTAAGACATCCCTGGTAACACAAATAAACTAGGCAAGATGCTTTAAATAAAGAACTCAAAGTGAGTAAGGAGAAGTTGAGGAGAAAGAATTGATGATGCCACAGTGAGTATCCTAAGCAAGATATAATATTATAACCACTAGGAATGAGTTATAACATTATTTTTCTTGAAACAGTGGATAAATTCTCAGGTCATTTTCAAAAACCAATGTGGTGACCTATGTGGTAATCAGAATTCTTTTGTTTACATCCTGATATTCTATATAGAAAGATATTCAGCGAGAACCCACTCAATGCTGACTGGCATCAGCCCACAACCTACACACACTCCTAACATCATCTAGTATGTATAATTCCCCACCTCATAAAGGGAATATCACCTGCAATAAACTCTGATGACAAGAATGTAAAAATATCAACACTGATAGCAATTTCACATCCCTCTGGCACTCACACAATATTCAAACTACCAGCTCTGACTTGTGACAGTTCAGATCTTATATATTTAATTTTCTGCCACAAATGCAAAAGAAGGGAATTATTTTGGAGAAACATGTGCATAATCCTGTCTTCAATTCAATAATCATAAAAATCCATCAAAGACAACAACAACAATTTTCCTGTTACTGCACACTTCAACCAACCATTGTATAGCATTGATAACATCAGATGCCTGCTTTTAGCATCTTCATTTAACAGCCGACAAAGATGTAGATCAGAGTTGAAATACATTTTCAAAATAGAATCACATATTAAAGTATTAAACAGGGATTTGGGCTTACTCAAAGAATATAGTTTCCACAGGGAGCCCTCTGACAGCAACAACAGTATTCCCTGAAAGAATGAGTCCCACTTCTTTGTTTATTCATTGAAAATGGACACAGGTGTGTCCAAAAATTCAAACTAAAATATTTTTAGTCAAAAGACTAATATATAATAAATATCATCAATCTTATAGCCAATATTGTTATCATTTTTGTAGTCTTTTTATTCCTCAAATTGGATTAACTGGTCTGTTAAATATATATATATATATATATATATATATATATATATATATATATATATATATATATACACACACATCTACACATATATAATAATGATAATAAAAATATAGTTTTAAAATACAGTACCAATCACTTAACTATGCTCATATCTGTTGTTTGGCCTCCATAAATATTCTACAAACATCATTGAATATCAAAAAGTGCAAATTTTTCTGCATGGAGGACTTCAATGATACACATTTGCTTCATATGTACTTTCATGTCAGATGACATTTTGCCAGACTATCACAGCTATTCTCAGTAGCAAAGACCCAAAAAGCATGGGTCATTGGGAGGAAGTTTCAACTTCTGCTCCAATTGCTGCTGGTGTTGTGAACTAACATATTAACAATACAAGGTATTACTTTTGGAGCAACCCTCATATATCTTTATACTTATTGATATTTAAGTATTTAATTTTCTTTCATAAATTTAGTCCATTCATTATTTTAAAATGATTAATGTCAATCACATCTGTAGAAACTGGTCAGGCTTACAACATTTTTTGATATGAATACATTCCACAAAATGAGCCTCTTTCATTGCAACCATCCAACAATCCAACTTGAAAATCACTCACTTGGTGAGCAAGCTAACCACTTCATACATCTACTCTCTTGTAACCCTTCCAATTGTTGGTCTCACCTTTGCTGGGAGGTGTTATTCTCAGCATCAGGGGAAATTAATCTGAGTGCTCTCCATAAAAAGAAATACGAAAACAGGCTTAATAGAGTTGTTCCACTTCACTTTTGGCTTCTAATCAATAAAAGCAGCTCATGTCGTCTCTTAAATATGTGTAGTTACAATGCTGGCAGCTGGATTTAACATTGCAGTCTGCATAGTGCTGGTCTGTGCAGACAATTCAAATCCATCTAAGTGTCATTTAATCTAACACTCCTTTTATTCTCTTCTCTTGTACAAACATACACACATATTTTCTTTCATTTTTCTCTCTTCATTTTCTCTTTTCACTTTTCTTCCTATTTCTCATTTCCTTTCTCTTTTTACTTAATTGTTTCACATGGCCTCTATCAAATCCCCCTCCCATTTATTTGATTGTTCTCTTTCCTTCTCTCTCAATTAACTTTTTGCCTCTTCTAATTTATTCTTCACTATTTCTTAGTTTTCTTGCTCTTTCATCTACATTAAACCAACTCATTCAACTTATTATTTCTTCATCGTTCTTTCTCTTGCAATTTGCCTGCATCAGTCATTTTATATTTTTTTTTTATCTTTTTCTCTTCTTTTCTTTCCTTCTAATTTTGTTCCTTCTCTTTTTCCCGCTCTCTATATCTTTCCTCTTTCTCTCAATTTCTGTCTTCTTTTCTCTTCTCATTTGTCAGTCTCTTGAGATCATCTTTAACTTTCAAACTAGCAATTTTCATCTCAGTTTTTCGGGCTTTCTTACAGAGAATAAAAATTCTTGTTATTTAATTGTACTTACTTTTTATTGCAAGAATTGAAACAATGAACAGATATTGTTTTTATTCTTATTTATTTGTGAATTTTAATTTGAGTTTCATTTAAAATTCTTTACCCTTTCTCTCATGATTGCTCAATTAGTAAAAAATTACATAAAATTTTATGTATGTGCACACAGACACACAGGTCTATACAAACATATGTGAGTGTGTCAGTGTGTTCATGTATTGTGTCTCTCTATGTCTATATACACATGTGTGCATGTGAACAGATTGTTCCAGTTATTTGAGAACACACCTTTAGTGGGCCAAAATACAAGACAACCTAAGATAATGTTATGCAGTAACTGCCAAATTCTTGTTTCTCTTTCAAATGTATTGAGGGCATTAACATAGCAGATTCCAAACTGACACAGGAAAATGAAAAGGCATGGCTACTGGAGATAGCCAGCTTCTTAAAAATGGCCAGGTCTTTTGTGTTCAAGGTCGAGAATGAGTTGGAGCCTTCTGACAGGAACATGCTATTTATGACCAAGAGAAAGAAATAGTCATCATGCGGATGGATGTGTTTGTCCATCAGGTTCAGGTTATCATAGCAAGTTGATGAAACTCATTACTGGGTAGCTCAAAGTATTAAAGTTCAGGCTCCTGACGTGTGGTATATGAAAATATTAAGTATAAGTCCTATATGAGTAAAAGGCAGCTTAAGTTGGACAAGATCTGGAAGAACCATGCAATCTGATTGAATAACCTGAACCTGATCGACAAACTCATTCATCCTCATGATTGACTGACCGTTTTGTTTTAATGTTTTTTTTCATTTTGTTTATCATTAAGATGCACTTGGTTAGAATAAGATGAGTTAATTTTGTGTTTATTCTTGTTTATATCAAGATGATTGCATGTGTCATTTATTCTAAATTTCTTTAAGACCAATTTTATTTCTTCATCAACATGTTTTGGGAAATTATTCTTGATAAGTTTGTTTTATTTTGCTTAATTTTTATAAAATAATGTGTTCAAAGTTGAAATCATTTTCACATGGTTAATCATCTTTTTTTATAATCCCTATTTTATATCTGTGACGACACTCACTTTTATATTTAAAGAGACTCAAAATTTTGCTTTTAGATTTTTTTATATAGAGAAGTAATAAAATTACCACTGTTAGCATCAAAACTTTTTTATTTCATCTAGGTTTTTTATTAATATGCAAAAGTCATCAGTACATCAAGTATAAATGGAAGTCTTGCTGAAATTATTAAAAACTTTGTTTTCTATAGTAGTCATGTGAAAATAAAATAGGAGCAAAGATATAATTTATATTTAGGTAGAAGTAATTCATACCAACAACTTTTGTCTATTTCAACTGACAAGGTCTGTTTAATTTTTTTATTTTTCCAATTTTTGAATAAAATTGTAGATGAATATTACTCCAACTATTTATACGGGAATATAAAAAAAACACAAGCCTAGATCTCTTCTACTACTGCATAATTTTCAAAAATCTATGCCTCTCTAAATCACTTGTCTGAAATTCTAAACCAAATGATTCTACCATGCTTACTCAATAGTGTCAATTCCACCAATTAATTTCTCAAAATATTGCACACAAATAAGCCTGAAAATGACATTCTAACCTCATTAGACATTGAAATATCCTGTGAAAGAAATTTTAGATATATAGTACAAAACATATATAATAATTCCTTCTAGCTTGCATGACACAAGTATCTTTTCATGATTCTTATGGCAACATTTACAGAGAGAGACTGACAGTGTAGATATAGCTTCATCTCTTAGTCTTATTTTTTTCTAATTTCTACATGACCCATATAGAAAATAAAATCTTTAATAATTTTACCATGCCTGTTCAATATATTAATGACATTTTTACTGAAAAAATACCTTAAAAAAAACCTTTAAGAATAATTTCATCTTATACTTTATTTATGAACTTAACATTAATAATAAAATTCCTTTCCTCAACATTTTATTTGACATGAACACTCATAATTTCAGTGCTTTTCTGTGTAAAAGACTCATAAACAAAAAATCATGTCTTCTCAATTACAAAAGTGAATATCTTCACAAATATTAAATAGCTGTTATAAAAAACATAACTGTGCAAAAATAATTTCTTCTTTGGGCATTTTTTTAAATAAAGAATAACATAAAATAAACACTTATCATCAATAATTCCCACAACCATGAAAAAATGAAAATGTCTTAAATGAATTTTTGAAAAAAATAACACAATTATTCATGTATAAATAAAAATAAATTAACACTGACTTATACTATCATAAGTAATGCACCCAAAATTAAAAATAATATGAAAAACACAAAAATATAATTCACAGGTATTTCACTTAACAATCTCAACAAATGCCTTAGATTCATCATTTATTAAAAAGTTCAAAACATCTGCAAGAAAAAACTGAGAATTCTAGAAGCTATTATTATACAAAAGAAATAATCCCCCAAAATATTGTTGACCACAGGGGATAGTATATTGGAGGGTGTATAAAATAATTAATATTTAAACAAAATAATAATAATAATGTTTAAATATTTGATACTTTTCTAGTTTAGTCTTCCACCATATGACCTTGTAGAAATACTGAGAGCCCCTCGATGTAGAGGGTTACAGAGTAAGAGGTAAAACTTATGTGAATGTGTGGAAGATAACAGTTAATACTGGACTTGAACAGGTTAAGATTGTAGTGATCAGTGAATCAAGCTTTTGGGAATCAGTTCATGATGATAATAACATGGTGAAAAAAGAAACATTTATTTTGCATAATAAATATTTTTAATATAAACCTTCCTTGTCGATGCCCTTAATTCAGTTGCAAATATTAATAAAGAATTATAGAGAAAAGATTTAAAATCAATATTAAGTTAATAACAAGATGTCAGAAGATTTATTAATGCAGTATATACAAAAATAATAAAATAAAAAAGTAAATAAATTATGTAAATAATAATAAACAAATTTAGGAATGCATGCCTAACTACAAGTAAATTTACTAATAATAATCTACAACAAATAATTAATGAGTAAATACAAAATACCCAAAATGATCAATAACAAATAATGAGTTAAAAGTTAAACAACTTTATACAATAGCTACAAATAACCACATTCTGATCCACAATTATTTCTACTCAAAAGCTTTTAGAATAATTTGAAATATAGCAATTGCTGCCTACCTAATAACTGTTAGGATAATACAATAAACTGGAAATACCCGACCTTGGTACCTATAATGATCCATTGACCAGCATATATAAATAGTTGAGCCACCATACAACACACATGGCCTGGTGTTGACCTCAGTGTCCACTTTTATATTTACATACATTCTCTCTCTCTCTCTCTATATATATATATATATATAGTCATACATGCTCATGGTACTATATATCTATGATGAAAATTTGATGTCTGTATTCATGCCTTCACATCTACCATAAATATGATTGCAAATTGATACAATTATTTTTTAGAATTTAATTCTATTTCTCAGTTTTATAACCATATGTATATGCACAAAGAGACTTAATTTAAAAAGTACTCCAATATATTCTATATTATAGTTAATTAATCATGGGTCCTATGTAATTAAGGAATAAAGAACAAAAAAATACACAAATGTAAAATAGCAAAAACCCTGGCAAAATTTATACCAGTTCTCACTTGAATAAATTTACTCAGCTGTTCACAATGAAAGACACATTTTATAAAAAAGGTGTTAGTTTAAAAAATACAAAATTGTTTTGAACTGAAATAAAATGTAAATAATAGGAGGAAAACTAAAATTTCAATTTTACCAAAACTTTGTCATTGTAAATAATAATTTAAAAAATATTTTCATTCTAATTGTTTTCATCATTCATTGCTAAACTTTAAATATAATTTCTCATCACCACTGTCATTATTGTGATCATTCTTATTAATTCCTTCTTTCTTATTATTTTCCCTTAATTATTACTCATTACATTATTTTTATTGTCTCAATATTATTATCATTATTATTCATCAATGATTTTTCATTCCATTATTATTCTTTTTATTCAAACACTCTCCTTCATATATTTGCGGATTTTAGCAAAGCTGAAATCTGATTGGTTTAAATTCTTCTTCAGATTTCCAGTTGTTCCAAACTGTTTGCAAAGTTTTCTGACATTGTTCCCAAGCAGGTCCACTGAGACTGGGGTTAGCAAGAGCAAGTGCTCTAGAACCCATGGGCCTATAAGAAAAATTAAAATTAAAATGTTAGTTGACATGAATCTTGATCTCTCTCATTGCCAGGGACCATTCATGGTGAGCCTGGTTTTAAGCACACTATTAATGATGAGAACAACTGTTACATGTTCCACCATGTTTTTTTTATTCTCTGGTAGGTTTCATTGATTTAACCAGTTTTTCTTTCAATTCTTCTCCTTTGTCAATTGGAATTGCAACATCCATCATTTTAAGAAATCTTCTTTTCACAAGAGAGATTTGATCCCCTGGATTGGATGAACCCATCTGAATTTCTAAGTCCCAAAGAATATTAATTCTTTTCTTTAGGAAAGACTCTGCATTATTAAAGTCAACTCATTTGCACAGTTCCTATTCAACTGGATTATTATTATTCCAGTCAGATTTATTTTCTCTTCCTTTTCATTCTGTTTTCTATATTCACTTATTACATGACAAAGAGTTCAACTTTGCTTGCACAAGTTGTATTTAGTCAATACAAATTCTGAGCTGATATTATTAGCAATTTCTTCTTCAACATCATTATCATTTTTATGAAACAAAAGTATCTGTTCAGACCTAAAATTAATAAACTCTAAGATAAAAATCTGAATATTATATTAATAATCTTTTATATTAGAAACAAAAAAGACATTTACAATATCATTTGTGTGCAAGCAATATGTCTCATATTTCAAGTATTATACATTAAGTAGAAGCCATTTATTACTGGAGATTTTTTTTATTGTTGACAATTTATTCAGACAATTGAATAATTTTGCATAATTGCTGAACTCTCTTGCATCTTTGATAGCATCCAGGCAATTGAAATATTTTGTAAATTTGATATTGTTCTGACAGTTTAACTATTTTGTATCAATAATGGTGTTTGAACAACTATTTTTCATTGCTAATTCTTTTCAGCTTATCAAATTCTTTTGATTGATGATTATTCAATCAAATATAGTCTTTAGAAGAATATATTTACCTAAACACTGTCAACAATGCAGAAAAGCTTTAATAGACCATCAGCATATGGTCTATTTAAGCTTTTCTGTATTGTTGACAGTGTGTTGGGATCTAAATTCCCAGGTTTTTGTTGATATCTAAGTGTTGGATTTCAAACATTTAACAATAACAATGCATTTTAAATGAAGCATAAAAATGGTTATTTTCTGATGGAACAGTAGAAGTAGAATGCAGTTGTAATAACATTTATAGATTCTTTTCAGAAATATACAATAACAATAGAATGTTCAATTTTCCTTGGAGTGATGTTTATTTTATAAAGTAATTAAGTGTTCTTAGGGCAGTGTGAAATGTGTGATGAGATTTACTTTATGATGGCCATCCTAATATGTTTATGATTTTGCAGACAAGGGCTTAGTCAGCAGCTGTTAGTTATTCCTTTCTATTGTGTGTGTGGACAAAGCCTTATCGGTAGTTGCTGGCTGTTGTTTCTTCCATTGTGTATGTACATACATGTAAACTCGTCTCTGTAACTGTTTTGAACCTCAAGAAGCAGTAGGTTTCTATTTTTATATCTGCAAGGTGGATTTGAAATCTAATTTCACATAGAGGTGTGAATTTTTTGAATACAAGGTTTTCCTTAGCTAGATTACAAAAATCTTTTTCTCAAACTTGTAGGGGTGGTGAAGGGAGTTATTTTCTAAATGGTCCAAAAATAACATGGTAGGTTTACAATTATGTCTGCCTAGTATTTTGGCAATATTTGTCCTTGTAATGATTGTTTATCAAACAAACCTTCTGATGGGATTTAATTAGTTGAAAAATATATAGAGAATTTAATTCCTATAAGTGTTCAGGTAATTATACTCTTTTCTTTGATTGATGTTCAGCAGTTGTAATCTTTTGTATTTTTGACAGTGTTCAGGTTATTAAACTCTTTTGTATAGCGAATGTGTTTAGACTATTGAACTGTTTTCTATAAATGATGGTGTTTAATGAATTGAACTCCATTTCCTTATTGATGATGTTCAGACTATTTAAATATTTTTTTTATTCATGATGTTCAGACTATTGTATCCTTTTGTATTGTTGACAATTTATTGAAATCATTAATTTTATTAATGATGTTCACACTATTGAACTCTTCTGCACAGTGTCTTAAGGCTTTTGAACATTTTTGAGGGATACAGTTGAACTCATTTACATTGTTGCTGGTGTTCAGCAAACTTAATTATTCTGTATTGTTGACAATGTTCAGTCCGTTCTTTTGTATTTTTGATGTTTTGTTCAGGTTATTAAATCAATGTGCTCCAAAAGAACATTATTAATCTTTCTGTTTCAAATTTTGCAATATTTTTAACATTTCAATCATGCATATGATCAAATATATTGATGTATATTGATTCTCTTATAGTGAATAAATAAATGTATAAAAATTTTATTTGCTAGTTGAACTAGTTATTAATTTTTACTAATGATCTCTTTTTTATTTCATTTTCTTACTTTCCTTGCTCTCTCAGATTTTTTTTTATTAATGGAGTTAACAGATTTTTGTTGTAAATGCACTTTGAAAAAAAATCTCTGATTTACAATTTTTTAATTTGTTTTTGTTTTCAGTTTCTTGATCATTTCTTCTTTATTTGTTTAATATAGACTTTGTTTTTTTCCCACATCAAAATGTAACTTTTTTGTCATCATTGCATCATCATCAGCAAGAGCATAACATTATTACCATTAGTATCATCTTTGGTCTTTCAAATTTAACATTCCAATTACTGTCCATGTCACTTTATTTGTAATCTGTCTTCTAAAATATCTGCATAATTTTTTTAAATCTAAAAATTATCTTAATAGTTGCAATGTTTCAGATGTTGCTCCTCCAGTCTTCTTCAGGTACATGACATATTTGGTAACATTCTTGAAATTACTCTGCCTTTTATTCAATGTGCAGGAGGGAAACTATTTTCATTCTTCTATCCATGCAAGAAGATTTCTCATATTAATTCTTCTTCATATTTATAGAATGAAGCTGGAATGATAGCTAGGGCACAACACTGGAAAATAAGGTAAGAGAAAGAATTGGAGCATATAGTAGGTAGGTTCCAGTAGCCTGCTCAGTAGGATTAGTATAGAATTGAATACCATATGCAAGCTTTAATCAAGAAAGAATTCTACCATTTCAGGAAGTAGCTGACTAATTCTGTCATGTTGAAGCTATGTAATTCATACTCTTTCCAGCTTTTCAGATATAATTCCAAATAATTTATATAGTCTTATTTTCCACTCTGCTGCCACTTTATCTACAAATGCACTGACAATGCAGCTTGTTGTTATTCTATCACTATTTACTTGGCAAATGTTCAAATGAGCTTCACTCTTTAGTTTTATCATTTCATATTTTTACAGATAGGAATTACCATGTTTTGTCCACAGTTGAATTGCCTACATTTCCTCCATTTTCCTGTTGTAAGAAGGAAGTTTCACTCAAATGCTTTTTCCCCCAAGAACTGCTGCTTTGTGAAGAATGTCAAAGACTACAACTGGTGAAATGTTGGAACTAAAACAACAGAGATGAGGACATCTATTCAAATAAATTAGAGCATATGAATGATAAGTTTTTCATTTTAGATATATTCAAAACTCCTGAGCCAATAATTACTAGAGAAAAAAAAAATTGACTAAACTGCCACTTTTCCTTCAAACTCAATGTGTTAGAATCTTGTAAACATAAATGGAATGAGAAAGAAAAACATTTTCTCGTAAAATGTTATTTCTTTTACTCTTTCTTTTTGTTATTGATGGTCTGCTTGTAAAAGAGATGGAAGTAGGTTATCTTTATTGAAGCTTCAAGCTAAGTACTTTTGAAGAACAAAAAATAACAGACAATAGGTTTGAGAAAGAGAATGAATAAAAAAGAGTTTAAGATGAAACAGTTTTGAAATTACAAATATGAATTGAGAAGAAAAATATGAAAATTGAGACAGAAAATAAAAGTGAAATTGCAGAGGAAAAATATTAGATTTTTTTAACAATCAGCAAAGCTGTTAGTGTTGAATATTATGATAAGCAGGCAGCTTCTATGAGACAAGAACCATCAATGTCTATACACACAGACAAACAATTAAGGATATATATGTAAGAATATATTGTTGGTTCTATTTAATCAAACCTGTTTGTATATGTGTCTGTGTCTGTGTGTGTGTGTATACATATATATATATTATCTCAATTGACATCTTCAATCAGCAGTGGGACCTATGAGCAGAAGAAACAGAAAACCTTCTCCAGCATGATCTGTTGCTAGTGGCTCTTAGAAGTTCCGGTATTGTCATTTCCAGCCATTCTTAGATGTTGTCTAACCAGCACCTGCATTGCCATCCCTGCTTGTGTCTGCTTTCAGCATTGCCATCCCTGCTTGTGTCTGCTTTCAGCATTGCCATCCCTGCTTGTGTCTGCCTTCAGCATTGCCATCCCTGCTTGTGTCTGCCTTCAGCATTGCCATCCCTGCTTGTGTCTGCCTTCAGCATTGCCATCCCTGCTTGTGTCTGCCTTCAGCATTGCCATCCCTGCTTGTGTCTGCTTTCAGCATTGCCATCCCTGCTTGTGTCTGCTTTCAGCATTGCCATCCCTGCTTGTGTCTGCCTTCAGCATTGCCATCCCTGCTTGTGTCTGCCTTCAGCATTGCCATCCCTGCTTGTGTCTGCTTTCAGCATTGCCATCCCTGCTTGTGTCTGCCTTCAGCATTGCCATCCCTGCTTGTGTCTGCCTTCAGCATTGCCATGCATGATAGTCTTACAGAGATTCTTAAGTCATATGACATAGCCAAACCATGCCAACTTCTGACACTTAATACTGGCGAGGGGAGATTTCTGTTAGCCCACAAGTTTGACATTGCTCCGTACATTGTCATTAGTTTTCGGCTCCTAGAAGATGTGAAGTATATTTACCAATGTTATTATAACATACAAATGCCTTTATTTGTCCTTGAAATAGATTAAATTATATTTTTTAGGCACATTTTTTTTAGATTTTTCAATATATGAAAATATAAGAAACTTAAAATATGATTGCTTAGGAAAGTTTCCCTAATTCTGCAGGAGAAATACAGAGACAGGGTATTGGAAGTTCCCATGGTGTCACCATTTTTAAAGAGTAAGAAATGGAAAACAAAAACAGTGACAATTTGTTGCAAAATTCACTCTTTCATGTGGTTCAAACATGGATAAATATCCATAGAAATTTGCCAATTCCTCCCTTGCCAAAAAAGTAGGGGATCAGACAATGATAAACCGAGAATTTTTCAAGGAGAATATTCTTTTGTCAACGAGAAAATAATGGTGTCTGAAAAGGGAGAAAATATCATTAAATGTAATAATAAATTGATGTATATATGATTCATTCATTAATGATATTAATTTATTAAGAAACCTAAACTAACACTTGTTCAGGAAATTTTCCCTAATTATGAAGTAGATCAGGGGATCCAACGGTGATAAATATGCACACTTCTTAAGGACTATTAAAGGGATACCATCAGGTCTACATGCTTCATGGAGATCCAGATTAGATGTGATAGCAGGCAAAGTGCCCATTTATATTCATCAGTGAAACACTGGCAAAATATCAAGGAACCTCAAAAAAAGATTATACAAATACTGCATAGATGTATTCTGCATAACAACAATCTGAACACTGGTGGTTCACGTTAATTACATCTCATCACAGTTTCAACTTAACACCTTCCAAAATTCTGATCAGAAGAGTACAACATTCACTCATAGAGCATGTGCTAATCTTGTAATTCTCAACAAAGTCTGGGACCATACTTTATATCACTGATCATTGCAAAGACAATAATAGCAGATTGCAGTATAAGAGTTAGTTAGGAAATAAAATCAGAGATCTACTTGGATTCAACTGATTTACAAATCTGCAAATCACAACTGTGGACAGAATTATTCATCCCCACTTCCATAATTATGAATAAAGCTGTAATACCTCAAATTCTCATCGAAATGTCATGTGCATTTTTTCACAGATAATGAAATAATGGATTTGAAAGAATGTGTAGTGATGCCCACAAGAAAATTTTTATTTTAATCTCAAACAATAATACAAAAATAGCGCCAAAAAACAATTAGCATTAGAGAAAACATTTGGCCCTCTTGCTTCAATAATCAATTGTGTAACCTTTATTCTTGATTATTATTTTTAATCATTTTTTTATAGTTTCTTACAAGATCACTACACACAGATATAGGTATTTTGATCCATTCTTCCTTGTCAATACATTCTAGTTCTTCCAAATTTGAAGAACTTTCTCTTACTTTTTTCTTCAAATTGCTCATAAATTTTCAATGGGGTTTAGGTCAGGACTTTGTGTGGAGTATGCCAATACCCTAATTTTGCTGTCATCTAAGAATTTTCTAACAATTCGTGTTGTGTGTTTTGGGTCATTATCATGTTGGAACATCCCGTGACAGCTTTTGTGCACTTTGTTTTATATTATTTTTAAGAATTTTTTTTTGCTCTTTATCCATGATATTCTGTACTCTCACTAGTTCTCCTGTCCCAGAAACATCCCCAGAGCTCCCACAACCATGCTTAATTGTAGAGAGGGTATGTTTTGGTTTGTGAGCATCATGCACTTTCCTCCATGCATGGCATGAGTTCATGTGCCCAAATAATTCTGGTTTGGTTTCATCTGACCATAAAACAAAGTCCCAATATTTACTCCCATGATCTATATGGCTTCTAGCATAAGCTAATTTGCATCTTAGGTGTTTAGGCTTAAGCAAGGGAATTTTCCTTAGTCAACAATCTTGAAGTCCTACTCGATGAAAGCACTTAGTGATTGTCTTTGTTGATACATTCAACTCTGGTCTTTACATCATTGACAACATCCTTTGTTGTTAAGTGAGGATTCTTCAAGACATTGCTAACAATTTTCCTTTCCATTCTCTCAGAAATTAACCATTTTCTGCCAGTCCTTAATTTATTCTCAGCACAATGAGTCCTGCTGTACTTTTTCAAAATGCTATAAATTGTTGATCTATGAACATTTAAATGTTTGGAAAGTGCTGTATATCCATCACCTTATTTGTACAAATCAACTATCTTTATTCACCATAATTGTAGAATGAATGCATTATCATGGTATGTGGCACTTGCATATTCATATGTATCCTTCATTACCTTTTAGAATGTTATAGAATCAGGTCATTTTCAAAGGGTGTTTGTATTAAATGTCAAATTAAAAAAAACCATTACAATTGCCATAGAGCAATATTTTTTCATAATTTCGATAAGGGGTGTAAATAATTTTGAACTGTACTAATTTTTAGAAAAATCTATATCTATTAATATTATAGATTGAAACTTCTAAAAATGACACAAATTTTTTCAAAACAGAATACGGAATCAACTATTCAGGGTAAATTCAGTGAGTATTTGCAAATGTTCGCATTTCCTTATGCAAATATTCAGTGGGAGTGAGCAATTCCATTCACAATTGTATATATATATATATATATATATATATATATATATATATATATATATAAGAGGCACACTGAGTAATGGTTAGCAGCTTGGATTGAGGAATTGAGGAGCCGAGTTCGAATTCCATTACATTCACTTATGTGCTAATACCCTTGGGAAAGGTATGACTTCTCTTCTCCAGCTATGGGTAAATAGCAGGACAGACTGGGTTCTAAAGCCTTGGTTGGCAACTGGTTTAGGAGAAGGACAACATACAGAAGGTCATTAGTGCACCAGGTCTCTGTATTTGGCCCTTCAAAAAGTGTGGATATTTCTGCCCAAAACCTTCACCACTGTAATGAAATCTCATGTTCTAGTGTCAGGTTGTCGGTTCCTAGGAACTGATCTGCTTGACCCTCATACGTCGAATTGGAAGGGAGAGTTGAGTAGTTAGATAGATAGATAGATAGATAGATAGATAGAAACAAACAAACCAGGTATTCTTGTGCGACTTTAATATCAGAGAAAAACTGCAAACCGCACAAATTAAGAAAAAAATCTATGTGTGTGTGTCTGCATCGGTATATATATGAGAATGTACATATAAATGTATATGTGTGTACAGGCATATATATAAGAAATACTTGTATCTATATATGCATGTATTCATGTGTACCAGTATACATATATAAAAAAGTTTCTATAAACTCTATAATGTTTATATGCATGTATGTGTATCTATATATGTATATACAGGTACTTTTTTAACTGGTATCACCACAAGCAAGGCTGTACAGCCACTAGCATGCCAGGGGTTACAGGATGTGGAAGAATTAGGAACAGAAACATTAGTAATGAGCAGAAAGAAAAGAGTAATCAGGAGGACAGTAAATAGTGATTGAAATTGCATTTAAATTTTCGCAAATTAAAGTTGGCTGAAAAGCATGGAGCAAAAAGGGAATTCCACAAGTGAGAAGTATGAGAAAAGAAACCATCAGCATAGAAGTTATGGCTATATCTAGCTAGCTCAACCATAAATTGTACCATAGTGAGGAGCTCATCCAAACAATTACCATGAAAGTATTTATAAAAAAGGCACAGAGCAGCAACCTTATGGCAATGAGTAAGTGGCTGAAGCCAAGCCACCAGATCAGGACCAATAATATTGCTGATTCTTCTTTGGAACTTATCAAGGAGCGCCAGGTAAATAGTGGGGTCACTGGACTATATTTGGCAGCAATATTCTTAGCATGGATAAATGGTAGACATAGATATGCAAGATAGATTCTAGAGAGAAAAATTCTCTTGCCCAACACAGTGACCTAGCAATGGATTCAATATAATCTTTCCACTTCATGTCAGTTGAGAATGTTAGCTACAGAAGGCACAAGTCATTTTCCGGGAGGATAGCATCAGTTATGCTGATGGAAGGTAGAAAGTGGTCTCTTAGATGGTTAATAGAGAGAAATTTAGTTTTGGAAGTGTTAAAATTGACAAGTCAACTTTTTTCCCAGTTAACGACAGTTTTGAGGTCATTTTGGATATCAGCTGCCATTTTGACCTTGTTGGACTGATAAACCTTACTATTGATCTAAGAGTAAATCATAGTGTCATCAGTGTAGATGCCAAGTTGAAGAGCTGATATCATCATGAAGGTTGTTAGTGAAGATTAAAAACAGTGTAGGACCAAGGATAGAGCCCTAGGGGACACTGGTGTTAGTATGTGACACCATTTAGGGTTGCTAGAAAGAAAGAAGAAAAAGAAAAAGCGAGAATTAAATTTAGGTGATAAGAAGCCATCACGAAAAGGACACTAAGCGATGTTATCTTCTTTCTAACAGAAGAAAAGTGCTAAGGGTTTTTATTCTTGTTAGCGAGGAAAGTGGGGTCGCGGATGTGTCGGATCTAAATTAATTTATGACAACGATAATGAAAGTTTCAGGTTAGCCGAGACCCCTATGAAACAGAAACTGGGAAATAGAAATTAATTAAGCATGCACTGACTGAAAAAACAAAATGCCCGCACGACCTCCTGCAGAGTTCTAAAGAGATAAAAATTAATTAGGTCAAGCTTGACTGAAACCAAAATGTCCATGGAACCACCTCCATGTCATTTGGGAAAAACACCTGTTTATTGTCAGGGCTGGCTATGATAGCGAAATTATTTTATCAGAACAGTTAATTAGCAACAGAATGCAAATATGTCCAATTGACCACCCACTTGTTTGGCGAAGGCCCTGGGTGATAAAGTCCAAGTGACATTTGATTAAGATAAGAATCTAAGGTTTGTTGTCGGGCAGAAGAAAGGGAAGAAAGGAAAAAGAAAAAAAAAAGAAGATAATTTTTTTTTTCTTTGAGCAAGATTTTTAAGCCGAGGCTAGTCTAGCCACACCCACACCGCTGAGCGCCCATTGGCTGAATGGTGGCATGAGCGTTAGGCGGAGGTAATGATGTGAAGAAGGAGGGGAGGCCTGTTGCTCCCCCCTGAAGGGATAGGTGTGAGATACTGTAGAATAACAAGACAATAAACAGCACTTACCGGCGTAAGAATCCCAGCTAGCGTCCAGCTGGCGGACAAAAATAAAGCAGGTTGTAACTTAATACAAACCCTGCAAACTAACTGATGAATCAAACTGGTATTTATATAGAAATACCTCCACTCAGGTACCAGCAGCCAATCACAGCCCAGGCAATGGACTATCCCACTTTAGCACAATGAGATGCTCCATTGCACCATAAATAGCTCTCTTTCTCAAGGTTGAATTACTTTTTCTTTTACCTCAGCTTGCTCCACAACTGAGTGTTTATCTTGACCACGTGATTGTTTGACATGGCGCTGCGAACAGGATTATTGACACCCGAAAATTGGGAACTCTTCTTCATTGAAGCAGGCATATCCACTGACTCGGCCAAAACTCATGCAACAAGGTTTGCGGATGAGAAGCTGACAATCGAGAGCCTTCAAATGCTGGATCGATCTATGCTTAAGGAGCTGGGAGTCACTTTAATTGGAGAAGCCCTGTGTATCATCAAGCAGGCTAAGGAATCCACCACCCAGACAACCCATATTCAGGCACTAGCAGCCAAGCCTCCTCATCTCAATCTCGAGATGACACCACAGCAATTCAGGAAGTTCCGAATTGACTGGGATGTCTTTACCAAGATGACGAATATGCCAAGCTCCCAAGCTAATATTCACTTATACAATTGTGCTGATGAAGCTGTGCAAAACGCCATAATCAACACACACCCTGACTTCTTTACCACTGATCCAGATAAGTTACTTGACATGGTAGAAGCATTGGTCACCCAGAGGTCAAGTCCTATTGTCCATCGCCTTGCTTTTGCCTCCATGTTTCAGGATGCGGATGAGCCAATACAAAGTTACCTTGTCCGCCTCAGAGCCATAGCCGTTGATTGTAACTTTACCTGCCCCTCGTGTGAGCATGACCTGTCTGATATATACATCAAGGACCAGATCATCCGTGGAATAGCAAATGACACACTCCAGGCTGACCTACTGGCCAAAGCTGGGACTCTTAAATCCCTTGAGCAAAATATCCGTCATGCTGAGGCATTCGAATCAGCATTGCGAGACCAAACCTCAATGGCCGGCGCTTCAGATACAGCTGCTGCTCGGCTATCAACATACCGCAGACAGAAGGGTACACCACAAGCCAACGAGGGGACCCGTACCAGCACCTATGGCAACTGCAATGTTAAACCAAACCACCAGGCTTGCTTAGGTTGTGGCAGCCACCAGCATAGCACCTCAGGAACTGGATCCCGCCGGATAAAATGCCCAGCATGGGGACAAACATGTAGTAACTGTGGGAAGCCCAATCACCTATCGAGGGTATGCCGGGCTAAGAAACTGGCTCAAGCGGTCAGGAAAAGCCCAGAGGCTAATGAAGCTGCCATGGACACACTTATTGCCCACATCACATTCAATCAAACGACAGGCACGTATACATCTAAAGACACAGGCCAGGTAAGGGAAATTGATGCATATGTTGTTCCGTTCTCACCAAAACCGGATCCCAGACAAGTTAAGAATATCCCCAGAAATCACAGCACTAGGATGACGATCTTTCCTGACAGTGGGGCCACCATATGTCTCGGGGGACTTAAGCACCTTCTGAATATGGGGCTCACTACCAACAACCTCATTCCATCAAAAAAAGTCGTTCGAGCTGTGGGAGGCTTTACACTTGTATGTCAGGGTTGGCTCCCTGTGGAATTCATCGTACAAGGAAGAACAACTAAACAAGCCCTATACATATGCAAAAAGATTCAACGGCTATACTTCAGCAAAGCAGCCTGCATTGATGTAGGGATACTGTCCAAAGACTTTCCTAAGCCGACGACTACAATATTACCCCAAACAGCAATGCAACACCTGCCCTCGACAAGCACACATAAAAAATCGGACGCAAGCACTAAACAATGCAAAGTCGAGGGACAACTTCCAACGCGCCCCAAAAAACTCCATGTTAGCCACAGTGTTGATTCCTTGGTATTGTGGGCAACTGATTGGTTTCTTACTTGACAACACTCCAGATATTGAAGTTCATGTATAGTAATTGAAAGAAAACTATACCATATATTGAGCCTGACAATACTGCTGAACCCTCTCAATCAGACATCATAGAGTCTGACAACATGGATGACTGGGTCAAATCAACAACCCTATTAGCAACATTCGGTGCAAACGACAACCTGGAGCTCATCTCACCAGACGTTATCCGTACGGCGGGACGCAGCGACCCGCAATACAAAAAATTAATTGAAGTAATACAAAATGGATTCCAAAGGACGCGCATCCTCACTGCACCTGAAATCCGCGAATACTGGGAAGTGAGGCACCGCCTAAGTGTTGACGACGGATTAGTGCTCTTAGATCAAAGAATCGTTATCCCCACCTCACAACGCACAAAAGTATTACATAGCCTACATTCTGCACACCAAGGCGAAGTTGGCATGAAGGCACGTGCCAATGAATCTGTTTATTGGCCCGGGATGAATGCTTCAATTCGTAACATTAGAGCAGGTTGTACGTTCTGCTCAAAAATTGCCCCGAGTCAACCAAAAGAGCCAATCAATTTGACACCATCTCCTGATTGGCCATTTCAGCAAATCGTCATGGACATCTTCCATGTTGGGAACCATGGTTACTTAGCATGCGCTGACAGGTTAACAGGCTGGCTGAATCTATACCACTTGAGCCACGGAGAAGCGACTGCCTCAAGGATTATTTCGATTTGCCGAGAAATATTTCAAACCTACGGCGCTCCTGAGGAACTCAGCAGTGATGGTGGGCCACCCTTCACATTCTTCCATTCAAGCAATTTTTACAAGACTGGGCTGTTAAACACAGGTTATCATCTGCTGGTTACCCACAATCCAATGGTCGTGCAGAGCTCGCTGTCAAAACGGCCAAGAGAATCGTAAATGGCAACACAGGAGCACAAGGATCGTTGGACAATAACCGTGCAGCAAGAGTCATCCTCCAATACGCCCATTCAAAACATTGGGCTATCCCCTGCTCAACTACTACTCCACCGCCGACTACGTGACTACATACCATCCCAACCCACACTCTATAAGCCACACGCGAATTGGATAACCGCAGCCCAAAATCGCGAGTTAAGTCTGTCCCGTCGGAACGCTCGTCTCATAGAGCAATACAACAGAACAGCACACACCTTAAACCCTCTTCAAAAAGGACAAATAGTGGCACTACAACGACCAACAACCCGCCGATGGGACACAACAGGTCAGGTCATTGAAACCCTCCCCAACCACCAATACCGTATCAGAGTTGACGGATCAGGTAGAATTACCTTACGAAATCGCCGATTTCTCAGGAAACTGGATACACCAACAATCCCAGTTCCAAGAGCTAGTGCCTTACCCGAGACCCCTACACCAGTGACACAAACACTGTGAGAGAGAGGGGAAACTCGTTGACAAACTCTGAGGGTATGGTGAGATACCAATATGAGAACAGAAGAAGGTGGGAGGACGAAAGACTTCCAAAAATGGAAAATAATAAATTTTCCTGACCGAAAACAAAGAAGTGGATTGTGGATTTAGAATTATCAAGGGACCTCAAACCCCAACAAGCCCACCCCGGTTTTGGTTGGCGCCCATATAAGCAGAGTCGCATCGAGTGAAAAGCAGTTAAGTACCAGTTTGAGTTCCAATTGAGAGGCAGTTGAGTGAAGTTCGCAGTTGGAGTTGCACCTGCCTCGCAGATAGCTGACTTGAAAGATTCCATGCAATTCCGAACTCAACTTCTAATCAAGAACAATTTATCTTTGAAGAACGACTTAGACTCACACCACCAAAACAAGTTTCACGAATATCACCTGAAGATATACCAAGAACCAGTTTCTTAAAGAACAAACAACTTAAGATGTTAAGAATTGCCTAACAAACACAAAGTGTCATGAATCCATATAGTGGGTTGGGAAGAAGATGCAGTCCTGTATTCAGCAACCAGATATAAAATATTGTTATCCTTTTTTAACACATTTGAACTTTTCGAGTTATTATTTTATTTTCTTTTACATATATTTGTGTGGTGTTACTCTTGATCGAACTCGGTTTGCATTACGACCCAGTGACTGATTGATTTCGTCTGCCTAAGATCAAATCACAACGTGGGTAGGTTAGACTGGAAATCAAAACAGTTACTTCGGTAACCAGATGTTGGAGGCAAGCTGGGAATGACAAGGCTGATACCGAATCTAACCAGATTCCCATCCGAATCACCAAAAGGTTAGAACGTCACATTTGGTGCCGCGACCAATACCAAGCCAGTTGGTCGTCACAGGACAGGATAGCACGATGGACATGGCCAGGCAGACATCACATTTGGCGCAGCAACATCGGGGGATGTCACAGTATGAAAGGATGTAGATGAGTGCTTGTTCAGGACAACTTTTATTTCACAATTACATAGGAATGACTGGATCAACTAAAAAATGTGTCCAAAGATACCATAACTTTTCAGCTTGTGGAGAAGACTTGAATGTCAGATACTTTCAACTGGGCTTCACCATTTTTATCTAGAGCATGATAGACTCTTTTCGCAATTATTGTTAGTACATCAGTAGTTGACCTGGAAAAATGAAAGCTGTATTGCTTGTCTGAGAAAAGGCCCTATGATGAGAGATGATGAACCAATTTAGCATTGATTAAGGCCTCTAGGAGTTTCCGAAAAAGAGGTAGAAGTCTTATAGGCTGATAGTTGAGTTAGATGATTCACCAGAGTTCTTAAAAACTGGAACAACAGAAAATGGCTTCCAGCAGGCAGGAAAACAGGAAGCAGTGAGGAGAGAACAGGAGCCAGTTCAGGAGTACAGTTCTTAATGACTATTACAGGGATACCATTGGGTTCACATGCTTTATGGGAAGCAAGGTTAGAGATGATAGCAGAAACCATGGAAGGGTTTATGTGCATATCACTCAACAGAGAATCAATTCTAAGTAGAAAGTCAGGCAGCAATACTCTAGATGAGTCAAGAGTAGAATTTGAGGAGAATTCATGGGAAAATTTATGGGAAAAGCATTCATCTTTATCAGTAGAGGATGATAACACTTCAAATCATTGGAAAAGGGAGAATAGAGACCTTTAGTAACCTATTATAGAGATGTCAATAGTCATGAGAGCCAAATTTTTAGATGCTATGCGGTGCCTCATACTTTCAGCAAACAGGGACTTAATTACTTTGAGGACTTACTTACATTTGTTATAAGCAGTAGCAAATAGGCCCCTGTTATGATGAGAGCTGTCCTGCTGGTAGAGTTGGAAAGAGTTGTTCCTGTGTGCTATGGTGGCTGAGCATGCTGGTGTGCACCATGGAGAGGATTACAGTTTCACCTGGTATTTCCAAGAAGGGATGAAAGCATCCATGCTGGCTTTGACCCAAGAAGAAACCTCAGTGATGCAATTTTCAATTGGGAGTTTGAAGATGTCAGTCCAAGGGGCATCACAAAGAATGAGTCCCAATCAGCATACTGGTAATGCAAAGTAGTCTTATAGATAAAAGGGTTCCTGTTTATTGGATGCTTGGAAGGAGATAATAGCTACCACAGAGTTATCCGAGTTACCAAGAGCGAGGAGAAATAAGATCTATGTTTCACAGTTTGGCTAGGGAAATGCATAGGGAAGTTCATAATTTGAGTGAGGGATTGGACAATGGAAAAATTTAATATCTGTATGCCGGCAACATCAGTACCTTTAGAATGTTTCAGCCATGTGCCATGGTGAGCATTAAAGTCACTGAAGACAAAGATGTTCAGAGATGGACGGGTAGAAAGTGCTTTTTCTATACTGTCAGCTATTGCGTCTAATATACTGCAGTCTTGGGAAGAGAGGAAGTGCTAAAGGAAAAAGAGATAGTTGACATAATTTAGTAGTGAAAGATGGAAACACATGAAAGAGTAGTCAAGCAGTTCTCTGGTCATCAGAAGATTATCCCAGATGTAAACACCAAGGCCATGCATGTGAATGCTTGAATCTTTTTGGCAAAGAGGAAGATACTTTGGAACCAAGAATTCATTGTTAGTAACGGAAGAATTCAAGTTGCCTTCACAGATATCTGGTGGCCATTCCAGGAGGAAAGATTCTACACTGCAGAAGTTAGAATGGATATCATGAATATTGGAGAAAGAAAGATTGAGGAGGGGGTAGGTGGTTTTCTTGTGAGTTGGTTTAGTTTTATTTCTTTTTGTTGTGATTTCCATAAGATATGTTTTGACGAAAGAGAAAAAAAAGACCACCATAATTGTCACTATCTGTCATCAATGGCAGTACAGACCAGCCAGTGCATGGCTGAGAGCAAAGCATAACATGGCCTCAAGGTTGCCTGCAGGAAATATTTGCAGGGATACCTACCCATGCACAAAATGGCACTATAAATACCCCGATATTATGCGGCTGTTGTTTGGAGCAACCTAAGCGCTACCATAGAGTTTGGGGTACTAATGACTAGTCGGAAGCAGCAGCAGCCAGTAAACTGCCAACCTGGTACCCTCATAATGGAAAATCATAGCTACTAGTTAGTCTGATCACCAAAAGGTTAAGACATTAAATCATTGTGGCCATGAAAACAAAGAAAGAAGGGGAACTGTTAAACCTTATCCTGAACTGGGAACAAGGGATGAACCTCTACTTTTGTTCAATAGACATAGAAAGAATGCAGACCAGATCATAGATGAGCCTATCTACTATTAACCTGTACAAAAAAAAAATTGCAAAAAAAAATCATTAAATAATGACTTAGCATATGTTCTAATGCCTACTACCAACTAAAAAATGAATGGTAAAATATAATTTTTCAGCGTTGATAAATAACAGCGGGTAAGCATATTTTAAATTAAAAAAGTTGGGGGAGAGGCTCAATAAAAAAATTTGATAATTAAATAGCAATGGAGAAGAGAAAATAACGACAGAGAAGGAAGGATAAATGTAAACAATGGAGACAAAACCATCAAAAGAAAAACAAAAAATACAATAATAACGAAAACTTAAACATTTACAAACAGCTTCATGGCACAAGGCTTTCTAACTTACTTACAAGGGGATCTTCATATGCTTCATCCCAATCTTTGACCAGGCCAACTTGATTTCAATGGTGGGTTAGTGACAATTACAGGCAAATCTAAGATTCTAAACAACTTACAAAATCCCATATTCTTGCCACTGAATTTTTCTCTGGTCAATAGAGGGCGCTTCTAACAAATAGTTCACTTTGAAATTAGGATTCAAGGTCATAAACAACGCACACTCAGAGTTATAAACAACACTTATAAAAATGCTACTAGGTGTAAAAAATCTGTTTTTATGTATGTATGCCAGTCAGCCATTTTGTTTGATTCAATAAATGATTTTAAAAGATGATGATTCTTAATATTTCAAATGGAATGTATTTATCTCTTCTGGGAAAGAAATCAACAAAATTTCTTGACACTGAATTGGAAAAGATTCAAAAGACTTGAATAAATTTCATCAAGCAAAGAAATTTATAATATTCATCCTTCAAGGGAAAACCAGAAATGTTAAAAATTAATAAAGAGTATTAAATTCAAACAAATAAATAAGCAAGCAGACACTCTCTTGCATTTGGACATTGGATATGATATGGTAATTTAATTTTATTTATTGTCCCCTCTTATCCTACGTGATATCAGTGCATTTTTCCTCGCATATAGTTTAGTCTTTCTTTCATTCTAAACTGTTACAATCAACATTGGTAGAATCTAATTTTCTTAATTGATTAATATGAATAAGAATATAAGTATATACTTTTGGAATTGTTCTTATTTCTCAGACACCTTCTCTTTTTTATTATTTAATAAAATATTAAAAATAAATGCTTTGAAATATAATAATATTCTTTTGGAATTGAAACTATTTACAGAATCACTGATTAAAGGGACAGGGACTTAAGAAGATTAACCATTCCTTACCAATTTTACCTTAGGGAAAATACTTTGTATAAAGTATACTTTTACAGTTTCAGCCACAGCAGTGCCTACAACAAGACAAGGCACAAATACTGTTTTTAAGAAAGACACATCTCTCATTGGGACATTTCAAAGTCTATACATGCTGGCTTTGTTCTGTTACTCGAATGTTAGCACGTTTAAGCACAGATTTCTGTACAATCTACTTCAAGCATGGTCAGTCCCTAGAAGAGTGACTGCTTAGGAATACCAGGTGTTGTAAGCTTGGATGTGCAGATGGTGTAATGAACCAGAATTGGAAATATGATTTCTAATTCCAGTTAGGTTTATTATATTCACTTACACATATATGCTTTGGAAAATTATGAAGCTATCTTTTCTCTCCCTCTCTCTGTCCAGGCATGGGTTAAATAGTTGAACTTGTATCAGTAAATCATTATCAATATCGCCAAAACGTTTATAAAATCTAAAAATATTCTCTGGGTTGTAAATAACCTGCAAAAGATTGATAAACTGTAAAAACCAAATCATTTAATCAAAAAACAATTACCTGAATGTTTAATTAATTAATTAATGGATATTTTTGTCAGTATTATTTCTTATTACTAGGAACACTATAAATGTTAATGCAATAGATGGAACTGCCAACAGGTAAATTTTCTTTTATAAGATATTCAGTACATTTTGGTTGGTAGTTTTCTTTTTATCATTTTATCCCAGGTAAGACAATAAAGCCACTAAGATGCAAGGGATAAGGAGTATAAGAGAATATGGAAAAAACACTGTTAATGAGAACAATAAAAGAATAAAAATTAAGAAGATAGTTGATAATAACTGACATTGCATTTAATTTTTGAAGATTAAAGGTGACTGGGAGGCATGCAGCTGGAAGAGAGAGTTCCAAAAGCAAGAATTGTGAAACTGCTAGCATAGAACTTACAATTACATCTAGCCATTTCAAGTGTAAAAAAGATGAAATCTCACCCCAATCTAGTAGTGTGCCTAAATTCATAAAGTCTAGGTATGATAGTGAAAAGCTCATCTGAACAATTACTATGAAAGTATTTATAGAAAAGGCAGAGGGAAGCTCTGTTATGGTGGTAGGAAAGTGAGTGAAACTAAGAGGACATGTCATGTAAATAGAAGTGTTAGAAAAAGTATATTTGCTTGTGGCACAAGGCCGAAGGGAGAGGGGGAAAGGCTGGTCATCATTAACTATCGTATACCTAGTTAGTTTATTTCCTGACCCATTCATTGTAACAATTGACACAATCACCACAGGAACCTATCCCTCTCCTTTTAGTTTGAACATGTAACAAAATACCACATTTTCACAGGGGAACTAATAATATCCCCATCATGGTAAAAATTTCTGGATATATATGTACACTTTGTTTTTTTACAAAAAATAATTAAACATTTGAGATGCGTGGTGGAATATTTACAATATTGTGAAAGAGGAAAAGGAAAATCCAACTGATCAAACTAAAATAATCATGGTGTTCACTTTCCACACTAACTTAAAAAAATGTTGGGAAGGAAACTCCTATCAATACTAGAAAAAGTATAAGTCTAATTCAGAGAGAAACTGTTTTAAAAAAATGATATTTAAACATCAACCAAAATTAACGCTAATTGCTCTGTCAATAAATGCTGGATGTTTCCTTATCACGATTTAAAAAATGTGGAAAATGTTTTTGTATGGTTAGCATATTTTTAGACTTTCCTTGAACTAAGACACTTGTCAGAATTGAAAAATATTGATTTGTTATCAATTTAGAAGGGGCTCCTGTTTATAATATTGATACAGTGTCAAATCGATCCCTGACTTTTACGGAGTTATAACAAATCAATATTTTTTGATTTTATCAAGTATCATGGTCTAAGGAATGAGTAAAATAAAATGTTAATCTACAAAAATGATTTACCAAAAATATTTTCTATTTTTTTGAGTGGCCAAGTCAATTTAAACAGGGTGGTTCTTTTAATTTTTTTAATTTCACTATTGTCATTACATGTTAAGAGGAGTTTCTTTTATTACTACTTCTACTTCTTCTTCTATGTGCCATGTTCCTTCATGATGTCGGTGACTATGGCTCTCCACATTTTCCTGTCTTTTGTAGCTCAATAAATTTTGTCTTTTTGTTATCCTTCTTGTAGTTCCCTTTCCGTGTCTGCTATTAACATTGTGTCACCTGCACATATTGCATTGTTAAGAGTGTGAATGACAATAATGAATCCTGGCAGGACTTCTACTTCTCTCATAATTGCCTCACTATATATGTTGAATAAGTGCAGCAAGAAGACATATTGTTCCTTGTGTTACTACTCTTTCAGGTTTTGTATATTTACTGAATCCATTTTCTATCTGTATACAGGTGCTATGCTGCCATTATAGATTCAGAATTATTCTAACACCCATCCCAAATATGTCAAGGTTTCCCAGCAGTTCCAGTAGTTCTTTGTGATGTACTTTATCAAACACTTTTATAGTAATGGACAAAACTTGTATTGCTCTTTTTGATAACATTCTGAGCATAAATATCACATTGCTTGTTTTTGTGCCTTTAATGAACACGCACTGTTTTTTGTCTTATTTCCAGTTTAATTGTCTGATGAGAATGGATCTATTTCAGTCTTCCAGTATATCACAGCTGTTATATAGTTAATATATTATGTCTGTGATCTTGTCAATACCGAAATAATCTTCTGAGGTTAATCATAATGAAATTTCTCTCCTCAATGCAAATAAAATTAGTATTAACTATTACATTTTGATAAAAATGTTCAGGATATAGTTTTACAAAATAAAATCTTTGTATTTGCTTTGATAAATCCCTTGGAGAAGGAAACATGTGTTCTTTTTGTCTTTATTCATCTAGTTTTATATAATTTATATGAGAGACTTTCAATATTATTCACAATAACACTGATCCTGATCCCAATATGATCTATCAATTTATCTGAAAATTTTTTTATTTTTTTACTTTTATTTATTTACTGATTAATAGTCTTTTTCATGCTAATTTCAACTCAAAATTTTATTTAAATATATGACAGTGGTCACTTCTTTACAGAAGAATGTCATTTCTTCAACTCAGAACTGAGCATCTATGTGCCCACAGATAACTTTGCCATCCAGCCTTGCCCCTACATATCTTTTTACATATTTACCACATAAAATGACTTTTGGAGAATTTAAAAGTGACTTTTTCCTCGGGTCCTCTCTTGTGTTGTCTCACTCTGGTATCAAAGTTGCAAATTTTATCCAAAAATTGACATAATTACCTATCAGTAAGGACATCCATATAGCATAAAACCTTTGATGACTAGCAAATACAGTATTTTATATATATATACTAGCAGTAGATCCTGGCATTGCCCGGGGATGTAACGGTAAGAGATAGATCAAGTATCGACCATCATAAAGACTGAAAAATAAAATTGACAAAGATTATTGTTTAAGGTTGATGGACACACATGTCTTAATTAGTTTTTTTTTTTTTTTTTTTTTTTTTACGAATTGGTCAGACCCAAACTCAAACATTGTTTTCAATTGTTATGAGTTTGAAAAGAATTTTATTATAAACAATTGTCTTGTAAATGGAATTTTGAAAGCATTCTGAATGTAAAAATAAAGAAAAAAGTGTGCAAGACAATAAGAAACGCTGCCTGCCAAAACAAAGTGAAGTTTTGTTGAAATCGGTTGAAAAATGTAGGAAATCTGATCCCATATATAAACACACACGCACACACACACACAAACAACCTGGTTTTTATAATAAGTATAACTCGATATGAGTTGTCCCCTTTTCATTCTCATGACAATGATGCCTGTGTTTTCAAATTGATTTCATGCAAAAACAATTGTGTTTTTCCAATTTTTGGCACTGTCAGAACCACCGCAAGGTAATTTTACGTAGTCCTGGGAAGTTTTGTTGAAATTGGTTAAAAAATGTAGGAAATCCGATCCAATATATAAACGGACACACACACACGCACACACAACCTGGGTTTTATAATAAGTATGATATATATATATATATATATATATATATATATATATATATATATATATATATATATATAGGTAAATCCAAAGTTTTGCTAAGGAATGATCATACATGATAAAAACAGTCACAAGCTTAATAAAAACTTATCTTAGCTGACATGTTTCATCCTTTGATGAACTTTATCATGGAAAATGTAAGGATTTTATTTTGCAACAAGTATTCATACACAAAATTAAAAATGTTGTTAGTTTTTAGAATTTTTAAATTTAAGAACGCTCATAAATATACGTTAAGTTAAATGAAAATCAAGGTAAATTATGGAGGATGATAAGTGATGTAATTTAATGCCTCATAAATAAAAGTGAGTAAATGTTGTTGTTGAATTATTTTTCATAATGTAATTATTATTTTAGTTTGAGATTAATTTATGTATTATATTTTAAATCATAGACGGTTTAGAATTTAACCAATTTCTTTTAATTAAAAAAAAATTATAGTTATGCATGATGGCTAAGGAAAGGAGTATTTCTTTTAGGATAGGAGATATTTGAAAAAATTTGGGGTGCAGATTTATATTTTGGTAAGATTTGATAAAAGCATCCTCAAGAATTTTTTGTCAAACTAAGTTACTTTCTCTTTTAATAAGTGTGGCATTCTTTAAATTGAAGTTGTGATTGAACTCATTTCTATTTATGACTAATGCATTTGATAAATTTTTGTGTATGAACTCCTTTTTGTGTTCATAGATATGTTTTTTTTAAATTTCTGCAAGTTTCCCCAATATATTGTAAGGGAAGGTTGTGACAGTTTATTTTATATGTACCTGCTTATTATTGCTATAATTTTTTTATTCTAATCACATCCATAATATTTTTGGATGTGGTTGTAATTATTTCACTATTGTTAAATTTGGGTAAATTGTTCTGAATAGTAGTGTAATGACAAAAGTATGCAGGTGCAGGCTTTAAAAAACTTTATTCAACTGAGAATACAAGGTTTGCATATAGTGTTCTTTTATAGTTCCAGTAAACAGAAATAACTCTCTCAATGAGGAGAGTAACAAAACAAGGGGAGACCACTCTTGATTATTCATAACAAGTAGATGCTAAAGCAGTTAGTAGGTAGTATTATAGGTCTGTTTTGTCTAGTTTGTTGCCATTGTTATTGTTAGTGTTGTTATTAATTTCATTATATTTTTTATAGTTGCATATTTTGTATGTCTTTCTCTTAGTATCGTAAATGAAATAATGAGGATATTAGAAGTTTTTAAAAGTGTTTTTTATGTATATTTCTTTTTCAGGTAAATACTGAGATCTGCAGATTGACTGGTTTCAAAACATGTGTTAGTTTTTTTATATATATTTATGCATACATAACAACATAGCTCAAAAAAGAAGAGAAATTATATTTACATGATCAGCAGTATTGTTTGTGTGTGATGCACTATAAATGAATAAAAAAAGTCATTTTGCTCAGGGACTAAGAAGTTTGTTTGCCTGGGGGCCCAGAAGCTTTTCCAGAGGGAAATAAGATGTGTTGTGTAACTATCAAATCCTATGGTTGAGGAAGCAAAAGAGAAAGAGTGTTTATGCCTTTTCTTTTTATACATCTTTATATAATGCCACCTAATAGGTGTTAAGAGAAATCACTTAGTAGAAAATGTGGGGTACTCCCACAGATATATCTGAAGTAATACATATCTATTTATATACACAACACAATAAAAAAATTATTGTTTATATACACAACACAATAAAAAAAAATGGCTTCCTTAAAGGAAGAAATATTTGATAGAAAATTAATTTCTTTATTTCTTAACTCAGCAATTTCAAGAGATGTATGACATGTCTGGCTAGACAGGGGAAATGCTGAATAACTTGATAGATTAATCAATTACTGTCTGAAGGTTACCCAGATCGATGGACACCTGAAGAAGGCTGAATGACACACTGGCTGAAACGTAATAATAGTGACAAAGACGGACATTAGCCTGTATGTAAATAATGTAAATAAAGATTAATCAATATTTTACTGTTGTACCTTTTAAGTGTTTATATGTATATATACAGAAACATATATCTTACTGTAGAGTGAAGTAGCATGTTCTTTCTCAAGCAGTTTCATATTTATATATATGTTTGTATGAAAAAGTATAAATACATATCTATAAACACACAGACATCAACAACATACATATAAATATATACAGACAGTGAGAGAGAGAGAGAGAGAAGGAGAGAGAGATATTAATATAAAGCTTTTTATCTCTTTTTTGTGTACAAACCTGTCACATAAAAAGATGTTCAGAACACAGTAAACAAATTTACAAAATAAACGACAAAGCAGAATTAAATATTGCAAAATGACTCCATGATGATAATAATACTCAACCAGGCAACCAAGACAAGAATCTCTATGCAAGACATCAAATAGTGACTCACTTCTGTTTTGTCTTAACACACTGAGCTTGAACAGAGTCTCACGTGTTGGTTGTTGGCAATGTAGAGTCATACAAAGTGTATCAGCCAAGCAAATCAAATTGCAAGAAAAGAGAACTTGATATGTTCATAATGCAAGCCAACGTGTTTCACACACTGGCAGAGGGTAATGCAAGTTTTATTTTACTGTTTGCAGTATTTTATTTTTTAACTTTTTATTAAAAATTTTCAACATTTATTTTTTTCTCTTTGAATTTTCTCTTTGTTGCAATTTCTGGTCTTTCTTTTGTTTTAATCTACCATTGATTGTTGTAACAACTGTAATATCAAGGGGCATTTAAAAAATGTCTTATTTTTATTAATTTAGTCTAACATTGAAAATCAAAAAAAGTAGGTAACATTTTTGGTCTTTAATTATAAGAAAGATAAAAATGTGATTCAAAAGTAAAAAAGAAAATGTGCATTTCCTGGAGAAGGTACTCTAAAAGGATCAAATATATCAAAAATGGTTTGTAAAGTATTGTGCTGGACCTGACAGTCAAATAGACCAGGGGAGGTTGAAAAAGATTAAAATAATAAACAATGACAGATGATACAGCTAACAGAGTCTCAAAATATCCTAATCAAATGTGGAAAACCAACCTGGTTATGTTAATTGCTCAATGTGTGGTTTTCATGCAAGTAAGTGCAAAAACCCTATTGGATCATGTGAAATTCCCTATTGAAGTATTATAAATGTTTCATTTTGTAAACAAATTGTGATATGTGATAAAAAGTGGATACTTTACTTGAATGTGGAATACAAGAAGGTGTGGGGCAAGTAAGTGAGTCAGTTTAACCATACCAACAAAACAGGTTTTATCCAAATAAGATGATGCTGAAATTGAAAGAAAATCATTTATCATGAGCTTCTTTAGTAAAACCAATGGATTGACTAGAACAAGTATTGCTCCTAATTAAACTAAGTGGATATATAATAAGTATCTACCCAGGATTAGTTAGGGGTAAAAGCACAAAATTCCATTAGGATAATTTTTATTTTATTTAAATTTTTTATTTATATAAAATAATTGATGTTACAGTCAATGAGAATATCTAGAAATGATATTTTTTTTATCTATATTTTGTTCATTAGTGATCTTTAAAACGGATTTTTTTTCAAAATTTTTAAAGTTCTATAATGTCAATAATGGATTTGGTTTGGATGAATATGTCATCAATATATTTATGATAAATGGTGGGCTTATTCTAAAATCATACATAAATCAACTAAAACTATGAATAATACTAAAAATCGGATTGTTAAAACCTAAAAAAATGAGCTGCTGGATCCTCAGATATTGAAAAACAATGGGAGAGTCATCCATACACACACACACACACACACACACATATATATTAGAGCTAATTTTATATTTTATCTCACTTTATAGATGAGGAGCTTGCAGAAGTTATCAGCACCCTTTTTAAAAACTAGAGTGAATACACAGTTGAAAACTAGATTTTTCTCAAAAAATTCACATATGTCTATTTTAGAAAATATACTACAGTAATTGTGTGTGTGCATATAAGTCAATTAAATATATTTGGAGGTAATCAATTGATTAATTGATTCCCTATAGCTGATTAATTAACTAAATATACACTCAGTAATTTTGAAATGAATGATTACCATTTCAGTAGTTGATTATATTAATCCCATTCTTTTTATTTTATTTTTAGTTGATTCCACAATATTTCTAACAATCTATTTTCAGCCTTCCTCATGTGTCAGGTGTGTATGGAATGTGTACTTTTTCATGTAATGTCTACTAATATTGGAACACAGAAAATAAATGATGAATACAAAGGAAAAAGTATCACACAGGACAGTTTGAGATTTGACATAATGGCATAGTCAACCTTATATATTTGCCACCATTTTTGTTCTCTTTGGCAATCATTAGTTATCTATTACATAATTACATATTATTAACATCACATAATTGATATTGTTAATATTAAATAATTGATATTAGATATTAAACTATTAAGGAATCAATGCCTTTTCTGAAAATTTGGATGATTTTTATCTCCTTAATTTTGCTGTGTTTTATCTAATGTTATTAAATAACCAATATTAATTATTGCCAATCTATTCTGACCACTTCAAATGAGGAGTAGAACTGAACATTGCAAGAAACTGTCACAATAAATAAAAATTAATAATGAAAGTTCAGACAGCTTAATTCAATTTATCAAATTTCGAATTATTTTTTTTTTTAAACCAATAAAAAACAATAAAAAACAATAAAAAAGGAAAAAATTAAAAACAAAAAATTAACTAAACATAATAAAAATTTGATGTGAAATAAAAGTAAATAAAATTGCATCATTATTTTTAAGAAATTCAATCAGGATACAGATGATAATATTTACTGTCCTGACCAGAAAATTCAACAACCTCAAATCTTTCATTGTCTTAAAAACCTTTTTTCCAGTCTACCATTTAAGTAATTATTAAAACTATGTAATTTGTTTTTAAGCAAAATTCTTGGTTAAAGCTTTTTTCCTTGATTTTAAACAATATTTATTTGAAGCTATATTCCTTAATTTTCAGTCAAACTTTTTGTTGCTTTCACCTTATATTATGTATTCAATAATATTTACTCTTTTTCATGATTTTCTATATAAAAATAAAACAATATAGGTAGGCTTTTAATAAAAATTATTGTTATTTATTAAATTTTGAAATAAGTGTAATGGAACAGCATTTAAAACCTATTTTCTTTTATAATAATATTGATCTCTCCTTTTGAGTAAAATTTATCTTGAAAAGTGACACTACATATGAGTGAGGGATTTATTTTCTTCTCAAAAAGTGGCACAAAATGATTTAAAAAATTACTATTAATAAAAAAACATTATAGAGACCATAGGGAAATCTAGCCTTGCAGGATAGAACTTGATTATATTTTTAGATTGACTAATTTTGGTTTGGTTGAGTTACTTGTGTGGTTATATTTCTGCAGAGATAGACTTTTGATTGATCATGTGATTTTCTAAATGAAAGCTGATTGGTCATTGATAAATGACCTCGGTCGCAAATGAGATGGCTTAACTGGAGGATCAGCTCATCTGAGCCATGACACCAATTAACCTTTTCCCTTTCTTTATCCTGAAGAGTTATTGAACCATGAAATTAAACCCCTACTGTCTGCCATTTTGATGAGGCTTCCTCCAGGATGACATAATTTATTTGGTTTCTTAACAAAGGATTTTAGGATGGAGTCTGTTCTGTCTTTTAATCTTTTCTTTTTGTTTTATGCATAAAAATGAAGAGCTTGAAGCATTTCCCAATTGAGGTCAAAGACTACTTGAATGTCATGAGATGGTAGAGGAAGATCATTCTTTTTGTTATAAATGTCTTCTTCAAAGGAAAAGACATTGTTTATTAGAAAATCAGTCTTATGAAGAAATACAAATGACATTACTCATTTGCAGATTTGTACAGAATTCAAAATGAGTTAGCAACAAAGAAATGCAATTTTGTTGTATTATTATAACAAAATGACTGCATTTACTCAGAAAAATAATAATGTCACTAACAAAGATGGTTTCAATTAAATGTTTATGATATAAGAAATTGCTACAAAAAGAAAAGTTTGCAAATTATTCAAAAGTAAAACAAAAAAAAAATAGCATGTAAATCAAGTCAAATGAAAGAAAATAATTTTTTTAGGAGTTGTTTGAAATTACTTTTATTCTCAATGGAACACTATTAATCAAAGTTTATTTAAAATGTTACCTCCAAATAAATTAAAACAGCAAAATTTGAATTTTGCAACTTTGACTAAAATCCAATAAGCAGAAAAAAAAAAATAACATGCTTTTATTATGTTTTAAGAGAACCAGAGCATTAGCAAATTTATCACAAAATGCAACAGACTCATATCGACAAGTTTGTAAGCATAAATTTGTGGTTTTCTTTGAGAGAAAGTGAATTATGTTATATTTTAGTAATTTCAATTCATTATGGATTGTTATTTTAATTTGTATTTCTTTTAAGATATTTGCATATATACAATATTTCAATACCCCTGAAAAACAAGAAATTTAAACAAAATTTTTTGTTGAACTAATAACAATAGTTAAACTTTTATTTTGGTTCAAATGTCATGTTTATTATGGGTTCCTACAAATGTGTTTCTCATCTTGGAGTTTTTTATCACTTAGTATGGATCTTGAAAGTATTTCAATGAGAAAGACAGACATTATGAGTGAAAATAGAAATAAAGATAAAATTAATATTATCAACCAAAAGACATGTTCATTATTTTGGCATATTTTTATAAAAGGAGATAAATGTTCACTCTGTTACCTTAAATATGACCACCCTCATTTGTAGCAATATATGTAATATTTATAGATGATAAAAAATGGGGACAACCATTTCCAGTATTGTGATATATTAGTGATATATAAAGAAAATGTTACATTTTGGAAAACAGAATAAAAACCTGTGTTGTAGAATACCTACAGATGATAATGGGTACACACTCATTCCCATAAATATAAGAGTAAATACTATATCTGTTGGTCTGAAGTCTGCAGTTGGAAATTCATTGTGGAATTCACTTGACTCGATTCTAGCAGTTGACTACTTCTTTTATGCACTCCTGATGAATCTTATATGTGTTGTTCTTATCCTAAGTATTATCGTTCATTACCAACCATCATGCGATTATTCAATTCCGTAACCTTCCCTAGGTTACAACAAATAGTTAAGTACATTTGACAAAAAATATTATTATGATTATTTTTATAGAGGATTTTCATAATTATGAAAATAATTCTTTTCTTCATTGTTGAAGGAATTTAGTATTCTAGATGAGAAACCTATATCAAGTTTTAGACCAAAGCTGTACTCTGTAAAGTCTTGCAGAGCAATCAGTGGAATATGACAATACAAATCCATGCTCAGTAAAGCACATGATCAGGAAAAGACCAAACATTCATTTGGTTGTGATTTAATGTCTTCATAATGAATTTTTGCTAATAATGCGGATTATGGACTTGATTCTGAAAAGCATCATTTATCCATAAACATCATTTTGTAGGATTATACAAGAATAGACTTTGCACATGATTTCATACGAGACTACAAAGAAAACCAGGTGCAGGGCTGACCTAAGCATGCTCCTACCCACCTCACACCTGCATTTGATTTTTCAAGTGTGAGAAATATTTGTGATACATGCAGTTATATAAAAAACTATTCCAGATAGGAATCAAGCAGTCTTTCAATAGAGATTGCAGGATAAGAAGATAAGGACCACATATTGGACAAGGTCTCTGTTGGGCCACAAGACAGACTGACCAATAATAACTGAAAAAAGTATTGGAGTGAAATAAAATGGAAAATAGTTAAATATGAAAGATTCAAGCCTATTTTTATCATCATTCTGACTTGTGTTATTCTTTTGACAACACAACCACTTCATTACAATCTGTACACCAAAAATCCCTGTTTGATAACAATCATCATCCAATACAATTCCTGTTTAAAAATCTCTTGCTGTAAATCCTGCTAGAGCTTGGGAGAAGTTGGCTCAGTTCTCACTACATGCTTGTGTCTGAGTGTTCTTATTAGTGAGATCTGTCACTTTTGATCACATTTATTTTTCGGTATTTTTTTTACTTTGAAGATGACAGTAGAGTTGGTGATTCCCTTATGGGTAACAATTGATAATTATCTACCTTATATAAATAACTTGTAAAATCATGTCAAAATCTGAAAAATTTCCAAATTCCTGAAAGTGTCTAGTCCTAAAAGTTTTTGATGAGAGATTGTTCACTTGTAAATAAATTCTATATGATCTATTTGGGGTATTATTTTAATATTAGAATAATAATTATTAATAGTGATAATTATTTTTATATAATATAAAAAAAATCACATCTTTTTATATATATATATATATATATATATATATATATATATAAGAAGTAATGGATTTTTTACTTATTAATCCAACAGATTTTTATCACTTTAAACATTATTACTAGTGGATACCCATATTTGAGTAGATGCTCTATTTATTTCAAACTGTACATTTATTTTCATCTATCAGTCTAAATATTCAAGAAATCTTATTAAAGTAAAATATGTGCCCTTTTGGCAAGATTCAAACCTGTGTCCCCCTTGCAGGAGAAACAGTCATTAGATCCGATATGCTTTAGACTGACTCGACTATAAAGGGCTTTGCCGATCAAGCAAAGCTAAATACTACCAATAGACACAAACCCTTCTCATCTCAGAATCTCGAAAGTTCTTATCTGCTTCGTTTCATATCCAAATGTAAACAAAATAATTTCTAAAGAAGTAATGGAATTTTTATTTATTAATCTGACAGATTTTTATGACTTTAAAAGTCATTTTTAGTGGATACCCTCATTTGAATAGACACTTTATTTAATTTAAACAGTATATTTATTTTTATCAACCAGCCTGAATGTTTGTGAAATCTTTTAAAGAAAAATATGGATCCTTTGGCAGGATTCAAACTTAAACCAAAGTATATATCTACTAGATTTTCAGATCATTAAATGCATTCTCTAGTACAAGATATTGTTTACTGGATCTCAGAATCACCAGTGCTGTGTACTATCACTGAGCAGTATTTGAAACATTAAAAATGGATTCATTACAACAGTGTACCTTATGGAGTCTTCCTTATATTAAGTAATCTTCAGGGAATTTGGGACAACTTTTTTCATTTCACTCAGGTGGTCATCCATTTTTGCATATGTATTTACATACAAACACAGGTGCACATGTGTGTGTGTGTGTGTTTGTGTGTGTATGTGTGTGTGCGCATCATTATATTTGACGTATATACATATGCAAACATATATTAATAAGGGGGATCAATAAGGATATAGCCTGATACAGTTATTACCTGAATTTTGATCTGTAAGTTTCTCAGTATAAAGTTCACTCAATATTACTAATATTCACGACAAGGAAGGAGATTATGTTGAAAAATATTTTCAAAGTTTATTCATGATCCTATATATAGAGATATACATATATATATATATAGAGTGCATATTTTCTTTAATAAGGTTTCTTGTCTTCTAAAGTATGATAGCAAACATTATTTACATTATTTGGACTATTGTCCTCATCTTTGTCACCATATTTATTACAACGTTTCAGCCATTGTATGCTCTGGCCTTCTTTGGGAGCGTACAACTGCTGAAACGTTGTAATAAATATGGTGACAAAGATGAGAACAATAGTCTGAATAATGTACATAATACCTCATCTCAGAAATATAGACAGATATGATAGCGAATGCTCAGAAAGATATAAAATAGAAAACTTCTTAAATAGAGCACACCAAAATTCCTCTTAGAAAATATTTCTGAGTGAACTAAAACACATAAAACAAATATTAGTCAACAATAATTTTCCCAACAACATCATCAATAAACAAATAAAATTATTCTTACAAAAAATACAAGAAAACCAGTAATAAAAATACCACACAACAAAACATCAATGTATTTTACTGCAACCTGATGCACAATAATTATAAGCATATATTATAATATAGTGTATCAATTTCACTGCCCAGTACAATGACCTATATAAAACATATTAGCAGCTCCTTGAGTAGATGCCTCACATGTCACTTATCAGACAAAAGTGCTATAAAAAAATCCATGAACCCACAATTTACAAGAACCTTTAAGAAAAATTCTGGTCAAAAACACTAAAATTCTATATAAATCACATTATGAAAAACATTTCAGTATCAGAGATGCCGTGTATATCAAAGATTTCTCTCCTATTATTAATCTCACATTATTTAACAGTTGAAATGGAGTGTTAAAAGTTTTTGAAAATAGAAAGAATGTAAATTTCAGTTGCGTACAACATGTTAAGGCTCAGAATGAATGTTTCTATTCAAAACAACACAAAACTAAATTACAACATAGCAGTCAAAACATGAGGAAAAACTAATAACACCAGAGAAAAAGACCCTTGTAAATAGCTATAGAAATGTTTGAAAGACAATGAAAATTATGGAAAATTTTTGTAATCCCTTACTCCTACAAAACAGAAATTTTAAGGATGCTGGAAAAACTTAATAAAAAGTTAATTAAATCTTCCTTGTTTGCTGTATTTAATGAAAGATGTTTGAAAGAAAGGTTGCTGCCTAAATGTGCATTAATATATATAGATATATGTATGTACATATATATTTCAAGTTTTGTACATTATTGTTAGCATGTAATAATGCTATAAGTTTTTATATTATAAAAATTATATATAAAATCATTTACATCTGAGGAAGATCAAATGTAGAATTGTAAAAATATTCTAGTGAAAATAGCATCAAATATGAGGAAGCACTCTTCAAAAATTTAGAGGATGACTACAATGTCAGAATTTTAGACAACTTAAAAATGGAAATGGAAGAATTAGCCTTAATTTGTTATAAGTCATCAATCTGCTTAAAGAAAATCTCTGTATTGCACTGAATAACTGTACAAGTTCATAAAAGACAAAGTACTTAACAAAAAACATTCAGTCTGTGGTATTTGTCATCTCAAAAATATGTTGCCTATTCAGATGTGCAGTGCCATTAATTGGGAAGGATTAAGCCTTGTTTGTTTCCATTTTCATTGGCTTTAGAAGGTCAACTCTTCATGGCTTCTCCACTCAGATAAAAGTTTCCATTTCCAAATGTGCTGAAAATCTGCCAGGAAAAAGAACCAAATAAAATAAGAAATGAGACAGACATATTCTTTTTGGTGATTACATGCGCAATGTCTTGTGAATCACATATGCATGTATATATTTAAGATAAGATTTGCTTCTTTTTCTATTTGCTGCCAGAAAGATACTTCAATTAATAACAAAAATAAAAAGTACAAAAATTCTAAATAATAAAACCAAATAAGCTAAACTTGATTCAGAATACCTAGAGGTTTTATTTGAATATTCAAGAAGATGAAGTTAGCATCAATATTGTCTATATTCAGACATTTTCTATTCATATCCATATTATTATTGGATGTGTAAGAAAGTACAATATTTTTGGCAAAGTGTGAGGATGAAGGCTACAAGGTTTTAAACTCCACCATACACCAGATGAGTAGAAGCTTAATACTTGGAATTCTCCAGAAATGAAAATCTTTGTTTATATGCCATGTCCTTTCAGGAGGTGGGCAAACATGGTTCTCTACAACTTTCTGTTTTGGTTGCTCTAAATAATTCTTGCCTCTTTACTATACATCTTTGTGATCATTGTTCTATTATCCATTTACTCAAACTCATCAGGTAATGTCACTCACTGTTTTTTTCCCTGCTACTTACCTTCAATATATCCTGTGAATGGAAAATTCACCAAGACTTTTTATCCCATTATGGGTTCCCAAATTTTTGGATTGTTATCAGTTGTCCCTTTGCACTTCCTATTTACCTTAAAATTGTCTCATTTCTTGGATGTATGAGGGATATAATGGATAGTGACTCAAAATGTGAAATCAGAGAGCCGAGTTCAAATTGCAGTCAGGTTTGATACATTCACTTATTCAATAAATATACTTGGGAAATGTATGAATCCATCTCCTCCCTCCAACTATATGAGATGTGGATCTGGGAGAATAATTGTTATTTTTTTTTAAAATTGTAAATGTAATATTCACATGCAAAAAAGAATTATTCATACAATACAAAAACATGTTTCAGGTTTGAATTACATATAAAAGGCTGATAAAACAAAAAAAAAACCAAATCAATCAATCCAAATCCTCATTTCTCAAGATGTCTGTCCATGGTATTCTTAGCATTTATTGATAAAACCACATTTCTGATGCTTCAACTTTCTTCTTCATTTCTGAAGAAATTTCCCAGTATTCACTGCTATATAGAAGAGTAAATATTATATAGTAATCCCAAACATTTCTTTGTTCCTAATGATATTTTCTAATCATTTAATTCATTGCTCAGTTTCTGAACAGTGTCTTCCATTATTCTTATATTTCTTTGAATTTCTCCATTACATTTTCCGCTATTATGATATTAGCCAAATAGTGAAATTTCTGCACTGGCTTTATTTTTGCTGACAACCATATATTTTCTTACAATTAATGGTTCGCCCTTTCTTTTTGCTTTCCTTGACTAACTTATCTAATAGATCTTTCATTTTCAGTGTCAGTCATTTGCAAAGTTTATGTTGTTAAGGTTATGTTTGCCAATAAATCCTGGTAGGTTTTCTAGTTTTCTTAGAATCATTTCATTAGACAGGATAAATAAATCTGATGAAAAAACATATCTATTTTTTTTTTAATCAGTATCTCCCCAAGCAAGGCAGTAGAGCCATGAACATACAAGGGGTTATAGGGTGTGGAAAAATTAGGAACAGAAACATTAGTAATGAGGAGAAAGAAAAGAACAATCAGAAGGACAGTAGATAGCAATTGACATTGCATTTAAATTTTTGCAGATTAAAGATGGTTGGAAATCTCATGGGTCCAGGAGGGAGTTCCACAAGTGAGAAGTGTGGGATAAGAAACTGTTAGCATAGAAGTTACAGCTACATCTAAGCCAGCTCAACAGTAAATTGATGAGATCTTGTTGCCTATCTAGTATTGTAATTAAATTCATACAGTCTAGGTACCATAGTGAAGAGCTCATCCAAAAAATTATCATGAAAGTATTTATAAAAAAGGCAGAGAGAGGCAGCCTTACAGTGGTGGGCAAGTGACTAAAACCAAGCTGCAAGATCAGGGCCAATATTATTGCTGATTCTTCTTTGTATCTTATCAAGGAGCTCCAGGAAAAACAGCAGGGGCGCCGGACCATATATGGCATCAATATTCTAAACATAGATGAATGGTATTATAGATATACAAGATAGATTCAAGAGAGAAAAATTGTCTTGCTGGATACAGTCAACTGACTTTCTTTGTGGCTCATCTAACAATAGATTCAATGTATTCTTTCATATCAGCTGAGAATGATAGTCTAAGAAGGTGCAATGAGTCACTTTCTTGGAGGATAGTATCAGCCATGCTGATGAAAGGCAGAGAGGGGTCTCTCAGATGATTAATGGAAAGCAGTTTAGTTTTGGACATGTTAAAATTGACAAGCCATCTTTTCCCCAGTTAACAATGGTCTTAAGGTTGTTTTTGGATATCAGTTGCCATTTTGATCTTGTCTGACTGATCATCCATAATATTCAACATGGCTATTATAGTAGTGTACTCACCAACAGCACAAAGCAAGGAGGAGGACATGAAATCTTTCTACTTAATGCTGGACAATGCCAAGGATCTATGCAAATCACAGGAAGTCATCATTATCATGGGAGACCTAAGTAGCAGGGGATATAGCAGGAAGATTCAGACTAGGAACTTGCAACAAATGCGGAGAAAAATGGATCAAATGGTGCACAGCCAATGACCAGTTAATAGCCAACACATGGTTCCAAGATCATCCAAGATGACTATGGACATGGAGGAGTCCAGGAAGAGAAACTAAAAACCAAATTGATTATATGACCATCAACAAAAGATTCAGGAATGCAATGATTCATTGCAAAATCTACACAAGTGCCGACTGTGGAAGCGATCACAACACTCTTATATGTAAAATAAGAGTGAAACTGCAGAAATTGAAGAAGCCTAATGCAGCACCCAAACTGCAATACAAGCTCCTGAGTGATCCTAACCTAAAAGAAAAATATATGGACAATGTGAAGAGAAGATATGAGGCACACAATGGAAACTTAAAATGGGATGCTCTAAGAGATACTTTGATGACATCAGCAAACAATATCATTCCAAAGGAGACAGGGTGAAGAAGGAAAAGTGAATGGATGACTGATGAGATTCTTGACATGATGGAAAGGAGACAGAAAGCCCTGCCAAGATATGGAATGGAGTACAGAAAATTACACAATGAAATAAGGACCAAATGCAGGCAAGCCAAAGAAGAATGGCTAAACGAAAAAATGTGCAGACTGAGTCCTACCAACAAAAGAGACATGCACAAACAAATAAGACAACTAACAGGACAGAAGACATGCTTGTCAACAGACTGCCTAAAATCAAATGATGGAACACTCATATTAGAGAAGGAAAAATTCTTCAATGCTGGAGCGAGTATATTGGAGAACTCTTCCACGACAAAAGGGAACAACCAGTAATACACAGAACTACCAATGGGTCTGAAATTCTGAAAAATGAAGTAAAAGCCACACAGGCCAAATTGAACAGAAACAAGGCAGCTGGGTCAGATAGAATTGTAATGAAAATGCTAACAACTTTGACTTTGGCATAGACAAGATCACCGAAATAACAAATGAAATCTACAATAGTGGGCATATACCAGAGGACCTGAGCAGATCTATCTTCATAGTTATGCCTAAGAAACCAGGCACAAATGAATGCGAACTCTACCGAACAATAAGCCTAATGCGCCATGTGACGGAACTCATCATCCGTATTTTGATGAATAGAGCACACAGCAGAATTAGGCCAGAGATAGGACAAGAACAGTATGGGTTCATTAAAGACACCAGAACAAGGAACGGGATATTCATGCTCAGAATGTTATCAGAAAGAGTGATACAGATGCCAAAGGACGTGTATCTATGTTTCATAGACTGCAAAGACCTTCAACAAAGTATGCCACAAGGATATGATGGAAATGCTCAGCAACCTTGATATATTTGGGAAAAATATCAGAATAATCAAGGACCTATACTGGCATCAAACAGCATGCATATGCATAGGGAATGAGTTCAGTGAATACACAAAAATAGAAAGGGGTGTAGGGAAAGGATGTTTCTTCTCACTTGACCTGTTCAACCTATACAGCATGTGGCAATTCTGAGAGACTTGGAAACCTTACTGAGATTTAGTCTTGGTGGCCATAATCTTCACAGCATAAGATACGCAGATGACATAGTACTGATAGCAGACACAGAAAAGAAATTACAAAACCTCCTACAGAAGGTAGCGACGGAGAGTGAGAAGAAGGGACTAAGCACAAACTACAAGAAGACAGAATGCATGGTCATCAGTAAGAGGATGAGCCCGAAATGCAATTTGCAGGTCGCGGAACACTAGAATGAAGCAGATGTGGAAGTTTAAATATCTGGAAAGCATCTTGACAGAGGACAGTAAGTGCGATATTAAGATCCGTAGACATATTGGGATGGCCAAGGACATATTCCAAAAGCTGGGCAGAGAATTGTAAAACAGGAGGATTTCTTTGGTAGCAAGAAAAAGAATACTGACCTGTTACATGACATCTGTCCTTCTTTATGGCAGTGGATGTTGGATGATTTCCTCAAAGATGAAGAAGAGACTCAAGGCGATGGAGATGTAGTTTTACAGAAGGATGCTAAGGATATCATGGACTGAGCGTGTGAGCAATGAGGAAGTTGCAAACAAGGAGGAGGCTTATACTTAACATCAGGAAGAGGCAGCTGAAGTTTCTGGAACACATAATGAGAAAGGAGGGCCTGGAGAATTTGATACTCACAGGTCGAATAAAGGGAAAGAGTGACAAGGGAAAACAACATGTGACACACCTGGCAGGCTTAAGCAAGTGGATGACAGAGTGTGGTCTGGAAGCAGAGGGAGGGAAAAAATAGTTGTCATTACTGCAACTACTATGAATGTTAGCTTCTCAATATTTAATGGAAACTTTTGAACCTTCTTGTTTAGAGATCATCAAAATAAATTAATAAATAGCTAATATTAAGTTACAATAGAATTGGTGAGAGATAAAAAAAAAACAATAAAAACCCCCCCCAAAAAAACAGACAGAATTCAATATGAAGCATTGAAAAAATTTTTACTCAGAAGAATTAAATAATAATAAACAGTTACAAACTGTTAAAATAGGAACATACTCAAAGTATTAATGCAATCTAATCTATGCAGGAAAAAGATGAACATTCTATTGTAAAGTATTGAATTGTATTTTTACCGATTCCAAAATAGAACAGAAAAGTCATTCCTTCTTGCAGTCGGTCTAGAAATTTAAATATCTGCAAAAGTTCACTGAATATTTGAATGGAACAGAGAATTAGATACATTTAAAACTCTTTACACAAAGAATGGTTATTTTTTAGATGAGATAAATTTTGTTAGGATCAGACTTTTTCTCAATAAAATAATCTAAAATAAAGTAGATATGCTATGTTTTCATCTGATATTTTTTAAAATTTCAATTAATAATATGTCTTTAGGATATAGAAAACAAAGAGAGAGATTAGTATGACTATATTCATTTATATCATTGAAAAAAATCCTAGCCAGCATAATTGATTGGCACAGTTATAAGTAGGTATGTTGTTTCCATATTTTGTGATATCCACTGACTTCTCTTGGGATTGAACTGCAGATTGAAATTTATGATAATGATATTTATATAATTGAAGGTAAAATAATTTTTATATTGTCACAGCCATTACTCTTCTAAAAGGCAATCATCTTTATGATCCTTTCAGTCTTTTGCTTTCAACAGAATTAAAAGCATATTAGAGATCATTGATCTGGAATTTTCTTCAAATGAATAATTATAGAACAATTATCAGATTTAATGAGTTCTTTTATCTTTTTCACAGGAAGTAATCTAGAGTTCTTAGCCAATATTTACGGGTTTTTAGTTATAAAAGATAAATAAAAAAACGAGAAAAATATAAAATAACTCAGAGTATATATTAATTATACAACATTTTATGATATATAAAGTGATATTTTAATGTAAATCATAACAATTTGCTTTAAATTATTATCTGGAATTCTCTTTCAGTATTAGAATATAAGATATTTGATATTAGAATTATCAATTTTTAACAATTATCAAACAATGGAAATCAAACTAAAATGAAGAATAATGACTTTAGCAAAGTACAATATTAACAAGAATTGATATTTCTTGTATTTCGAAAAATGCTGTCTTAGCAATATAATTTCAGGAATCTTCACCAATTGAAATACCTGAACTTCTGATTGTATAGACAGAAATTTCAGATCTTGTTTTTATCATTTGTGAGATTTTTAACTTTATAGATATGATTTTCATTTTTTGTGTATATGATCTGAATTGATGCCAATTTAGACATATCAGTTTGTATTTTACTATTCATGGTTGCATTTGATGTTTCTGCATAACTCATAATATATATATATATATATATATATATATATATATATATATATATATATTCAACATTTATAGACCTGTTTATATAATTTCTGTTTCTGTGTGTTTTCCTAGTTTATTTATATTCACTTCACAATATATATTAGGTTGGTGCAAAAATAATGTCGTTTTCTCACATGTTACTATGTGAGAAAACGACATTATTTTTGCACCAACCTAATATATTTGTTTACTACATGCAAGGAAGGATGTAGACTTTTGCATGTTAATTGTTTACATATAGATTTTAACATGGTTATATAAATAATTTTCATTTATATATGATGAAATTTTTTGTTATTTTTATCTCTATATATAAGCCTGTACCTACTTAACTACATTACCTGTGAATTCCCACCCCCTATATATATATATATATATATATATATATATATATATATATATATATATATATATACATTTTGTTTGGTCAGATTTTGACAAGTGAATCAAGACAAGAACTTTTCAGCACCCACTCATATATATATATATATATATATATATATATAGAGAGAGAGAGAGAGAGAGAGAGAAAGAAAGAGATAGAGAAAGAGAGAGAGAGACAAAAGTAAAACTTAGCTGATGTGTTTCATCATCTGAGGGATTTTATCAATGTTAAAATCCATCAGAGAACAAAACATATTGGCTAAGTTATCCTTTTGTCCTTTTAAAGATATATTTTTAGTTAGATTTGAGATTTTACTTATTATATGACAGTATGTATATGTGGGGAGGGAATAAACATATGCAGGCTAAAAGGATCATGCACATACACACAGGGATATGAAGACATGTCTCATCAACACATCTATCATCACCACCACCTCTCATACCAACCTAATGGTTTTATTAACACTTAGGCAGAAATCCACCTTTGCCAACAGTCCAGAAAGGAGTTCAAAGTTCACCAACAAATACAGATAATGAACCATGAGACATTAAAAGAACATAAGGAAAATTTATTCCTTTTAAAAATTTATTCCTTTTATTTGCCTGGAGAAGGTCATGAGACCAGAAACCTGTGTATCAGAAATATGAAGGATAAAATATAATATATATACTAAAACAAATCCACATTATAAAAACGTTTGTGGTTTCTCTCTTTTTTTAAATATACATTTTTCTCTTGTAACAACTATAACCTTTTCCCTATATATATATATATATATATATATATATATATATATATATATATATATATATATATATGTATATATATATAAAGTTCAGTATATGTATATGTATTTGCCTAATCATTTCACAGACTGACAAAGGTGGTACCACAGTGATCTGGGGCATCAAAGAATACTTTAAAGAGGTCAACAACCAACTAGCTGACAAAAACACCTACAAAAGCCTACCCACAGACTCATTTACCAAATACCAAAATACTTAACAAACTTGCTAAACATAGTGCTTCAAAATAAACTAATTGTCAAGGACACATGCACAACACAAACATCATACATGTCTGCTCCTATCTACTTTCCCAAAATACACAAAAACAACAACCCAGGAAGGCTGGTCATTCCATCATTAACTAAAATATCCAAATACATAGATCACTATATACAGCCCCTAGCTAAGGAAATACAATTCTACATCATCAGAGATATATCTTACCTACTAAACAGAATTAAACATATACAAACAGTACCAAAAATGCAATTCTAGTAACCATGGACGTAAGATCTTTTTATTCCAACATAAATCACAATGAAGGACCAACTGCCCTTAAATAAGCACTTACTAAAAGAACAAAGCAAGAACCCCCTCCCCACAGAAGTAATCATAAAACTTATGGAACACATACTCACATTGAATAGTTTTGATTTCAATGGAAGACACTACATACAAGTAAAAGGATGTGCCATGGACACTGTGCAGCTTCATCTTATGCCACAATCTTCATGGGTAAATTTGAGGAGACACATCTTTATCCTTTCATTGGTAATGACTGCATATTCTACGCAAGATATATTGATGATATCTTCTTCATATACACAGGCAACATGATCGGTAATATTTTTAGACACATTGATAGAAACAGAAAACTACAAATGACACTACACATTAAAATCACCAACAACCACAACTTTCTATACTTTAAGTCTTTTAAGAATAAAAACAATAAGATTTTCCCAACCATATAACAACAAAAGGAGCCTATGTTATAACCACATTAAATACATCAATTTTTTCACTAGCTCAGTCACTAAGACTGCTTTCAAAATCTACCACAAGTTTAACTGTAGATATCATAACATAATTTACTTATTAGAATGCACACTATGCCAGAAACAGATGTGGGAAAATCTGAATGGCCCTTTCACTACAAAATTAATAATTATTGAAATTAGATTAAGTCAGCTCCCCATGGAAGAACAACATTTCCTTCTAGAAAAACATTATTTTAATAGCCATACAAAATTCACTATTATTGAAAGAATAGAAATAGACAGAAAAGATAAACTTAAGGAAATACTAGAACATGAAGACAAATGGATTTTGCACCTCAAAACACTTTGTCCAGACGGACTTAACAACAGACTAAACAGCACTGATAGAATTAATATATAATGCCATAGATCAACCCCCACCCCTATATTTCTCAACCACACTAGATAGACATGTTTGAAAAGGTGTTGAGGTCTCCCACATACACACACTCACACAAATATATACACATCCACACTCTCCCCAAAAAATGACTAAGGAGCTAAATCTGAAACTCATGAATCTCCCAGAATACATTAATTGATTTATTATGTTATATTATTATTAAAGTAACAAAATAAATAATAGATTGATACCGACATATTAACAAATATTTACTTTGATTACTTTAATAATAATATAACATAATAAATCAAATAAAATATTAATAAAAAATATTAACTAAAATATTATAATTTAATTAATAATAAAAATTAACAAATATTACAATTTAATTAATAATATAACATAACAACTTCTATATAAACCATAAAAAAAATTCAATTAAATTTAATTTAAGAAAAAATTTAATTTTGAAGAAAAAATTTAAACTGGAAGAAAATCTGCAGCTGAAAAAATGAAAGATATAAACAAAAGCAAAATTTCATGAATGAGTGCATGTAAAGGAATGTTAAATTCCTGAATACACATGATCAAAATGAAGTAAAAAAGTGGATTGGAAAAGATATGGAACAAATTGAAAAAATAAAAAAAAAAGATTAGAAATATTGTTTAAAACCACAACCACTGAAGAGTGGAAATTTTACCAAGAAACACTGATGTCAGGATAAAATTGATATTTAAAAGTTAAGTAATCTTTTCATATAAAATTATATATATATATATATATATATATATATATATATATATATATATATATATAGTCATCAATAACCCAACTTTTTCACTGTATCACAGCTCATCAGTGTGGGTAGACATCTGGGATCAAGACCCAGCTGATTTGGCATCAATCAGAAAATCTACCCCTAAGCTATCAGCACACAGCAGAGAGGAAGGGGAATTTTAGTGTATTTATTTTTTAAACAAATGCAATATATATATATATATATATATATATATATATAATATAAAGTGTGTTTATATATATATATATATATATATATATATATAATATAAAGTGTGTTTATATATATATATATATATATATATATATATATATATATATATATATATATATAAAGCTAAAAATATATATACAATGTACAATGTGCAAATTGCCATCATTTTATATTTTTTAATTTTATGCATGCACATTGTTTTTGACAGCACAGTATAGTAGTGTCAGTTGAGCACCGTCTATGAGAAAAAGAGCACCATGATGCAATTCACTCCACCAGGAATTTGGAAATAGCATGCTGGACTACTTGGCATTCATGCCAGAAGCTTCAATATAAACATTTCAGAGTGTTTGGGTGTCAATCTGAGGATAGTGCAGAGGATGATTCTAATGGTGATTATGAAGGTAGAGCAACTTACTCTGAGTGTTCTGATAAGAAAAGAACTCTTGAATATGTTGGTGAGGCCTCTGACTAACACAGAGGCCTACATCAAGTGTCTTGAGGAGGTTGTGCTGCCTGGGTCAAGTGTCTAATGTTAACTGTAAGTAATCTGTCTCTGCTAATTTTTATTTTTTTATTTTTTTCAAATACAAATATACCATGAAATTTAAACATAATCACTTTTCAAAACTAAATTCTCAATGTATCTTGCTTCTACACTCTTTCAAAATAGCAATTAATGTTTAAAAGTAAAGCTTTATTTACTTTAATGTAGCCCTTTGCTACTCCAATGACCTTGACCTTTTCTTCATTGCATCGCCTACTCCCTTCAATTTAAGTTCATTTAGTTTCATGACTTTGTAGTTCTTTCAACATGACAAACCTAGTTGTAATACATTTTGTGAAGATTTTTATGTCTTTTATATTTTGTAGCACCTATGATTTATTTTTCTTGAGATTTTTAAGGCTCAGTTAATGTTTACATTCCCTTTCCATATAAGCTGTGACTTCTTGCTGAAACCAAGATTTCTGGCATTCTTGGCCTCACTATTTCTGGCTATCACAGACCCTTACTTCTGGTATTCATAACCTTTGCTACTTCTGGCTACCAGGGACAATTTTTTTCCAGCATTCTGAGTGAACCTGCTTACAACAGCCGTGAACTTTTGGCTACACCATGGTCTATACTTCCAGCATCTCTATCTTGACCTTACTTACTTGGTTGATCAGCATTAATGGACCTGCTTACAACAACCATGAACTTCCACTTACACTAGGTCCCTGCTTCTGGCTTTTCTGTCAACCTAACTCACTTGGTTTAGGAAATTGCTGTATGTGTATCATCCAGACTCAAACAACCTACTCTGTACACTTTGCTTATAATACTACAGAAGGTAATTTAAGTTTATTTACATTTTTATTAATAATAATTTATAAAAAGGTCAATGAAATTTTATCTCAGTTTGATTTTTTGAAGACAACATTAACAGAGTATTTATGTTAGTATTTAAGTGTCTTTTTGAATAGAAATATGGCGATGCTCAAGATGTAACAAAGCAAAAAAACAATGAAGTTTATTTTTAAAAGATTGAATAAAAATGTGTTTATTTTCCATAAGATGGCTAAAAGATATCAATAAATTGTCAATAAACTATTATTCAGAGATCTTCTGAGCAATGCTGGGTATCCCCACTAGTCTTAAATTTATCAACAATGTTTTGTGGCAATTTTTAATATCAACTTGAGATTTTTTTTGTTATAAAGTTGAATAATTTTAGCACATTCAACATTATAGATAAAAATAGTGAATTTTATTTATTGTTTATTTTTTTTACTTAGCATGGATTTGGACAAAAAAACAGAATGACATCAAAATCTGCAAAAATTGCCTTTAATAGTCAGTTGAGCTTAGTTTCAATTGTAATGTATATAAATGTAGGTAGAAAAAAAAGCAAATGTTGATAAGATAGCAAGGGTCACAAAGCACTGTCCAAGGCCCTCAATCAGGCTTACCTCCAAGTCTTTGGGGTCAAGGGTAGTATACACCAGCCCTGTATGTATTGGGTATATCAGGTAATTGAGAACAAATTATAAAGAAAAACAGATATTCAAGAGAAGAATAAGTACATTTTCTAGATTAAAAATTCTACACAAGTGCAACTTGGAAAAACAACAAAATTTTATTCAATAAAACCACTTTCAGATTCATGGACAGTTTCAGTTTAGTCTAAGTAACAACTGAATACCTTGGCCAAGAGGTTCAAGTCCACGGTAATATGGAGCAACTGGTTAAGTCTTCTTTTTCATGATATTCCAAAACACAGTAGTCCAGCTGAGATAAGAGAGCCATAAATTGGGGATGACATATATATATATGGAAAACCTCTGCCAACCACTCCAGTGTTAGATAGGTCAAGTAGAAAATTATACAGAATATAAGTCCAGGTTTTTTTGTCTAATTTATGTAGAAATCATACAAATTGACTAATATCTCTAAACCAGCACAAATTTTAAATGCTTTTAAATACTTCATTTGAATATTACTTTTAATATCTCCTACCTTCACAAAATATTGATTATTTTTGAGTCACAGCTTCAATTGATCAATATTAACCTAAACTGGTCAACCCAACTGTGGAACATCATTCAGTGAGAAACCTCTAGTACAAAAATGCTAACCACCTTTGACATCTTTTATCATTCATCATATCTTCATCAACTAAATAAATACTTTTAGGTGTATTTTAACCTTTTTAAAAATAAGAATAAAATATACAATGCCAAATTGTTGCCTTATGTTCCTAATCCTCAATGTTAGAATCAATAAAACAAAAATATTCAAATTTTAGCAGCATTTTGATAAATACATTCTGGTATGACAGCTGTCATGATACAATCAAATGTAGCCTTTTTGAATTTAAACACTCTACACAACAAAAATAGAAATGTTTAGCTAAAACATGTTAACCTTGGCTATCTGAACTGTATCTGCATGATAAGAGCAGAAATTTTTAAAAGCAATTCATTGACAGATTCAAAAAGATAGTATCTAACATTCAAAGCTTTTAAAGATGTCTTGGCCATTTTAAAAGCAAAATGTCCAGAAAATTTGCTTCCTATTGAATGCAGCCTGATTGGATATGCCACAAGGGAAGATAGCTGATCTGATAAATTTAATGTTTGAAAGAATAAAAATGCTAAAGTCTCCTCATGGCAAATGCATAAAATTAAATATAAAAATAAAAATATTCTTGAATTGTTTAGATCAGAGCTTTCCAAACTTGTCTTGTAATTGTTCTTTATTTAATTTGTAACTAAATGTTTTATTGAATTGTTTTGTGTTTTTAGATATATTTTGAATTATATATTTGGTTTGGCTTACAAAATATAAGTAATGTATTTCAAAAATGAATTATTTTCAAAAAGGTGTCAACAATGTAAAATGTTTGAGAAGTGGTTACATAAGTGTCTGCCATTTTTTTAATAATATCTGGCTTAAAGAATATATATATATATATATATATATATATGTTTGGAGGAAAGATATATGACAAAGTGGAAAATTTTTTGTGTAACAAGTTATCGTCCCTCAGGACTTTGTTGGTCTAGGTTTGTTTACATTGATATGACTACATATGCGCATGAATGAGAGATGCTGTGACTTTTAAATTTAGAAAAAAAAAATTATGTGTTTTGTGTGTATAATCTAGCCAATTTCATTTAGATTCTTTTCTTTTTGTTTCTGGGTGCAAATTTACTGTGGATGAATTAGTGATTAAAGCACTTTCTAAACATTTTCATCTTAGTGTCAAAATTGTAGTCATTCTCATTATTGTGAGTTACTAATGCGTTTAATATGATGTTTTTTAAAATGTCTCTTTTGTGTTCATATAATCTTTTATTTAAATTTCTTGAGGTTTCTCCAGTATATTCTTACTGGCAATCCTTGCAAGTGATAGTGTAAGTTTCTTCTTCAAGTTTTGGCTTATTGTTTTGTATTGATTAAGTCTTTGATTGTTTTAGATGTACTTGTGACAAATTTTATGTTCATTTTAGATAAATTCTATTTGATTGTAGTTGTGATAGAGTTAGTGGGTAGAACAATATATTTCTTTGATTCATTGTATTTGTCAGGAGAGTCCACTTTTCTACTTTGGAATATTTTATGAGCCTTTTGCTTTGTATTAAATATGAAATAGGGTATTGGAGGGTCTTGAAGTATTTTCAATATATTTCTCCTCCTTGTGTAAATACTGAGGGCTCATAAGTAGAATCTGATGATTATTTTGGATTTTATTTTGTTGTTATGATGGGAGTAGAAATTTATGAGATCATTTTTATGAGTTGATTTTGATGAGACACTAAATTTTAAGCTGCTGTCAACATGGATTATTTTTTTATCTAGGAAAAGTAAATTACTGTTTTCTTCCATTTTGTATGTAAATTCTCTTGTATGTTTGACTTTGTTTAGCTTATCTATAAGATCAGGTAAGTCAGTATCATGGGGATATATTGATAGCACATCATCAATATACTGAAAGTAGGTTATTCAGGTAAAATCTTTTCCAATGGGCCAGATTCAAAAACTTCTAAGAAAATACATCTCATCACTTCACTAAGAGGCAATACCATTGGTAATCCAAATTTTTGTTTATAAAAATGATTATTAAATGTGAAATAGCATTGATTGTTTTTTTATTATTTTAGTTATTGGTAGGGGATAGTTTATCTTTGATTATGTTAGATGCATTTTTAAAAGATTTAAGCATTTTCCAACCAGGACATTAGTTATGTAAATTTCATATTGAGACTGACCATGAGTTTGTCAGCCATATTTATTTCCTTTAGTTTTTCAACTAGATTTCCTGAATTTTTTTTATATGTGAAGGACATCATGGAAATGCCCAAACTTATATCAGTTATGCTCTGATATCTGGTGAGACCATGTGACCACAAGTGAGGACATTCAATTTCTGAAATAGAACATTCAATTTCTGAAATTGTGGGTATATTTGATATCTATCAATCTAAGGTATCTTGTATGTATTGGGAATACCTGATGAAAGCCATTACTGCTGACTGTGAACAGTCTAGTAGCCAACAAGACATCCTAAATGATTATGATCAGAGGTGTTTGGCTAGAACTGCCTACAGTAACAAAAATGGGATACAGGAACAGAACAACCACTAGGGTGCTCCTGTTAACTTCACACACTGGATGTAGTGCCTTACCTGTACTTGTGATTTTGCTAATTGATCCTGAAGAACTGGCCAAAGTTGGTAGAGTCTGATGAGTCACGGTTTCAGATGATTCAAGCTGATGGCCATGTTTAAGTGTGCTGCAGATTCCATGAAGCCATGATTAGTAATTGTCAACAAGGCACTGTGCAAGTTGGTAGTGGTTCCATAATGGCATGGGTTGTGTTTGTTAATCTGCTTAAACACATCATTGGCTAGTGATTGCTGTGTTGTATTGCTTTGTGACTATTTGCACCTATATACTCAACAAGCATAATACACCATACCAGTGGGCCTAAGATTCCCAGAATTCTTGGCACATTCTGGAAATTTCTGATGAATTCCATGGCCACCACATTTACCCAACATAAGCTCAATTGAGGATTTACAGGACAAGATCTGGCCCCACAAGAAGCTATGAATGGTCATTGAGATAGCATGGTTCAGAATTTTCCAGTGTCTTCAGAGCACTTGTGGAATCAAAGACAAAGTTACTGCACTAGAAAAAGTGTTTTTCATAATACAAGTTCTCTATCCCATGACTTTTAGCATGTTAGTGTATAACAGATAAAATGAGGACAATAAAATCGCCATATAAAACTAGTTTTCATCCACAAATACTATTTTCTACATAACCACCAAAACTCCTTATGTCCTTTTGTCAGTATTGAGCATTTCATGGGCTGACATATATGCAGTACCATGCAGAATGTAACTTGTCTCCTATATTGTCTCCGTTGCTGAAATACATTACCTATTATCTAACTGCACTCACATCAACTGTTTGGTTTATGTAATGATTCAGCAAGCATTGATTAATGTCATTAGGTACAATTTTTTCTGTATGGAGGAAATCAGTGATATACTACAGTGTTCTCTGCATTTTTTTGTCAGATCCCATTTTGCTAGAATTTTCTATATGTAACAAACCAAAAAGAATTTTGCTTTATTGGCAAGGTGATCTAATATCTACTTCTGACATTACAGATTAACATAATAAAATAAAAGGCATTACTTTCAGAGCAACCCTTGTTTGTGTTTGAAAGCATATATCTGTATATGAACATCTATTTTTGCCTGTATACCTGAGAACATGTTTTTTTTTGTCCCAAATATACATTAAGTAAAGTGTAACTAAATTAACATTTCTTTTTCCCTCTGTTTATTTTGTCTTCTTGTCTAAATCAATAATTATCATTGTTCATTCTTTGGATGCAGCCATCATCATAACAGGAAAAAAGAAACAAAAACAAAACTTTCCATTAATTTTGGTTCAGCTCATTCTTGCTGGAATAATTATGGAACACAAATACCAAAATAGCAATAAAGCAAAAACAAACAAAAACAACAGAATATCCAAGAGAGAATAACTCCAGAAACACTCTAGATTCCCATTTATTCTTACATATAGTTCATTTGAATGTCAAAACAGTTCACAAATAAGAGGGATTACAGCCGTCATAATAATGTTTTACCATTATTCTTGAAATGGAACTTGAACTTGTCACCTTATTTGATAAATTTTTATTCATTAAAGAAACTATATTTCTGATAAAAAACATTTCCCAAATTTCCCATGACTGGTCAATGATTCAATGACACATCTCTATCAAAATCTATCCAGATGATATAGAAAAGATTTATAATATAATATAGAAAAATAAATACTAGCCATAGAAAAGAACCTTATTTATTATTAACATCAAGATCACTTGGATTGTTCAGTGTTGCTTTTCATTTTTGTTTTGGCCTATGTATTACAGTCTATGTCCAGATTATGGATTCAAATTTGGAATTTTCAGTCAAGTTTGTGTTCTCTCTTTCATTAAGTGTGTAAACATTTTAAAGTATATTCCTTGCCCAAAGGTATCAGAATTTTGCTTGATAACTACTCTTTTTGCATTACTGATCTACATCTTTTTTTTTTTAATCATTTCACCCCAAGCAAAGCTTGATTCCACTAGTCTGCAAGGGTTTTACAGAGAGTGTGAGCAAGAGTAAAGAGGCATGATAGAGGCAAGGATGAAAAGAAGGACAGGTTGTGTGAGACATGAAGCTATTGGAGTAGAAGAGATGGCTACATTTAACTGTTTCGACAGTGAAAGGGTGGGAGCGAGATGCCAGCCTAGTTGCTCATCTGGGAACTGCTCATAGGAGCAGTAACTGTGAAAGTATTTGTATTAGGTTGGTGCAAAAATAATGTCGTTTTCTCACATATGTTACTATATGAGAAAACGACATTATTTTTGCACCAACCTAATATAAAAGACAGAGGGAAATGATGACACATCTGTGAGAGAGCGACTGTAGATGAGATGCTAGATCAGAGCCAATCACATTGCATATCCATCTGTGGATTTTGTTGAGGACCTTAAGATGAACAATGGGGGCACCAGACCATATATGGCAGCAGTATCCTATTCAAGGGAAAATGGTTGATTTATAGATTTGAAGGATGGACTCAGGTGATAAAAACTTTCTGGCACGACACAGGGAACCAACTTTCCTTGCGGTGGATGAAACTATTGATTTAATGTATTTGTTCCATCTCAGGTCAGCAGACAGTGTGAGACCAAGCAGTTACAAAGAGGTGCTCTCATGGAGTTGAGCATCAGACATTCTAATGGGTGGCACGGAAGGTTCCCTATAGTAATAGAGAACAGTTTTGTTTTAGAGGCATTAAAGTTAACCAGCCAATTCCTGCCCCAATCTACAACCAATTGGATTTCGAGACAAACAGCCAGGTTAGTTTTGTCAGTGATACCAGATTTGCTTTTGAGGCAGGAGTAAAAAGTAGTGTCATCTGCATACATGCCCACTTGGGAACTGATGACATCGGGAAGATTGTTAATGAAGATAAGGAACAGAGTAGGGCCCAGGATAGAGCCTTGGGGAACACCTGTATTCATGAAAAGGAACTGGAGGAGAATCTGTTAAGGACAACCTTTATTACATGGTTTGACAGGAATGATTGTATTAAGTCAAATAATCTCCATGTGATAATTTTCATGTTAATATAGTATCTATTCAGTAGTGTAGCTTACAACTCAATATTATAGCCTCTAGATACCAGCTTTTCAAGTTTATCATTGTACATTTGTCAAACTGTATGTTGATTTTCTTATCTTCTTTCACACTTTAATATCTATTTTATCATAAATCAAAAAATAATTTTTAAGATAATTATTTCCTTTAGTGAAAGATAGACATAGTTTATGCCAGAGTTGAAAGTTTAATGTACTATCACTTGTCATTGGCCCTTTATTTTCTTAACAATATTACGCTGGCTGTATCCCTATACAATGCCCAGCTCTCCATTGAATCTATTCCTTTTTAAATAAATGGTTTTATTCTGTTGTACTGCACTCTGATTGAAAATAATTCGATCATTATCGCTTATGGTTTTCATCAGATTATACAACATACTTGGATAGCTCCAATCTTGCACAACCTTTTCTTGGATATCATTGTCAGTGATCTTAAATGATCCCACTAGTTGCTCATTATTATATGATGATTTGATAGAATATTAATGATAATAGAAACACAAAAATGGGCATCAATTGAGCCTTCCACTCACAGAGCTCAGGAATTAGAAATATGTCTATCTTAACATTGGTCAAGTTTATACAAATGGTGTTTTCATACTAAATATATTACTAATGACCATAGAATGACGGTCTGAGTAGTTGTGATGCAAAGCAGTTAAAATTAAGATGACAGAAATATCAGTCAAAATTTAATTATAATTGACAATCTATCTTAAATAATAAAAATTTGACATATCAAAGTGCTGTCAAAAATGAACCAGTCATCTATTTCTTCAAACTTACTTGATCTTCATTCAACCAAATCATTTAGTTGACCACATGGTAATTTTATATAAGCCTTTGTAGAAAGCCTATTATTTTTATTATGAGTATCATTTCAATAGTTGTTGATTGATTTGTCTTTTTTACTGCTTAGCAACCTCTTGTAAGTTATTTAAAGCTGAAACATTTTGGATTATAGCAACTGCGAATAAATATTGCATTACCAAATTTTGAAAATAACAATGATTTTATTTATCTTATTTACATTGTTTGGACTGTTATCCTCATCTTTATTGCCATATTCACAACATTTTGGCTGTTGTATGCTCTGACCTTCTTCAGGTGATTGGAATTTCAAACTGAACCCTTTATTTCATCCACTAGGGTAGATTGTTCATGTTCCATGTGCCATGCCTCTTCTGGATGTCTCAGTCATCTCCCTTTAACTCAACTCTCTAACTACTGCTATAGCCAGCTCTTTGGGTCAAGTCACTGGGACTTATAAACTTAATGTCTCAGTAATCATTTTTTACCAGAGCTCATAGAGCTGGGATTATTTTAATAGAGAATTTTACTAATGATTGGATTGATCTCATAAAGAATTATGTGATGGCATAAACTAAAATAACAGTCATCTTGATACAGTCTGACCCCTGGGTAAAAGGCAAGCAAGTTCCATCAAATTCTTTATACATGCACCAATCCCCATAGATGATTGAGGGCATATTTAAAATTAAAATTATTATTATCTAGTCTGGCATTATTAATATTGTTATTTGTTCCTATGGTAACCTAATGGCTGAGGATTCTGTGGTGAAAAGTAGAAAAATATTCATTCACATCTGTTTAAGATGATTGCTTATGCAAATTAATTGGAAGACAAGAGACAAAAAATGAAAGGGAAAGTGGAAAAGAAGAAGAGGGTGAAGAAGAATGAGTTGGAGAAGGATCAGATAAAGAAAAAGAGATTAAAAAGAAAGAGAATTGCATGCTAGGCATGAACAATAAGATAAAGAAGAAAAGTAACAGATAATAGAAGAAAAGAAAAAAATCAAATGAGGAAAAGTAAAAAGGAAAAAAAAAAGGATTAAATCTTAGGTAGGAACAATAAAAAGATAAAGAAGAATGAAAAAGAGGAAAAGATTAAAAGAAAAAGAAAAGAGAATAACACATTAGGTATGAACAAAATGAAGGCAAAGAAAAGAGAAGAATGGATAATAAAAGGAAAGAAAAAAAAGAAGAAAATTTAAATGAAAACGAAAAGAGAGTTGCATGCAAGGCATGAACAATAAGATAAAAAAGAAAAGAAGGAAAGAACAAATAATAAAAAGAAAGAAATATGAAAAAGAGGAAAAGATTAAAGGAAAAAGAAAGAGAATCATACAAGGCATGAACGAAAAGAAGATAAAAAGAAGAGAAGAAAGATTAAAAAATGAAAAAAGAAGGAAAAAATTTGAATAAAAAAAGGAAACTGAAATTTAACATATCAATTTATTTCATATTAAAGAAAATGATTGCACATTTCTTCTAATTACAATGCCATCAATTTTAATGAAAACAAAATTGAGATAAAACAGGGGAATTGGATTTCCATTTGTGATTGATTGTAACATTAAATTCACTGCTTTTCAAATTGCTTATTGTCAATATCTGATTACTGACAAGAAAAATATTGACACTGAATGCACTTTAATCAAAAAGGATTTTCATGTTCAATTTAGGAATTCTCTTTCTTTTTTATATTTCTTTATATCAATTTGTTTATTTTTAGGCAATATTCATAATGTGAAGTGGGCTTTTCTCCTGCTACGGGTTGATAGAATGGAACTGGAAGAAAGCAGGAGTATTTGGGATTTTACAGATAATAGACACATCTCATGTTGAATTTAAACATTTAAAATTCTGGGATGGAGCAATTATATTGTCGGCCAATTGATCAGATGAATACCTTCATCTTTGTTGTTTTTATCATAATATATGAGCCAACATAGTGTATAGCCTCTCACATATCACTGGAACATACAGTAATTTTAGTGTCATTTAATAATTTTTCTTTTCTGTTTTACAGAAGAAATTCTCACTATTTTTATCACATTGCGTCTAAAGAGCAAAATGAGTCTGATGGGCATAATAAGCAACAGGGTATTTGTAGGGCAACTTTCTCTATATTTTTATCATGTCGTGTCTAAAGAGCCAAATGTGTTTGAGGGGCTTAATAAGCAACTGGGTATTTGTAGTGAAACTTTCTCTATATTTTTTTATCACATTGCGTCCAAAGAGCCAAATGTGGCTGATGGGCATAATAAGCAACTGGGTATTTGTCGGGAAACTTTCTCTATATTTTTATCACATTGCGTCTAAAGAGCGAAATGTGTTTGATGGGCATATTAAGGAACTGGGTATTTGTAGTGAATCTTTCTCTATATTTTTATCACATTGTGTCTAAAGAACCAAATGAGTCTGATGGGCATAATAAGCAACAGGGTATTTGTAGGGCAACTTTCTCTATATTTTTATCATGTCGTGTCTAAAGAGCCAAATGTGTTTGAGGGGCATAATAAGCAACTGGGTATTTGTAGTGAAACTTTCTCTATATTTTTTTATCACATTGCGTCCAAAGAGCCAAATGTGGCTGATGGGCATAATAAGCAACTGGGTATTTGTCGGGAAACTTTCTCTATATTTTTATCACATTGCGTCTAAAGAGCGAAATGTGTTTGATGGGCATATTAAGGAACTGGGTATTTGTAGTGAATCTTTCTCTATATTTTTATCACATTGTGTCTAAAGAACCAAATGAGTCTGATGGGCATAATAAACAACTGGGTATTTGTAGGGGAAACTTTCTCTATATTTTTATCACATTGCGTCTAAAGAGCAAAATGTGTTTGATTGGCAAAATAAGCAACTGGGTATTTGTAGGGAAACTTTCTCTATATTTTTATCACATTGCGTCTAAACAGCCAAATGAGTGTGATGAGCATAATAAGCAACTGGGTATTTGTAGGGAAACTTTCTCTATATTTTATCCTATTGCATCTAAAGCACCAAATGAGTGTGATGGGCATAATAAGCAACTGGGTATTTGTAGGGAAACTTTCTCTATATTTTTATCACATCGCATCTAAAGAGCCAAATGTGACTGATGGGCATAATAAGCAACTGGGTATTTGTAGGGAAAATTTCTCTATATTTTCACCACATTGCGTCGAAAGAGCCAAATGTGTCTGATGGGCATGATAAGAAACTGGGTATTTGTAGTGAAACATTCTCTATATTTTTATCACATCGTGTCTAAAAAGCCAAATGAGTCTGATGGGCATAATAAGCAACTGGATATTTGTAGGGCAACTTTCTCTATATTTTTATTACATCGTGGCCAAAGAGCCAAATGTGTCTGATGGGCATAATAAGCAACTGGATATTTGTTGGGAAACTTTCTCTATATTTTTATCACATTGCGTCGAAAGAGCCAACTGAGTCTGATGGGCAAAATAAGCAACTGGGTATTTGTAGTGAAATTTTCTCTATATTTTTATCACATTGCGTCTAAAGAGCCAAATGTGTTTGATGGGCAAAATAAGCAAATGGGTATTTGTAGTGAAACTTTCTCTATATTTTTTTCACATTGCGTCTAAAGAGCCAAATATGTCTGAAGGGCATAATAAGCAACTGGGTATTTGTAGTGAAACATTCTCTATATTTTTATCACATCGTGTCTAAAAAGAAAAATGAATCTGATGGGCATAATAAGCAACTGGGTATTTGTCGGGAAACTTTCACCATATTTTTATCACATTGCGTCTAAAGAGCCAAAAAAGTCTGATGGGCATAATAAGCAACTGGGTATTTGTAGGGAAACTTTGTCTATATTTTTATGACATCGTGTTAAAGAGCAAAATGTGTCTGATGGGCATAATAAGCAACTGGGTATTTGTAGTGAATCTTTCTCTATATTTTTATCACATTGTGTCTAAAGAGTCAAATGAGTCTGATGGGCATAATAAGCAACTGGGTATTTGTAGGGGAAACTTTCTCTATATTTTTATCACATTGCGTCTAAAGAGCCAAATGAGTCTGATGGGCATAATAAGCAACTGGGTATTTGTAGGGAAAATTTCTCTATATTTTTATAACATCGTGTTAAAGAGCAAAATGTGTCTGATGGGCATAATAAGCAACTGGGTATTTGTAGTGAAACTTTCTTTATATCTTTATCATATTGCATCTAAAGAGCCAAATGTGTCTGATGGGCATATTAAGCAACTGGGTATTTGTAGTGAAACATTCTCTATATTTTTATCACATCGTGTCTAAAGAGCAAAATGTCTCTGATGGGCATAATAAGCAACTGCATATTTGTATAGAAACTTTCTCTATATTTTTATCACATTGCATCTAAAGAGTCAAATGTGTCTGATGGGCATCATAAGCAGCTGGGTATTTGTAGTGAAACTTTCTCTATATTTTTATCACATCGTGTCTAAAGAGCAAAATGAGTCTGATGGGCAAAATAAGCAACTGGGTATTTGTAGGGAAAATTTCTCTATATTTTTATCACATCGCGTCTAAAGAGCAAAATGAATCTGATGGTCATGATAAGCAACTGGGTATTTGTAGTGAATCTTATTCTGTATTTTTATCACATTGCGTTTAAAGAGCCAAATGAATCTGATGGGCATAATAAGCAACTGGGTATTTGTCAGAATACATTCTCTATATTTTCATCACATCACGTCTAAAGAGCCAAATGAGTCTTATGGGGATAATGAGTAACTGGGTATTTGTAAGGAAACTTTCTCTATATTTTTATCACATTGCGTCTAAAGAGCCAAATGAGTCTGATGGGCATGATAAGCAACTGGGTATTTGTAGTGAAACTTTCTCTATATTTTTATCACATCATGTCCAAAGAGCCAAATGTGTCTGATGGGCATAATAAGCAACTGGGTATTTGATGGGAAACTTTCTCTATATTTATACCACATTGCGTCTAAAGAGCGAAATGAGTCTGATGGAGAAAATAAACAACTGGGTATTTGTAGAGAAACTTTCTCCATAATTTTATCATGTCGCGTCTAAAGAGCCAAATGAGTCTGATGGGCATAATAAGCAACTGGGTATTTGTAGTGAAACTTTCTCTATATTTTTATCACATCATGTCCAAAGAGCCAAATGTGTCTGATGGGCATAATAAGCAACTGGGTATTTGATGGGAAACTTTCTCTATATTTATACCACATTGCGTCTGAAGAGCGAAATGAGTCTGATGGAGAAAATAAACAATTGGGTATTTGTAGAGAAACTTTCTCCATAATTTTATCATGTCGCGTCTAAAGAGCCAAATGAGTCTGATGGGCATAATAAGCAACTGGGTATTTGTAGTGAAACTTTCTCTATATATTTATCACATCATGTCCAAAGAGCCAAATGTGTCTGATGGGCATAATAAGCAACTGGGTATTTGATGGGAAACTTTCTCTATATTTATACCACATTGCGTCTAAAGCGCGAAATGAGTCTGATGGAGAAAATAAACAACTGGGTATTTGTAGAGAAACTTTCTCCATAATTTTATCATGTCGCGTCTAAAGAGCCAAATGTGTTTGATGGGCAAAATTAGCAACTGGGTATTTGTAGTGAAACTTTCTCTATATTTTTTTCACATTGCGTCTAAAGAGCCAAATGTGTCTGAAGGATAATAATTAGCAACTGGGTATTTGTATTGAAACATTCTCTATATTTTTATCACATCGTGTCTAAAAAGGAAAATGAGTTTGATGGGCATAATAAGCAACTGGGTATTTGTATGGAAACTTTCTCTATATTTTTATCACATTGCGTCCAAAGAACCAAATGGTCTGATGGGCATAATAAGCAACTGGGTATTTGTAGAGTAACTTTCTCTATATTTTTATCACATCACGTCTAAAGAGCCAAATGTGTCTGATGTGCATAATAAGCAACTGGGTATTTGTAGTGAAACTTTCTCTTTATTTTTATCACATTGCGTCTAAAGAGCCAAATGAGTCTGATGTGCATTATAAGAAACTTGGTATTTGTGGGGAAACTTTCTCTATAATTTTATCACATCGCGTCTAAAGTGCCAAATCAATCTGATGGGCATAATAAACAACAGGTTATTTGTATGGAAACTTTCTCTATATTTTTATCACATTGCGTCCAAAGAGCCAAATGAGTATGATGGGCATAATAAGCAACTGGGTATTTGTAGAGAAACTTTCTCTATATTTTTATCACATCGCGTCTAAGGAGCCAAATGTGTCTGATAGGCATAATAAGCAACTGGCTATTTGTAGTGAAACTTTCTCTATAATTTTATCACATTGCGTCTAAAGAGCCAAATCAATCTGATGGGCATAATAAGCAACTGGTTATTTGATGGGAAACTTTCTCTATATTTTTATCACATCGCGTCTAAAGAGCCAAATGAATCTGATGGGCATAATAAGCAACTGGTTATTTGTAGTAAATCTTTCTCTATATTTTTATCACATTGCGTCTAAAGAGCGAAATGAATCTGATGGGCATAATAAGCAGCTGTGTATTTGTAGGGAAAATTTCTCTATATTTTTATCACATTGCGTCTAAAGAGCCACACGAGATTGATGGGCATAATAAGCAACTGGGTATTTTCAGGGAAACTTTCTCTATATTTTTATCACATTGCGTCGAAAGAGCCAAATGAGTTTGATGGGCATAATAAGCAACTGGGTATTTGTAGAGAAACTTTCTCTATATTTTTATCACATTGCGTCCAAATAGCCAAATGTATCTGATGGGCATAATAAACACCAGGGTATTTGTATGGAAACTTTCTCTATATTTTTCTCACATTGCGTCCAAAGAGCCAAATGAGTTTGATGGGCATAATAAGCAACTGGGTATTTGTAAAGAAACTTTCTCTATATTTTTATCACATTGCGTCTAAAGAGCCAAATGTGTCTGATGGGCATAATAAGCAACTGGGTATTTGTCGTGAAAATTTCTTTTTATTTTTATCAAATTGCGTCTAAAGAGCCAAATGAGTCTGATGTGCATTATAAGAAACTGGGTATTTGTAGGGAAACTTTCTCTATAATTTTATCACATCGCGTCTAAAGAGCCAAATCAATCTGCTGGGCATAATAAGCAACTTGGTATTTGTAGTGAACCTTTCTTTATATTTTTATCACATTGCATCTAAAGAGCCAAATGAGTCTGATGGGCATAATAAGCAGCTGGGTATTTGTATGGAAACTTTCTCTATATTTTTATCATATTGCGTCTAAAGAGCCACACGAGTTTGATGGGCATAATAAGCAACTGGGTATTTGTAGGGAATTTTTCTCTATATATTTACCACATTGCGTCTAAAGAGCAAAATGTGTCTGATGGGCATAATAAGCAACTGGTTATTTGTAGCGAATCTTTCTCTATATTTTTATCACATTGCGTCTAAAGAGCCAAATGAGTCTGATGGACATAATAAGCAGCTGGTTATTTGTCGTGAAACTTTCTCTATATTTTTATCATATTGCGTCTAAAGAGCGAAAAATATCTGATGGGCATAATAAGCAACTGGGTATTTGTAGGTAAACTTTCTCTATATTTTTATCACATCGCATCTAAAGAGCCAAAGGTGTCTGATGGGCATAATAAGCAACTGGGTATTTGTAGTGAAATTTTCTCTATATTTTTTATCACATTGTGTATAAAGTGCAACTCCAAGCAATGCTAAAATAAGCTGGGTATCTCAACTTTGGGTAATGGCTAATGAGCTAGTCTAGTTGACAATTACTACTGAGTGGAAAAGTTGAGATTCACTGAATGCTCCATATTTGTGACCTTTTGCCAAACTAAACTGAACTAAACTTAGTGAATGACCACCCTAAAAGCATCGTTTACAAGAGGCCATTTATTCTGTATTATCAAATAATAAATAAAATTTTTAATTGATCCATTGATGAAAAATTTCTCATTATTAGGGAAATCTTAGCAGTGTTTCAACTGTTCATTATTTGTCTAATTATTCAACTGCAGAATGTAATCTGAGAAAAACTTCAGGAGTGAGCAAAATGAATTCCACCTAAAGCATTGCTTATCATTTTAACATCCATCTTTATTTTCTTGTTTGTTAAAGAAAAAAAATGTCATTTTTGGACAAGATAATCAATACTAAAAATAGATTTATTAGGAGAAACAAAAATAAAGAAAATAATTGTTGGATCCAGAACAACTTTCATTATTTCACAGAAACAGAATCTATTATATGCTTTATTATTCCTGAAGAAACATTGTTCATTAACAACCAAGATGAGCCTGATTGTCCAAATAATAAAGCCTCTAATAATGATAATTCCACATGTTAAAATCCCAACATAAACAAAGCCTGCTAAGGAAAAATCTTTGGAGGGATTGAAAAATTTATTTCAAATTACTGTAAATCAAACAAACTGAAACCATGCAATGCTACAATGAATGATTAGCTTAATTGAATGAGATACATTTAAACAGAAATTACCCTTTTTTAATCAAATAAATTGACCAATGATATTACACAATGTCAAGATCCATTACCTTGTTGAAAATGTGGTGAAGAAAGCAATCATTTATCAGGAACAGTAAGTTCTTCCCAATGTTGCATATTTTCTAAACCTATCACCTAGGTACAATCACTTGTTTCATTTTCCTTGTCTAGATAGTAGTTCCAGCAAGATGAAGAATTAAAAAATTTCCTCAAAGAGTTCACTGAATTAAAACTGGAATCAGTCTTTTATGATAAAATACACACTTTAACTGAAAGGTGTTGTAAGATCCTCAGAATATTTGCTTCAATGACTGTAACAATAATGATATGAATTTATATAAATAAAAGATTTTGTTCAAAATATTTTGGAAACTTGCAATTACCATATATATATATATATATATATATAAAAACAGACCACTTTAAGGCTCCATTGTAATAGTTTATTTCACCAGAGATCTTTTAAAGTACCCTGGATCTTCAGACATCACTTTCAAAAGGTGAAATTTACACTTTTGACGGGTAGTATTAAGGTTATGTAATTTAACAGAGAAGGTAACGAGGAGTGGTGTGAGAGACATGGTCGAGTTTAGAGAGGGTTTATTTTTATATTTCTTTCTATCATACTTAATATTGTGGAAGGAGGGGGTAAGGATCAGACATTGACCTATTTAATTGGTCAACTCAACGGAAATGATATGTTGAAAGGGAAGAAGAGAAAAGAGAAAAAGATAAAAAGAAAAATGGAGGAAGTAAAGAGAAAGGAGATGTATTTAGGGTTTACAGAGGAAGAAGAGGGGTGGTATAGTTTTAGTAATTTAGGTAAAAAACAGATTTTAAATGTATATATATATATATATATATATATATATATATATATATATATATTTACACTATTTAATGAATTTATTTATTTAATTCCTTTTGTTAGCTCAATTCTCCAAGTTTTAGTTCCCCCTGTTGTGGCCACAACTCTGGATGATACTGTTCAGAAGCCATTGATGGTTGTGCTAATATAAAATCATAAGTCATCATGACTGAAGGTTTGAGCTTACTGGCATCATTCAAACCGATGAGTTTTACAGATTATGCCCTCTCTCCATGAAACTGTAACTAAGGCCAATTTGACATTCAGTTGCTGTGTAAACAATGGGTGAGTTTTTTAGCAAACGGGTGTTCTCTGAAAAAAAGAGTAGCCAGTCTTTATATATATATATATATATATATATATATATATATATATATATATATATATATATGTGTGTGTGTGTATGTATGTATATGCATGTATGTGTGTGTGTGTGTACTGAAAGATGCATATATAGATTCATTTAATTATCATTTTTAAGGTCAAGCATTTAATCAAAATTAACCAAGAAATCAAATGTCTGAATTAAAGCAAAAGAAAAAAAGAAATTGTTATGTTAGATTCATTTTTTAAATTAAATTTTCTTTCCCTCTATCTATTTACCTACATTGCATTTTTCTTTCTGACTTCTCCCCCTCCTTCCCGCTTCCCCTCCTTTCCATCTATATTCTTCCTTTCTTTTTTCACTCCCTCTCTTTTTCCCTCCTTTTTGTCTTCCCTCCTCTGCTTTTCACTTAATATTTTTTCTTTTAACTTTCCTGAAATTCTCTTACTTTACAAAATGTGCTGAGAAAAAGAATTGAATCTTGTATGCAGCTAATACATCATCTTTTACACCATCTGTCTCCTCAGTTTTCCTACACAGATATATATATATATATATATATATATATATATATATATATATATATATATATATATATATATATATATAATATTAAGGCTATTATATATTTAATGTCTCTTTATTGGTTTTTGTGTGTCTAATGAAAATGATGGTCAACACCCTTCTCCTCCGCTTCATCCTATGAAAACAATCATATTTAAACAATTATCTATTCAATATATATTTCTCCAAATCCACACAATTCCTTACAGGTTATGGACAGCAACCTTGACCTTAGATTCTCTCAGTAAAAATGAAAAAAATATATGCCATTATATTTTCAATTCATATCTATTGATTCAGCATATAACAGGTTATAGGAATCTCTTTTCATGCATTGTCGCTGTAGACACAATCAACATATTAATTTAATTCCATACAAGCCATCAATTATTCCTTTATTCACTAGAATTATAACTGGTTATCAAATGTTCTCAGATTTTCTCATTAAAAAACACTAATTCATACTGAAAATTACACTCAGAATTATCAAATCTTTCTGTACATGGAACATTAGTTTTAATCCCTTCTCGACCAATTATTTTCAGATTAATTTTTTTATTTCTTTTTAATATAGTAACTTAGAAACTGAGGCATCTTGAAGTACCTGAGCAGTGGCTAACATCCTTATCAGATGTATGAGTTGGCAATTGAACTCATTTCAAGCTCAGAAGGGCATAAAAAGAATGAAGATCGATGTATAAACACGTTTGTAGCTGATTTTTGAAGATTATGTTTTGGATGTGTTTATTCATCCATGTCTGAAAAAGACACTTTTGATAAAAGTGAAAGAGTGAATGCTGGGAAAGAGGTTAAAGAAAATATTTCAGTGACAATTATCAATTACATTTGATTTGCTGATATCCATATTTAATTGTGAATAAAAAACAATTGTGTAATTGATGGTAGTTGTTATAATTATCAGTATAAAGAATTAAGCTGGTTCCTTAGCCAAATATTTTTACATCTCAATCCTAAAGAAACAAGTCTACAGAATTCAGCTCTCAATCTTATGACGACATCTCATGAGAGCATCTTGTGAGAACATCTAATGAAATCTCATGAGAACATCTTGTGAGAACATTTAATGAAATCTCATGAAAACATCTTGTGAGAACATCTAATGAAATCTCATGAAAACATCTTGTGAGAACATTTAATGAAATCTCATGAAAACATCTTGTGAGAACATCTAATGAAATCTCATGAGAACATCTTGTGAGAACATCTAATGAAATCTCATGAGAACATCTTGTGAGAACATCTAATGAAATCTCATGAGAACATCTTGTGAGAACATCTAATGAAATCTCATGAGAACATCTTGTGAGAACATCTAATGAAATCTCATGAGAACATCTTGTGAGAACATCTAATGAAATCTCATGAGAACATCTTGTGAGAACATCTAATGAAATCTCATGAGAACATCTTGTGAGAACATCTAATGAAATCTCATGAGAACATCTTGTGAGAACATCTAATGAAATCTCATGAGAACATCTTGTGAGAACATCTAATGAAATTTCATGAGAACATCTTGTGAGAACATTTAATGAAATCTCATGAGAACATCTTGTGAGAACATCTAATGAAATCTCATGAGAACATCTTGTGAGAACATCTAATGAAATCTCATGAGAACATCTTGTGAGAACATCTAATGAAATCTCATGAGAACATCTTGTGAGAACATCTAATGAAATCTCATGAGAACATCTTGTGAGAACATTTAATGAAATCTCATGAGAACATCTTGTGAGAACATCTAATGAAATCTCATGAGAACATCTTGTGAGAACATCTAATGAAATCTCATGAGAACATCTTGTGAGAACATTTAATGAAATCTCATGAGAACATCTTGTGAGAACATCTAATGAAATCTCATGAGAACATCTTGTGAGAACATCTAATGAAATCTCATGAGAACATCTTGTGAGAACATCTAATGAAATCTCATGAGAACATCTTGTGAGAACATCTAATGAAATCTCATGAGAACATCTTAGCACATAATTGTTCTTCCCAGCTGTCTCATATTTTTCATTTTTTTATTTTCTATTTTACACTTATTGTCTTCTACCAATATTTGAACTATGATGTTATTACTATTCTGGTGCCTGTTATTGGTGATAGTTATGCGTGAGTGGTTTGAATAAATGCTTACTTACCACTCTCTTCGCTGTCAAGATATCTATTCTGTTAACTCTACAGGGCTATAGATTTTATGCTTTTTGCAAGGATATAAGTGTTAAATGAATATAAGCATCCCAAACCGAAATTTAAACTCCATTCAATGAGTTCATTTATCATTCTAAAAACCTATTAGACAATCCTTCACATTACTATCATTACACACCCTACAGAAATTAGAAAAATATATTCTAGAAATGATTAAAATTCTCTCCACTTTAGAAGAGGTGATAACAAGCCATAAATTTGGACTTGTCCCACTATAATGAGATCAAAACAAATGTCTAAAATGAATAAGACATTTTGGTCAAACTGCTTGAAAAGAAATTTAGAAAGATAGTTGAATAAAATTTAAGCTTATTTCTGTGAGAGTTTTATATTTATAAATGAACTTTTTGTTGTGTAAAACATTCAAATATTTTAATTTAAAAATAAGATAGAAATTCACACTTTTGCTTAAATTTGTTGTGGGAGGGCAAATGATATAAGACCTGGATTTTTGTTTTATTATTTTTATCTGGGATTATATCATATGTTCGCAACATGTTAAATTAATATTCATATGCAATATTACATGAAAAGATGAAATAAAATATGAACAGTTTTAGGTGTTCATGCAACAAGATATATCATATTTATTTAAAAATGACTGGTTTTTGATAAAATATGCAATTGATTTCATAATTGAACCATATTATTCACAGAACATATATATATATATATATATATATATATATATATATATATATATATATAATAAAAAATCAAGAAAAACCTTAAAGATCCATTTTGGTTATAATTTATTTTGTGAATATTGTTATATTCATCTCTTCAGACCAAAAGTTCTTAATAAATGGAGACAATTCATCTTTGATTTATTATAATGCTCTGTTATTTACATCGAGCTCTCTTTGGTATTATATATATATATATATATATATATATATATATATATATATATATATATATATATATATATGTAAGCCAATATGTGGATATAGATCCGACAGTATGAAGAAAAATATGGAAAAACAAAAATCCAAATATGCAAGTATGCTGTTTTAATGTTATTTCAATGTCGACGTCAGACATTTCGATCTAGTAGACCTTCTTCAGGACATAGTTATTAAAACATAATTAAAATTAGACAATATTCAAGTCAACATGAAAAGACGATAGACATAAGACTAATCAAAACAGAATAACTGAAATTTTTTAAGATAAGCGTTCCATGATTCTGTGAATATTTTAAAATATATTCATAATAAAAATCTTAGATGGATTTATGAGGCAGGCATAATATCTATCTCACGCACGGTGAATACTAGACCCGGCTTCTTTAATATTTCCCTTTTTCTGGCAAGATTGATGCTGGACAAACGTACTTATAAATTTTAGATTTAAATAAAATTCTTTTTCATTTAAAATATACTCTATTTTAGGAATACATTTTCACAACATTGCCTACATGACGCCGACGTGATCGTATTACGAAACGGAACGCCGATCTTAAAAAATTTCAGTTATTCTGTTTTGATTTGTCTTATGTCTATTGTCTTTTCATGTTGACTTGAATATCGTCTAATTTTAATTAAGTTTTAATAACTATGTCCTGAAGAAGGTCTACTAGACCGAAACGTCTGACGTCGACATTGAAACAACATTAAAACAGCATACTTGCATATTTGGATTTTTGTTTTTCCATATTTTTCTTCATATATATATATATATATATATATATGCAATGAAAGAAATGATTTTAGGCTTATCTGTATGAAGGGAGCTCATTTAAGAAAACACATCTTTCTAGTTCAACAGCTGGCTGTCAGAGAGAGAGAAAGAGAGAGAGAGAGAGAGAGACACTTTGTATTTTCAGACCAAAATTGTCTTTCTAGTGCATTATGGGAATTCTACTTCCCTTCTTTAATTTTAACCTAAGCAGGCAGGGGTACAACTCCTGCTTCTTGACTCACTAAAAATTCTTCTATTTTTATTGTATTGACTGAATTATATATAGTATATTTTTTACTTTTCAAATTTTCTCATAAAAAAAAAAAGTTAAGTCACTTGCACAAAAGTGCAAGTCAGAAATAATTCTGATGATGATTTAAATAAACATTGAAATATAAATGTAAACTTTCATACTTTTTTTTTTATTTATCAAATATTGACAAAGTTTTCCTTTTCTTTCATTTATTTCTTATTTAAAGTTACTTTTGACATTTAAATTGAATTAATTCTTGAACCCAAAGCAATGTCTTTAGAAAATTTATGAAAATTTGTTAGTAATTTTTGATAGATCAGAAAAGAATGTATTTTAAAATTAATCTGAATCCTTTTTGATATTGTTTGTCTTTGCCTTTAATTGCTTGCACTTCTGAACTAAAAATATATTAGAAATATATTTCCTATTTTGCTTTTTTTTATGGCTTCAATTTGTTTTCTATCACTTGAGGCAAATGTTGACCTTTTGGATATTTTTATTATAAGCTGATTTATTTATTCTCGCTACCAAAACAATAAGATTTTTTCGCCTAACATGGCCAAAAATAAAATAATTCAAAGAAGAAAACAGTTCTTTTCATCCAAATAACATGAAAATGAGTAAAAGAAAAAATGCTTACCAGAGGGATTCCTATTTACATTTTTCAAAAGAAATTCTATCAGTGCTTTAATATTATTTATCTATTTCTGAAGTAGCTTCTAGAAAAGACTCAGTGATAATCTTGGCTCACACTTCCCAAGGGCAACCTAGTTTTAGGCACCCTTTCCTATCAACACTCATGAGCAAGTTCATATATTTAGATGAGAGTACACTAATAAACAAGGAATGCATGGTTTTAATGTTCAAATGCAAGTATATTATGTAAAGGCTTTAAATGAATTTCATTATGAGCTTACTGACTGAATTGTTTTTTGGTTTTTGTTAGTTAATAAAGTATTTTAACAAATATATTAAATATTACGATAAAGCTTGATGGGAATTTATTTAGTATAAAATAAAAACCTTGGAAATGATTTACTCAACAAATAAAATGCAATGAATTTTCCATAAAAATATGTTGCTTTACTACAGAAACTGCAAATGATTCACTGTAAAAATGTATTGTAAATATTACTGAAATGATTTAACTATAGAAATGTATTGCAAGTGATTTAACTGTTGAAATGAAATTAATCAGGAAATATTTTTTTGTTTACTCTTTAAAATATAGCATTTGATCTAAAACAGAAATTAATTGCATTTAGTCTACATTATTGGCTAAGATTAATGTTTTATATTATTATTTTTATATAATGCACTGCACATGATAATATATTTTCATATAATTCTTTACACATGATAATGTTATATTTTTATATAATGCATTGGACATAATAATACAATAAAATCACATTGTAAATGTTTAACTATGAACATTTTTTAAATTATTAACCATAAAAATCATTACAAATTATCATAGAAATACATCATAAAATGAATCTAAAAAATGTGGTATAAATAATTTTGTGGGGAAATTGCATTAGAAAAGATTTATATTGTTGAAATACATTGCAAATGATTTTTATCAATTCACATTAAAATTTATCATGAAAATATGCCATAAATTATTCATATCTTATATCAAGTATAGATTTATTCTAACAGTGTAGAAAATAGGCTGCTCTAATCTTGATAAATGTAATAAAGAGAGAGGGCAAGAGAAGGTTATATGAAGAAATGTTCAAGTCTGAACAGCATGTCAGTCTGAGTCACAGAGTTTTGCTTTTTTTAGCTACTTCTGACAATTTACAAAATAATTTTCTTCAGCTTTGACTTCTGACATGACAATTATGTGAAGGGCAAAAATGGAATTGGGACAATGATAAACCAAATTCATGTTTTCCTCTCAAAGACTAAGTCATATTATGTTTGGAGAAAGACACAAAGATGAGGATGTGAGATAAATCAAATAATTAGTCAGTTGACAGCTCTCTTGTTGGTACCATGTTTCTTTTCAATTAGCCAATTTCAACATCTCATTAAGGTCTGCAATCGCTCACTTTTAAGTACAAACTAATTTGCATATTTAGCCAAGTGTTGGTATTTGTTTGAGAAATGCAAATTAACAGATGATGTCATATTCTCTTTGTCAGCATTGAGTGATTGCATAATTTTTTTCTTTATTTTATCTGAAAAAAGTCCTTAATTGAAGTAATTTAATCAATTTTGTTAGGGATATATGCTATGAAACAAGAGTTGTTGTGTTAACTCAATGATTTGTTTATTTTCTGCTAAGAAACTGAGTGAGAATTTGCTAAGTAGTGATTTTTATCAGGAGTTGTACTAATAAATAAAAATTACTGCAATCATCAAATGTCTTGAAAGGATAAAATATGAAAATGTGTCTATAACATAAAAAAGAATATCTTGCTTATAAGAATAATTTAAAATAAAACACTGTTATATATATATATATATATATATATATATATATATATATATATATATATATATATATATATTAGATGTGCAGCTATTTTAAACAATAGTTGCTCTCTCTCTCTCTCTCTCCCAATGTGCTATCATCATCTGCTGATAAAGCAGAATTCTCTTCCAATTCTTTTTTTTGGCTCATCAGTAGTCCCTTTGTTTGACTTTCTACTGCGAAATGCGACTCTACTATATATATATATATATATATATATATATATATATATATATATATATATATTCATGAATTATTCATACATAAAACAAATACAAAGGTTAATGATTAAATGGCGAGAAATCCATCTTTGCGAACAATTCAATAATATACAAAAATCCCAAATCTGTTTATGAATGAAAAGATCCTGTTTTATAAATTTCCGTCGCATTAGATCTTTTTATTTTACAAGCTTCATCTGTTCCTACAGACATCCTCAGGTATGAAATATTGTGTTCTTGTTTATACTTTATAACATATATATATATTATATTTTATGCATATAAATGTCCATGGTTTACACTATCATCTCTAAACTCAATCCCCACAAAATATGTGAACTTGATGATATTCCTTCCTTAGTCCTTAAGAAATGTGCTCATGAATTGGCCCCTATTTTCTCCCTAAGTTCTACAATAAAAATGTTTGGTATGTTGATACTTTTTAAAGGCTCAAGGGTTATGGTGTTTCTGGTCATTTCTTTGATTTGATGCAATCTTTCTTATGAAACCACATAATTAAAGTTATCTTGAACAACCACTCATCTAGATCATTTTGCATTAATGTTCCCAACTTGTATCTATGTTAATGACACAACTATTTACTCCTGTCATAATAACAAGACTGATAGGTTTGATAAAATCAAATTGGCAGCTGACCTCAAAAATGGCCTACAATTTGTTGTAAGCTGTGGCAAGAAGTGGCTTGTTTAATTTTAGCACCTCTAATATGAAACTACTATCTATTAATTGTCTTAAAAATCCTGTTTTGCCTTCCAACAACATGGCTGATACTAACCTCCAGAAGAGCAACACATTGTGCCTTCTTGGTCTCATGTTTTTCATGAACATGAAATATAAAGATTATATTGAATCAGTTGCTAGGTCTGCTGCTAGGAAAGCTGTGTTATGCTAGACAATTTTTCTTGCCAAAATCTATTTTGGCCATTTATAAGTCTACCATTTGTCCCTGCATTGAATATTGTTGCCACATTTGGTCTAGTTCTTCTTGACACAATCCAAAGAAGAATCTGCAACATTATTGGTCCTGGCCTGGCATCTCTAGCTGCAGTTCCTTTCCGACTGCTGTAACATAGCTCCCTTTTTCATCGTCTATAAATATTTTCATAGTAAGCATTCTTATGAGTCTCTCTCTTTGGTGCCTTGATTTTACAATTTTAAGTGCAGTACTAGATTGGCAGTTAAATCTCATAATTTCACTGTTGAAATTGTTAGATGTAACTATAAGTTCTATGCTTATAGTTTCTTTTCGCTTTTGAAAATGTCTTCCGGTTTTGTACTTCCCTGTCAACTACAATTTTCAGAATCTTACATGCAATATCAGTCATCATCTTCTGTCTTCTTGAATCCTGTTCTGTTATTGTCCTCTCTGTTTTATTCACTCTCAGTAATCCCCTTGCATCCTAGCGGCTTTATTGCCTTGCTTGGTGGTATGTGAAAGGATTATATATGTATATTGGTGGAATCTTATCTACGGACAGTAAGGAAGAAATACTACTACATTTGTTTACATTAGTCGGGTTAGAATTTTACACTGAAATATGATGTAAATACATTTGTTTACATTAGTCGGGTTAGAATTTTACACTGAAATATGATGTAAATACATTTGTTTACATTAGTCAGGTTAGAATTTTACACTGAAATATGATGTAAATACATTTGTTTACATTAGTCGGGTTAGAATTTTACACTGAAATATGATGTAAATACATTTGTTTACATTAGTCGGGTTACAATTTTACACTGAAATATGATGTAAATACATTTGTTTACATTAGTCGGGTTAGAATTTTACACTGAAATATGATGTAAATACATTTGTTTACATTAGTCGGGTTACAATTTTACACAGAAATATGATGTAAATACATTTGTTTACATAAGTCGGGTTACAATTTTACACTGAAATATGATGTAAATACATTTGTTTACATTACTCGGGTTACAATTTTATACTGAAATATGATGTAAATACATTTGTTTACATTAGTCGGGTTAGAATTTTACACTGAAGTATGATGTAAATACATTTGTTTACATTAGTCGTGTTACAACTTTACACTGAAATATGATGTAAATACATTTGTTTACATTAGTCGGGTTAGAATTTTACACTGAAATATGATGTAAATACATTTGTTTACATTAGTCGGGTTAGAATTTTACACTGAAATATGATGTAAATACATTTGTTTACATTAGTCGGGTTAGAATTTTACACTGAAATATGATGTAAATACATTTGTTTACATTAGTCGGGTTAGAATTTTACACTGAAATATGATGTAAATACATTTGTTTACATTAGTCGGGTTACAATTTTACACTGAAATATGTTGTAAATACATTTGTTTACATTGGTCGGGTTAGAATTTTACACTGAAATATGATGTAAATACATTTGTTTACATTGGTCGGGTTAGAATTTTACACTGAAATATGATGTAAATACATTTGTTTACATTGGTCGGGTTAGAATTTTACACTGAAATATGATGTAAATACATTTGTTTACATTGGTCGGGTTAGAATTTTACACTGAAATATGATGTAAATACATTTGTTTACATTGGTCGGGTTACAATTTTACACTGAAATATGATGTAAATACATTTGTTTACATTAGTCGGGTTAGAATTTTACACTGAAATATGATGTAAATACATTTGTTTACATTAGTCGGGTTACAATTTTACACTGAAATATGATGTAAATACATTTGTTTACATTAGTCGGGTTACAATTTTACACTGAAATATGATGTAAATACATTTGTTTACATTAGTCGGGTTAGAATTTTACACTGAAATATGATGTAAATACATTTGTTTACATTAGTCGGGTTAGAATTTTACACTGAAATATGATGTAAATACATTTGTTTACATTAGTCGGGTTACAATTTTACACTGAAATATGATGTAAATACATTTGTTTACATTAGTCGGGTTACAATTTTACACTGAAATATGATGTAAATACATTTGTTTACATTAGTCGGGTTAGAATTTTACACTGAAATATGATGTAAATACATTTGTTTACATTAGTCGGGTTAGAATTTTACACTGAAATATGATGTAAATACATTTGTTTGCATTAGTCGGGTTACAATTTTACACTGAAATATGATGTAAATACATTTGTTTGCATTAGTCGGGTTACAATTTTACACTGAAATATGATGTAAATACATTTGTTTGCATTAGTCGGGTTAGAATTTTACACTGAAATATGATGTAAATACATTTGTTTACATTAGTCGGGTTAGAATTTTACACTGAAATATGATGTAAATACATTTGTTTACATTAGTCGGGTTAGAATTTTACACTGAAATATGATGTAAATACATTTGTTTACATTAGTCGGGTTAGAATTTTACACTGAAATATGATGTAAATACATTTGTTTACATTAGTCGGGTTAGAATTTTACACTGAAATATGATGTAAATACATTTGTTTACATTAGTCGGGTTAGAATTTTACACTGAAATATGATGTAAATACATTTGTTTACATTAGTCGGGTTAGAATTTTACACTGAAATATGTTGTAAATACATTTGTTTACATTAGTCGGGTTAGAATTTTACACTGAAATATGATGTAAATACATTTGTTTACATTAGTCGGGTTAGAATTTTACACTGAAATATGATGTAAATACATTTGTTTACATTAGTCGGGTTAGAATTTTACACTGAAATATGATGTAAATACATTTGTTTACATTAGTCGGGTTAGAATTTTACACTGAAATATGATGTAAATACATTTGTTTACATTAGTCGGGTAAGAATTTTACACTGAAATATGATGTAAATACATTTGTTTACATTAGTCGGGTTAGAATTTTACACTGAAATATGATGTAAATACATTTGTTTACATTAGTCGGGTTACAATTTTACACTGAAATATGATGTAAATACATTTGTTTACATTAGTCTGGTTACAATTTTACACTGAAATATGATGTAAATACATTTGTTTGCATTAGTCGGGTTAGAATTTTACACTGAAATATGATGTAAATACATTTGTTTGCATTAGTCGGGTTAGAATTTTACACTGAAATATGATGTAAATACATTTGTTTGCATTAGTCGGGTTAGAATTTTACACTGAAATATGATGTAAATACATTTGTTTGCATTAGTCGGGTTACAATTTTACACTGAAATATGATGTAAATACATTTGTTTGCATTAGTCTGGTTAGAATTTTACACTGAAATATGATGTAAATACATTTGTTTACATTAGTCGGGTTAGAATTTTACACTGAAATATGATGTAAATACATTTGTTTACATTAGTCGGGTTACAATTTTACACTGAAATATGATGTAAATACATTTGTTTACATTAGTCGGGTTAGAATTTTACACTGAAATATGATGTAAATACATTTGTTTACATTAGTCGGGTTAGAATTTTACACTGAAATATGATGTAAATACATTTGTTTACTTTAGTCGGGTTACAATTTTACACTGAAATATGATGTAAATACATTTGTTTGCATTAGTCGGGTTACAATTTTACACTGAAATATGATGTAAATACATTTGTTTGCATTAGTCGGGTTACAATTTTACACTGAAATATGATGTAAATACATTTGTTTGCATTAGTCGGGTTACAATTTTACACTGAAATATGATGTGAATACATTTGTTTGCATTAGTCAGGTTACAATTTTACACTGAAATATGATGTAAATACATTTGTTTGCATTAGTCAGGTTACAATTTTACACTGAAATATGATGTAAATACATTTGTTTGCATTAGTCGGGTTACAATTTTACACTGAAATATGATGTGAATACATTTGTTTGCATTAGTCAGGTTACAATTTTACACTGAAATATGATGTAAATACATTTGTTTGCATTAGTCAGGTTACAATTTTACACTGAAATATGATGTAAATACATTTGTTTGCATTAGTCGGGTTACAATTTTACACTGAAATATGATGTAAATACATTTGTTTGCATTAGTCGGGTAACAATTTTACACTGAAATATGATGTAAATACATTTGTTTGCATTAGTCGGGTCACAATTTTACACTGAAATATGATGTAAATACATTTGTTTGCATTAGTCGGGTCACAATTTTACACTGAAATATGATGTAAATACATTTGTTTGCATTAGTCGGGTCACAATTTTACACTGAAATATGATGTAAATACATTTGTTTGCATTAGTCGGGTCACAATTTTACACTGATATATGATGTAAATACATTTGTTTGCATTAGTCGGGTCACAATTTTACACTGAAATATGATGTAAATAAATTTGTTTGCATTAGTCGGGTCACAATTTTACACTGAAATATGATGTAAATACATTTGTTTGCATTAGTCGGGTCACAATTTTACACTGAAATATGATGTAAATACATTTGTTTGCATTAGTCGGGTCACAATTTTACACTGAAATATGATGTAAATACATTTGTTTGCATTAGTCGGGTCAGAATTTTACACTGAAATATGATGTAAATACATTTGTTTGCATTAGTCGGGTCAGAATTTTACACTGAAATATGATGTAAATACATTTGTTTGCATTAGTCGGGTCAGAATTTTACACTGAAATATGATGTAAATACATTTGTTTGCATTAGTCGGGTCAGAATTTTACACTGAAATATGATGTAAATACATTTGTTTACATTAGTCGGGTCAGAATTTTACACTGAAATATGATGTAAAAACATTTGTTTACATGAGTAGGGTCAGAATTTTACACTGAAATATGATGTAAAAACATTTGTTTACTTTAGTCGGGTTACAATTTTACACTGAAATATGATGTAAATACATTTGTTTGCATTAGTCGGGTCACAATTTTACACTGAAATATGATGTAAATACATTTGTTTGCATTAGTCGGGTCACAATTTTATACTGAAATATGATGTAAATACATTTGTTTGCATTAGTCGGGTCAGAATTTTACACTGAAATATGCTGTAAATACATTTGTTTACATTAGTCGGGTCAGAATTTTACACTGAAATATGATGTAAATACATTTGTTTGCATTAGTCGGGTTAGACTTTTACACTGAAATATGATGTAAATACATTTGTTTGCATTAGTCGGGTCAGAATTTTACACTGAAATATGATGTAAAAACATTTGTTTACATTAGTAGGGTCAGAATTTTACACTGAAATATGATGTAAAAACATTTGTTTACATTAGTCGGGTTACAATTTTACACTGAAATATGATGTAAATACATTTGTTTGCATTAGTCGGGTCACAATTTTACACTGAAATATGATGTAAATACATTTGTTTGCATTAGTCGGGTCACAATTTTACACTGAAATATGATGTAAATACATTTGTTTGCATTAATCGGGTCACAATTTTATACTGAAATATGATGTAAATACATTTGTTTGCATTAGTCGGGTCAGAATTTTACACTGAAATATGCTGTAAATACATTTGTTTACATTAGTCGGGTCAGAATTTTACACTGAAATATGATGTAAATACATTTGTTTGCATTAGTCGGGTTAGAATTTTACACTGAAATATGATGTAAATACATTTATTTGCATTAGTCGGGTTACAATTTTACACTGAAATATGATGTAAATACATTTGTTTACTTTAGTCGGGTTACAATTTTACACTGAAATATGATGTAAATACATTTGTTTACTTTAGTCGGGTTACAATTTTACACTGAAATATGATGTAAATACATTTGTTTGCATTAGTCGGGTTACAATTTTACACTGAAATATGATGTAAATACATTTGTTTACTTTAGTCGGGTTACAATTTTACACTGAAATATGATGTAAATACATTTGTTTACTTTAGTCGGGTTACAATTTTACACTGAAATTTGATGTAAATACATTTGTTTGCATTAGTCGGGTTACAATTTTACACTGAAATATGATGTAAATACATTTGTTTACTTTAGTCGGGTTACAATTTTACACTGAAATATGATGTAAATACATTTGTTTGCATTAGTCGGGTTACAATTTTACACTGAAATATGATGTAAATACATTTGTTTACTTTAGTCGGGTTACAATTTTACACTGAAATATGATGTAAATACATTTGTTTACTTTAGTCGGGTTACAATTTTACACTGAAATATGATGTAAATACATTTGTTTACTTTAGTCGGGTTACAATTTTACACTGAAATATGATGTAAATACATTTGTTTGCATTAGTCGGGTTACAATTTTACACTGAAATATGATGTAAATACATTTGTTTACTTTAGTCGGGTTACAATTTTACACTGAAATATGATGTAAATACATTTGTTTGCATTAGTCGGGTTAGAATTTTACACTGAAATATGATGTAAATACATTTGTTTGCATTAGTCGGGTTACAATTTTATACTGAAATATGATGTAAATACATTTGTTTGCATTAGTCGGGTCAGAATTTTACACTGAAATATGCTGTAAATACATTTGTTTACATTAGTCGGGTCAGAATTTTACACTGAAATATGATGTAAATACATTTGTTTGCATTAGTCGGGTTAGAATTTTACACTGAAATATGATGTAAATACATTTGTTTGCATTAGTCGGGTTACAATTTTACACTGAAATATGATGTAAATACATTTGTTTACTTTAGTCGGGTTACAATTTTACACTGAAATATGATGTAAATACATTTGTTTGCATTAGTCGGGTTACAATTTTACACTGAAATATGATGTAAATACATTTGTTTACTTTAGTCGGGTTACAATTTTACACTGAAATATGATGTAAATACATTTGTTTACTTTAGTCGGGTTACAATTTTACACTGAAATATGATGTAAATACATTTGTTTGCATTAGTCGGGTTACAATTTTACACTGAAATATGATGTAAATACATTTGTTTACTTTAGTCGGGTTACAATTTTACACTGAAATATGATGTAAATACATTTGTTTGCATTAGTCGGGTTACAATTTTACACTGAAATATGATGTAAATACATTTGTTTACTTTAGTCGGGTTACAATTTTACACTGAAATATGATGTAAATACATTTGTTTGCATGAGTCGGGTTACAATTTTACACTGAAATATGATGTAAATACATTTGTTTACTTTAGTCGGGTTACAATTTTACACTGAAATATGATGTAAATACATTTGTTTACTTTAGTCGGGTTACAATTTTACACTGAAATATGATGTAAATACATTTGTTTACTTTAGTCGGGTAACAATTTTACACTGAAATATGATGTAAATACATTTGTTTGCATTAGTCGGGTTACAATTTTACACTGAAATATGATGTAAATACATTTGTTTACTTTAGTCGGGTTAGAATTTTACACTGAAATATGATGTAAATACATTTGTTTGCATTAGTCGGGTTAGAATTTTACACTGAAATATGATGTAAATACATTTGTTTGCATTAGTCGGGTTACAATTTTACACTGAAATATGATGTAAATACATTTGTTTGCATTAGTCGTGTTACAATTTTACACTGAAATATGATGTAAATACATTTGTTTGCATTAGTCGTGTTACAATTTTACACTGAAATATGATGTAAATACATTTGTTTGCATTAGTCGGGTTAGAATTTTACACTGAAATATGATGTAAATACATTTGTTTGCATTAGTCGGGTTAGAATTTTACACTGAAATATGATGTAAATACATTTGTTTGCATTAGTCGGGTTACAATTTTACACTGAAATATGATGTAAATACATTTGTTTACTTTAGTCGGGTTACAATTTTACACTGAAATATGATGTAAATACATTTGTTTACTTTAGTCGGGTTACAATTTTACACTGAAATATGATGTAAATACATTTGTTTGCATTAGTCGGGTTACAATTTTACACTGAAATATGATGTAAATACATTTGTTTACTTTAGTCGGGTTACAATTTTACACTGAAATATGATGTAAATACATTTGTTTACTTTAGTCGGGTTACAATTTTACACTGAAATATGATGTAAATACATTTGTTTACATTAGTCGGGTTACAATTTTACACTGAAATATGATGTAAATACATTTGTTTACATTAGTCGGGTTACAATTTTACACTGAAATATGATGTAAATACATTTGTTTACATTAGTCGGATTACAATTTTACACTGAAATATGATGTAAATACATTTGTTTACATTAGTCGGGTTACAATTTTACACTGAAATATGATGTAAATACATTTGTTTACATTAGTCGGGTTACAATTTTACACTGAAATATGATGTAAATACATTTGTTTACATTAGTCGGGTTACAATTTTACACTGAAATATGATGTAAATACATTTGTTTACATTAGTCGGGTTAGAATTTTACACTGAAATATGATGTAAGTACATTTGTTTGCATTAGTCGGGTCAGAATTTTACACTGAAATATGATGTAAATACATTTGTTTACATTAGTCGGGTTAGAATTTTACACTGAAATATGATGTAAATACATTTGTTTACATTAGTCGGGTTAGAATTTTACACTGAAATATGATGTAAGTACATTTGTTTGCATTAGTCGGGTTACAATTTTACACTGAAATATGATGTAAATACATTTGTTTACATTAGTCGGGTTAGAATTTTACACTGAAATATGATGTAAATACATTTGTTTACATTAGTCGGGTTAGAATTTTACACTGAAATATGATGTAAATACATTTGTTTGCATTAGTCGGGTTACAATTCTACACTGAAATATGATGTAAATACATTTGTTTGCATTAGTCGTGTTACAATTTTACACTGAAATATGATGTAAATACATTTGTTTGCATTAGTCGGGTTAGAATTTTACACTGAAATATGATGTAAATACATTTGTTTGCATTAGTCGGGTTACAATTTTACACTGAAATATGATGTAAATACATTTGTTTACTTTAGTCGGGTTACAATTTTACACTGAAATATGATGTAAATACATTTGTTTACTTTAGTCGGGTTACAATTTTACACTGAAATATGATGTAAATACATTTGTTTACTTTAGTCGGGTAACAATTTTACACTGAAATATGATGTAAATACATTTGTTTGCATTAGTCGGGTTACAATTTTACACTGAAATATGATGTAAATACATTTGTTTACTTTAGTCGGGTTAGAATTTTACACTGAAATATGATGTAAATACATTCTTTTGCATTAGTCGGGTTAGAATTTTACACTGAAATATGATGTAAATACATTTGTTTGCATTAGTCGGGTTACAATTTTACACTGAAATATGATGTAAATACATTTGTTTGCATTAGTCGTGTTACAATTTTACACTGAAATATGATGTAAATACATTTGTTTGCATTAGTCGTGTTACAATTTTACACTGAAATATGATGTAAATACATTTGTTTGCATTAGTCGGGTTAGAATTTTACACTGAAATATGATGTAAATACATTTGTTTGCATTAGTCGGGTTAGAATTTTACACTGAAATATGATGTAAATACATTTGTTTGCATTAGTCGGGTTACAATTTTACACTGAAATATGATGTAAATACATTTGTTTACTTTAATCGGGTTACAATTTTACACTGAAATATGATGTAAATACATTTGTTTACTTTAGTCGGGTTACAATTTTACACTGAAATATGATGTAAATACATTTGTTTGCATTAGTCGGGTTACAATTTTACACTGAAATATGATGTAAATACATTTGTTTGCATTAGTCGGGTTAGAATTTTACACTGAAATATGATGTAAATACATTTGTTTGCATTAGTCGGGTTACAATTTTACACTGAAATATGATGTAAATACATTTGTTTGCATTAGTCGTGTTACAATTTTACACTGAAATATGATGTAAATACATTTGTTTGCATTAGTCGTGTTACAATTTTACACTGAAATATGATGTAAATACATTTGTTTGCATTAGTCGGGTTAGAATTTTACACTGAAATATGATGTAAATACATTTGTTTGCATTAGTCGGGTTAGAATTTTACACTGAAATATGATGTAAATACATTTGTTTGCATTAGTCGGGTTACAATTTTACACTGAAATATGATGTAAATACATTTGTTTACTTTAGTCGGGTTACAATTTTACACTGAAATATGATGTAAATACATTTGTTTACTTTAGTCGGGTTACAATTTTACACTGAAATATGATGTAAATACATTTGTTTGCATTAGTCGGGTTACAATTTTACACTGAAATATGATGTAAATACATTTGTTTACTTTAGTCGGGTTACAATTTTACACTGAAATATGATGTAAATACATTTGTTTACTTTAGTCGGGTTACAATTTTACACTGAAATATGATGTAAATACATTTGTTTACATTAGTCGGGTTACAATTTTACACTGAAATATGATGTAAATACATTTGTTTACATTAGTCGGGTTACAATTTTACACTGAAATATGATGTAAATACATTTGTTTACATTAGTCGGGTTACAATTTTACACTGAAATATGATGTAAATACATTTGTTTACATTAGTCGGGTTACAATTTTACACTGAAATATGATGTAAATACATTTGTTTACATTAGTCGGGTTACAATTTTACACTGAAATATGATGTAAATACATTTGTTTACATTAGTCGGGTTACAATTTTACACTGAAATATGATGTAAATACATTTGTTTACATTAGTCGGGTTAGAATTTTACACTGAAATATGATGTAAGTACATTTGTTTGCATTAGTCGGGTCAGAATTTTACACTGAAATATGATGTAAATACATTTGTTTACATTAGTCGGGTTAGAATTTTACACTGAAATATGATGTAAATACATTTGTTTACATTAGTCGGGTTAGAATTTTACACTGAAATATGATGTAAGTACATTTGTTTGCATTAGTCGGGTTACAATTTTACACTGAAATATGATGTAAATACATTTGTTTACATTAGTCGGGTTAGAATTTTACACTGAAATATGATGTAAATACATTTGTTTACATTAGTCGGGTTAGAATTTTACACTGAAATATGATGTAAATACATTTGTTTGCATTAGTCGGGTTACAATTTTACACTGAAATATGATGTAAATACATTTGTTTGCATTAGTCGGGTTAGAATTTTACACTGAAATATGATGTAAATACATTTGTTTGCATTAGTCGGGTTACAATTTTACACTGAAATATGATGTAAATACATTTGTTTACTTTAGTCGGGTTACAATTTTACACTGAAATATGATGTAAATACATTTGTTTACTTTAGTCGGGTTACAATTTTACACTGAAATATGATGTAAATACATTTGTTTACTTTAGTCGGGTAACAATTTTACACTGAAATATGATGTAAATACATTTGTTTGCATTAGTCGGGTTACAATTTTACACTGAAATATGATGTAAATACATTTGTTTACTTTAGTCGGGTTAGAATTTTACACTGAAATATGATGTAAATACATTTGTTTGCATTAGTCGGGTTAGAATTTTACACTGAAATATGATGTAAATACATTTGTTTGCATTAGTCGGGTTACAATTTTACACTGAAATATGATGTAAATACATTTGTTTGCATTAGTCGTGTTACAATTTTACACTGAAATATGATGTAAATACATTTGTTTGCATTAGTCGTGTTACAATTTTACACTGAAATATGATGTAAATACATTTGTTTGCATTAGTCGGGTTAGAATTTTACACTGAAATATGATGTAAATACATTTGTTTGCATTAGTCGGGTTAGAATTTTACACTGAAATATGATGTAAATACATTTGTTTGCATTAGTCGGGTTACAATTTTACACTGAAATATGATGTAAATACATTTGTTTACTTTAGTCGTGTTACAATTTTACACTGAAATATGATGTAAATACATTTGTTTACTTTAGTCGGGTTACAATTTTACACTGAAATATGATGTAAATACATTTGTTTACTTTAGTCGGGTTACAATTTTACACTGAAATATGATGTAAATACATTTGTTTACTTTAGTCGGGTTACAATTTTACACTGAAATATGATGTAAATACATTTGTTTACATTAGTCGGGTTACAATTTTACACTGAAATATGATGTAAATACATTTGTTTACATTAGTCGGGTTACAATTTTACACTGAAATATGATGTAAATACATTTGTTTACATTAGTCGGGTTAGAATTTTACACTGAAATATGATGTAAATACATTTGTTTGCATTAGTCGGGTTAGAATTTTACACTGAAATATGATGTAAATACATTTGTTTACATTAGTCGGGTTAGAATTTTACACTGAAATATGATGTAAATACATTTGTTTGCATTAGTCGGGTTAGAATTTTACACTGAAATATGATGTAAATACATTTGTTTACATTAGTCGGGTTAGAATTTTACACTGAAATATGATGTAAATACATTTGTTTACATTAGTCGGGTTAGAATTTTACACTGAAATATGATGTAAATACATTTGTTTGCATTAGTCGGGTTAGAATTTTACACTGAAATATGATGTAAATACATTTGTTTACATTAGTCGGGTTAGAATTTTACACTGAAATATGATGTAAATACATTTGTTTACATTAGTCGGGTTAGAATTTTACACTGAAATATGATGTAAATACATTTGTTTGCATTAGTCGGGTTAGAATTTTACACTGAAATATGATGTAAATACATTTGTTTACATTAGTCGGGTTAGAATTTTACACTGAAATATGATGTAAATACATTTGTTTGCATTAGTCGGGTTAGAATTTTACACTGAAATATGATGTAAATACATTTGTTTGCATTAGTCGGGTTAGAATTTTACACTGAAATATGATGTAAATACATTTGTTTACTTTAGTCGGGTTAGAATTTTACACTGAAATATGATGTAAATACATTTGTTTGCATTAGTCGGGTTAGAATTTTACACTGAAATATGATGTAAATACATTTGTTTGCATTAGTCGGGTTAGAATTTTACACTGAAATATGATGTAAATACATTTGTTTGCATTAGTCGGGTTAGAATTTTACACTGAAATATGATGTAAATACATTTGTTTGCATTAGTCGGGTTAGAATTTTACACTGAAATATGATGTAAATACATTTGTTTACTTTAGTCGGGTTACAATTTTACACTGAAATATGATGTAAATACATTTGTTTGCATTAGTCGGGTTACAATTTTACACTGAAATATGATGTAAATACATTTGTTTACATTAGTCGGGTTAGAATTTTACACTGAAATATGATGTAAATACATTTGTTTACATTAGTCGGGTTAGAATTTTACACTGAAATATGATGTAAATACATTTGTTTGCATTAGTCGGGTTAGAATTTTACACTGAAATATGATGTAAATACATTTGTTTACATTAGTCGGGTTAGAATTTTACACTGAAATATGATGTAAATACATTTGTTTGCATTAGTCGGGTTAGAATTTTACACTGAAATATGATGTAAATACATTTGTTTGCATTAGTCGGGTTACAATTTTACACTGAAATATGATGTAAATACATTTGTTTACATTAGTCGGGTTAGAATTTTACACTGAAATATGATGTAAATACATTTGTTTACATTAGTCGGGTTAGAATTTTACACTGAAATATGATGTAAATACATTTGTTTACATTAGTCGGGTTAGAATTTTACACTGAAATATGATGTAAATACATTTGTTTGCATTAGTCGGGTTAGAATTTTACACTGAAATATGATGTAAATACATTTGTTTGCATTAGTCGGGTTAGAATTTTACACTGAAATATGATGTAAATACATTTGTTTGCATTAGTCGGGTTAGAATTTTACACTGAAATATGATGTAAATACATTTGTTTACATTAGTCGGGTTAGAATTTTACACTGAAATATGATGTAAATACATTTGTTTGCATTAGTCGGGTTAGAATTTTACACTGAAATATGATGTAAATACATTTGTTTACTTTAGTCGGGTTACAATTTTACACTGAAATATGATGTAAATACATTTGTTTGCATTAGTCGGGTTACAATTTTACACTGAAATATGATGTAAATACATTTGTTTACATTAGTCGGGTTAGAATTTTACACTGAAATATGATGTAAATACATTTGTTTACATTAGTCGGGTTAGAATTTTACACTGAAATATGATGTAAATACATTTGTTTGCATTAGTCGGGTTAGAATTTTACACTGAAATATGATGTAAATACATTTGTTTACATTAGTCGGGTTAGAATTTTACACTGAAATATGATGTAAATACATTTGTTTGCATTAGTCGGGTTAGAATTTTACACTGAAATATGATGTAAATACATTTGTTTGCATTAGTCGGGTTACAATTTTACACTGAAATATGATGTAAATACATTTGTTTACATTAGTCGGGTTAGAATTTTACACTGAAATATGATGTAAATACATTTGTTTACATTAGTCGGGTTAGAATTTTACACTGAAATATGATGTAAATACAGTTACACTTCAATTAGCTTCTTTCTGATATTTTAGCTTATTTATTTTTTAGAATTTCTATAAAATGGCCTTTTCCAAAGCATTTTACCTAAACAATGAACATATTTCTTTATTGTTGCTTTATTAATATGTCTCTGCAAAACAATATTACTTGATTATGTAAAGAGACTAATCAACATTGAATATACAATCAAAACTATTTACAAAATAGAAACTATACATTACTATTTCTTGATATCATGTTAAATTGCACTGATAATGATATAAAACAAAACATGTCAAAAATTCAGCAACAAAAAACATCTCAAAACTTCTATCCACACCATAGCAACAAAATAAAATCCAGAATAATTTTCAACTTCTATTTCATAGCACATAGAATTTGTAGCCCTGAATATTTACATGATGAAGAGAAATACATTGAACTCCTCCAATATCCTAATTATTTCATATAACAACAGCGGAAATTTTAACAGAAAGATTACAAAATTAAAAAAGAAAATAATATAAATAATCTTGATAAAACTAGCATATCTTCCTAGGCTACAATCAAAGTGTAGCATCTATTCTACTCATTGCTGATGGCTGTTTTCTTATAAAGAAATATTTGTCATTTATTGATTGAGAAGCTAGTCAGCTAAAACTTATAATATCTTTTTATTAAAACAATTTTTCAGGAAAGTAGGTTTTTCAAGTCCAGTAACTGTTATCGTTCTTTTCAGTACTAATGGGGGCTTTTGTTTAAAGTAGAAAAGGAGTGAAGTGAAGTAGTTTGCAAATTTGGTCATGAAGAAAAAGGGGTCTAGCAGCACACAGCAAATGACACATGGTTTTAAAAACACCAACGATACTTATGGATATATAGAAGACCAGGAAGAGAAACAAAAACACCAGTTTGACTATATAACAATGAATAAGATATTCAAAAATGCAGTTTTACATTGTAAAACATTTCCAAGTGAGGACTGTGGAAGTTAATACCTCCAGTGATATGTAATGTTAAAAATTAACTGCAAAAGTAAAAGAAAACTAAAGCAACACCCAAATTATAATATGGCAGACTCGTAAATTATCTGAATTGCAAAAAGATGTATGCTAGCAGCATTCAAAGCAAATACAGTCAACTAAATGAGAATAAAAATTCAAAGTGGGACAAATTAAGAGACACTTCAATGATGTCATTAAACAAGATCATCCCAAAGACCAAAACTAGGCAACAAAAAAAAAGAGTGGATAACAAATGAAATTCTCAATATGATGAAAAGACAGCAACAACCAATGCCAAAGTAGAGTACAGAATATTATATAAAGAAATTAGAAATAAATATAGGTAGGCAAATTGGAGTGGTTTAATAAAATGTGTGCAGAAATAGAAAGAATGAATATCATAGATGAAGCAGATATGCATAAAAAAATAAGAGAAATAACAAAACAATAACTTTTGGAACATTAGTGTATTTCATACATATATATATATATATATATATATATATATATATATATATATATATATATATATTTGTGCATGTGTTCATGCATATTTAAACACATGCACTCACACACACATTTTGTATATATGTTCATGTAATGACAGACCTGTATTTCTTATGCTGTTGAGAATTGTAATGTTGCAATGTTCCTGAAACTGCTTCCTAAAGAACTTGCATTTTTAACTTTCCCTTCATGTCGATGTTGACACATTTACCTTAGGGTTAGCATAACCTTGCTTTGATGGAATTCTTCTTACATACTTCTCACCAGTTTGCAGAATTCAACATTGCTGTTCTCACCAAGGTCAATTCTTTACATTTTCTTAGGGAACAACAATTCTCTCAATTAAATTCATAGCAGACTTTGCATATCTGAAACCTTGAAATTTTCTTAAAAGTATTTTCTATTCTTGATTCCAGTTGGATTGCAGTCTTGAAAGAGAGCAGAAAAAACTAAAGCTTAAGACAAAGTAGGTTCAAGCCTTGACATCTGCAGAATAGTTTGTTGCTATTTCTTAAAAAAAGATATATAAAAAATATTCCCACTTCTAATAAGAATTATGCAAACAATTTCTTCCATTTATTTGTGATCAGAGTAAAAAATAAAATTGTTTCATCACTGGGTAGTTGAGTTAACGTTAATCTAGGTTGTTCAGAAAATAATATTGCATTTTCAAGGCAATAAAAATAACTGAAAATGTTATTAAGTTAAATTTTATTAATAATTTACATAATTGTTATTAGCAATTATAATAGCCCTGTAAAAATGCCACTTTCCATTGATAAAATTTTATGATTTTTATGAAATTAGGATATTTTAAATTATATATTCTTCATTTTTTAATTTCCTGATACTAAGAAAATATTGTTGTAATTGCAAAGAAGAATCTGCAATGTCCTGACTGGCATCTCTGCTTCAGTCAATTTCCCACAGCTATAACATAGCTTCTTGTGTATTTTCTATAAATACTTACATAGTAATTGTTCTGATGAACTTTCCTTTGTTACTTAAACCTTATGGATCTAAGTACAGTTTGGCGGCAAGGTCTTATCATTTTACAGTTGAAATAGCTTGATGTAATAAGTTATATACTAACAGTTTCTTCCTTTGCACTTCTTGTGTATTAAACTCTATTCTGGCTTCTTACTCCCCAGTCAACTTTGATTTTCAAAAATTTAAATGCAATATCAATTATTATGTTTTGTCCTCTTAATTCCTGTTCTTTTATTGTTCTCTCTCCTTAGAGTTTTGTTTTTTCTCTCATATTCTCTCACACTCAGTAGCCCCTTGTGTCTTATTGGTTTTATTGCCTTGCTTCGAGTGAAATGATTAAAAAGTAAAAATAAATCAGTCAGAAGGATGAAGCAAAACCCTTTAGTGTGTGTTTTGTAAAGTGGGGCCATATGCTATTATTCGGAAAAACGTCACTTATTCTATTCAGCAAAGATGAACATTTCTAGCATAATGTGTCATTAGCATACTGTTGGCAATAAAAGTTTAGAAAGATGGTTTCTTCAGAATTAAGTAATGTATAATAAACAATATCAGTCATGTTTTAACAGATGCTTAGTAAAACATTCTGTAAATTGAATTCTGGATCAGATGTTGAGATCAGTTTAACACAAAGTGATAACAACTGCTTTCAATATTAATATAAAATATCTATTTCTCATCTCATGTAATCTGGTGAAGAAATAAGTTTGAGTGGGTCAGTCTTAGTTTGCAATGTATAGTATGTCACTCACCCTTGCATTTCTGGGCTAAATCTCTTAGATGCTTCAAAGATGCCTTAAAAAAAGAATCCTGATTCAAGTGATTTGTCTTCCAGGGTCATGCTTATCAAAAAGATCCCAATCACCTTTATTTTTAATTTGTTAAAACATTTTTGGTATTTATTCTACATCTAGTTACACAGCATAAATATTCTCCATTTAATATGAAGGCAGTATTGCATTACTGCCTAAATTCAACATCAAAGATGAAATATATTAAAGTCTTTGTCTGCTATGTGCTAAAAAATTTTTGTATGTGTTTCCCTTATATGGTAAATATACAAGACAATTTGGGAAACCTCAATTTGACATGTTTCCCCAATGAACTGGCATCATCAGAAAAAGTATTCTTTTTATGATGACCCCAGTCCATCAGAGAACAGGTCAAACTAAAGTTTTTCAAATTGTCCTGTTTACTAATTCAACAGATTCTCATCCAACATTGTCAACATGAAAAACAAGAAAGAATAGATGTACATTTAATCAGAAATTATAAGAAGTTTCTAATCTCAGGTCATTCTTACAGAAACAGGAGACACTTTTTACTGAACTGTATTGCTGAAAAAGTAACAGAGTAAAGTACATAGAACATACTAAAAACAAAAGACCACATATTCCCAAAATGTGTACAAGTTTGTTTTATTTCCTTTGCTGGAGAAATCAGACAGAATGAAATAATGGCTTTTGAAAAACGAGAATAATTGGATGAAAGATACTAAAGGAAAATATCCTCTCAAACTTGGAAGCTGATAAGGTATGATGGGAAATCTTTAAAATAAATATTGGATAAATAAAAAATTTTTTCTGATGTTGCTGTTTCAGCAGCAAAACATGTCAAACTGAAGGTTTCCATATTTTCACTTAGATTTACCATTCTGTCAGGTTTTCATTCAGTTTTATTCACACACACACACACACACACACATGCATACACACACATATAATAACATGTCCCTTCAGAACATTGGTAATCATGGCTCTCCACATACTCCTTTTTCTTTATTATACCTGTGAACTGTCATGACATTTTAGGAAAGATAATGGAGTGGTTTCCTATTGCCTTATAACCATAAACTATAAATAAATAAATAAGCCACTGCTTCACAGAACAAATGTTAAACTAATTCTAGTTTCCATTGTTCACTTATTAATCTTAATTTTCATGTTCTTTATTTATATATTTAAATGTGATGTTACTTTCTGAATAACTTAATCTGTTGTCCTCTTTGTGCGACTGTGTCCCTTCAGGAGATAAGTGTTCATGGCTCTCAACAACTTTCTTTTATTTAATATCTCTAAACTGTATCTTGTCATTGTCCTTGAGAAAAGATAATAGAGTGGTTTCATGTTGCTTTCTCCAGAGTTTTGAGTTCTTAGTCTGTTTTACCTAAAATCTAATGGGTAATTAGATTCATTTCTTTCATGAAGGCACTGATGGGAAGTGAAAAAACTATCTCTTCTCAAATTTGAATTCAGTTTGAAAATTCATTTTATGCTGGCCTAGTAATTTCACATGATTACATGCAATTATGTCCTAATAGTTATCATAGAAAATTAATATTTATCATGGCATGCAGATATTTTTTTTGAGTAGTTGCTTGCATTATATTTAATACATTAATCAATCTGTCTCTCCTGAATAACATAATCATTATCTTTTCAGGTTTTCTTGGATTTGCTTAGCTTCTTAATGCCATCCTTCCTAATACTTCATAGCAGTTTGTAGTTCATCCTTATTACACCCAGCATCTTGAGTTAGTTAATGCATGTATTTGAAGAAGATCCAGTTTTGTTACATTTACAAGATGTTTTCCAGAAATATACATTGTTAATATACACTCCTTTGCAACTCCAACAAATCTGAATCTTGTTTTTCTTATTATATCAGATGTATGGGAATTAGTTTACCATAGTTTTTCTTTTGTCAGTGGATCCTTTCATGATATATATGTTGAGAAAAAAAAACATGCTGATATTAAGTTTAGTGTCTTATAAATATGTCATTGTACCAAAATTGGTTTATTCTAAAACAATATCTATCAGTTGTTTTCATTGTACATCTCACAAATTCCTATTTGTATTTATTATTAATTTTTGACTAATATTTTTTTCATCTTAATTTCACTTGCAACCTTTCAGACCATCATTCTATAACCATTAAGAATCAATGTAGATCAGAAAAAAGATTTTGGCAAGAATAGAACTTTCATCCTTTTTCATTTTTTTTCAGTCCATACTGTTTATTAACTCTGGTAGGCTGAGAAGCCATGTAGTTCTGATAAAAAGCAACTAAAATTAAGATGAGATAAATATTAGTCAAAAATTGATGAGAATTGACAATGTTTTATCAAATAAGAACATTTTTACAGTGGTTTCCCCATGAATAGTCCAAAAATTATTTATTATTCATATCTTTGACCATTAATCTCTGAAAGAATGTTTATCAATGGGTGCTGTATTCATATGGCCTTATACCAAATTTGCTTTAGATGGATACAGTTTCAGTATTAGCTGCTTATTTGGAAGGCTCTTCAATCCATCTATTTTGCATTTCATTGCATTCTGCATCCAGAATGATATAATTTATTACCTGCTGTAAGATTAGCAAAGAGAAAGCTTTGTAAAAATCTCATTAATCAGTTTTATTAATCAGATAACTAAACTTATCTGATTTGGGTTAGTCTTACCAATTACCAAGAATCAATCTTATAGCAAGGAAAGTAAGATATATGCCATACCATCTTTTTATCTTGTCTTGATGTGAATAATGGAACCATAGATTTCACTTTCCCTGTAGGTTTCATATAATATGATTAATTGATTGATAAGGCCCTGAGCAAATGGTTGAGACGGATGGCGATTATTTTCATGAAAACAAATTCATTAACAAAGGCTCACAGTTTGTTTTTCTCAGGAGCTAAAAAATGAATTTGTTTTCACTTTGAAAAATACTAAAGCTTCACTTTAAATATGAGTCAGACAAAAATATATACTGGATTAATCAGTGATGTAAGTTATTATGAGAAAATTTTATTTATGCCAAGTGCTCTGAAAATGTGACCAATCTTAGTCAAATCCAGTTTGAGAAAATGATTGTACACGTGGTTACATGTTCATCTCACAAACTGTTGGCATTGAGCCTACTTCTTACAAAGTTAAACAAATAACTATAGCATAGGTAATATTTAGAAAATACTATAGGCCAAACATTTGGGGTCACCCTCTGGATTTAATTAGTAAGTGTGATAATTTATTTGGTTTAATTAACCAAGCTAAGATGTTGAAACTATTTAACCCATTAGTGTATGGTATCCATTATTTTTTTTAAGAGGAGGTGATCTAAAATTAAAAATCTGCCAACTCTAAGATTATCATTAGCCAGCAAGGTAGATTAGCTAAAAAGAGCTATGGTTTTAATGAAACTTGATGCTGTAATTTTGGGTTTGATGGGCTAATTTTGCTTAATTAATATTACTGAAGATATGATAAAACTGCCCAGGAAGAGAAAGTCCCTCTGGCCTGAATTGAGCTATTAAATTTATTTTGAAAAGATACATAACCTTCAATTTTTAGGTGATTCTTTGAAATCCAGAGAGTGGCCCCAAACATTTGGCTTATAGTGTATAAGAATTACACTAAAGATCGCAATGTTTCAAACTAAAATGGAATCTTGACCAAATCAGGCTACATTTTTTGTCAATGTGTACTCTAATAGAATTACCTCTAGTGTTCATGACTGAATCAGTAGGTAGGCTTTCCTACCGCCCGGTCAACACTCCTCCCCTTCTCTTGGACATGACTAGAGGCTTAGCCTTGTTTCTTGTTTAGGAAGGGGTTCCTGGCACGCTCTCTCCCTGGCCTCTGTATCTCCTGTTGCCTTTATCTATCCACTACCCTTCTCCTCATCCTTTCTTCTGTCACTCCCATCTGATCTTGCTCCAAATTTTTCTGTAACCCCTTGCGCCCTAGTGGCTTCCCGCCTTGCTTGGGGTGAAATGCTTAAAAAAAAATTCTGTTATTGAACAAACACAAAAGGTTACATCGGGAGCTACAATATTTTTTCCCTTAAAGATGCAATTCATCCAGCCAGATAGATAATGAGAAAGCTAGAACACTCAAACCTTTGGTTACATTGACTTGTGACTTCATGTTAATATAACTATTGATGGCTTTCAAGCAGTTCCATCTACCTAATTTCACTCACAAGGCTTAAATTACCCCATGATATGGCTTTCAGGCAATTTCCAATAATGCCTGTACACTGGGATCCTTTTCCACAAGCCAATATTATCAAGAAGTCATCTTAACAAATAAAGCATGGTGAAATTTGAACTCAGGTCAGAACACTAATGTTCTAGCCCTTCACAGTTATATACGCACATATATATATATATATATATATATATATATATATATATATAATTTATAAGTGAATAAGTAAATATAGATATGGTATCTTACTATGATAAGTTCATTCCCTTTTCATAAAAACACTAGCTAAAATGGATTTTAAGAAAATATATACATATACATCTATGCATGTACTTTTAACCATCTCGGTCATTATCAGAAACTTAACATTGTCAGTATCATAGAGAAAAGTTTTGCTACCTTCATAATAGCATTTTTTGGAATACTCTATTTCAAATTTGAATATGAGTGTATTGTATGAGTGACATCAAGTTTAGAATTGCTTCAAATAGCTTGACACTACCAGAAGACAAACACATTATTAAATATTTTATATGATGTACATATATCAAAACCTAGCTAACAAACACTTGTCTACAATATTGACAGCATTTAGTTCTTAAAAATCATTGAGACAACTGAAAAACAAAAAAGTATGTGTGCTGCCTATATATATATATATATATATATATATATATATATATATATATATATATATATTGTAAGCAACTACTAAAAACCTACATGCCATGCTAAATATTACTTTTTATGATAACTATAAGCCATAATTGCATGTAGTCATGTGAAATTACTAGACTACCATAAAATTGCATACATGACATACATATTGCAGCTGTCAAGTTGGCTGTCTGAGTTTTGTTGTGTTTATACTAAGTGCATTTGCTGTTGGAAACAGTTGCTGTTTTGATAAGAACTGAATTTTTTTTATTACTTCATATAAATCCCTGTGCTGAATAAATTAAATAAATTTGACAAACCTGATATTCAGTGAGGAAATATTTGTGGTCATTGATTGGAGATGCTGCAAGCGATTCATAGTAATTATTTATTGGGATTTGACACATGTTTACTCTCTCTGTAGGTTTGCCATTTCAAGATTATTTTTATTTATTTTACTGGGTCGGGAGATATTTATGCCATTTACTTATTGCATATTTGCACATTATTCAAATAAAAAATGTAGCAACTGCTATAAGGTTTGTTTGTTTGTTTGTTTGGGTTTTATGGCATATCAACCACTGTGGGTCATTTAATGCCAAATCAAGGTATATATATATATATATACATATATATATATATATATTAAATATACAATACTATTAAACATAGCTGGCAACATTTTTCCCAAAAACGTACAGCTGGCAACATTATTTTTCCGAAAACATTATCTGAAGCCTTGTTGTTGGACATAGTTTATCGTCATACCCGGGACAGCTATAAGGTTTGGAAGAATGTATTTTACAAGTATTTGAAAATGATTGCTTAAAGTTTGCTTTTATCTGGATTTTACCATCAACTATCGATACTGGAAGAAAACACAAGCAGCAAAGTGATAGATGTGCTCATACCAGGATAGATACACATGTCCTTCAAGAATAATTCATCAGAATTTTCTGATGTGGCTTTCTTCTTCTCATGTTCTCAGATGACTTTATGAACATTATTACTTTAAAGTTATTCCTAATTTAATAAAGTTCCAACACTAACTATCCAATGGTGCTGCAATGATCCTTATATAAAATCTAAAACAACACCCTCCAAAATACTTCTGGTCATTCAACAAAGTACTGTTCTTATTCTTCAGGAACTTTTATTCTCATTTTCTCTCTTTCACTGGAATTAGAGATCAGTTCCTTGTGTTAACACAGTAACCATAAAAAATGGCAGGATTAATACTGTAGAAGTATGGATGGTTCTATTTTATTATCAAATCTCTGACTTCACTATTCAAATGTGTGTCTTAGTGCCAAAATTCTAACTACCTGGATTTATAATCATAGTTATTTAAACTTTTTTGCTTCCCATTTCCAACTTGAAAGTCTTTTAAGTTCAGTGATTTAAAAGAATAAGAAAAAAATGTTTAAATGCAGAAAATACATTTTTGAGAAATAACTAAATTGTCCTTTCTTAAAGAGAAATAAACATAATTTAGTAAATATGATTGTATTTATAACATTATTTTATATTTTATCATAGAAATTCTGACTGTCCTTGCAAGTTCACTATGTTGAGTGATATTTGTACATATGGAAATATAATGAACATTTTTATTAACGTCACTTCTGTCATCCTATTTTTTTGACTTCACTTCTGTCATCCTATTGATTCAAGTTCCATTGGTGCAAAATATTTTGAAGCTATTTTAATTGGCTCATTTCAATTTATTATTTTTAAAAAATTTAAAACTTGCTATCTTTATACACCAATACTTAAGCCCTTTTTTGGTCAGCCTAGTGTTTTACAACTACATGTAAATGTATGGAATTTGCACTCAGATCAGTGTGTGAACTTTGAGTAGGATCAAAATATTGGTTCTTAGAGCTCTGTCTCAGATCAGAGTGCAGTATCAGTTGCACGTAAAATATAGGGGGATTTATATTGTTTTATATATGAATTTAACTAGACTCTACAATTTAACTGCTCCTCAATATAAAAAAGTCATCATCAATATAAATTCAGTATCTGTCTATATTTCTGAAATGAGGTATTATATACATTATTTACATTATTCAGACTATTGTCCTCATCTTTGTCGCCATATTTATTACAACATTTTGTCCGTTGTACACTCCAGCCTTCAAACTGAACACTTTATTTTTCTTTATTTTTCTTTATTTTGGGGTAGACTGTTCTAGTTCCATGTCTAATGGATGTCAGTTATCAGTTTCTCCTGTTAATTCCCCTCTCTAAATTCTCCACTGCCTTAACCAGGTATTGAACTCACAATGTAACAACTACTCTGGGTACATGGTAGCAGCCTCCAAAAAGTGGGATAGGCAGGTACAAGAGGAGGACGACAACATTTAGAAAACAGTCTGCCTGCCTTATGTGAAGGGGTTATCAGAGAAAATACATAAGATCTGTGGTCCATATAACATCAGGACCACCTTCAGAAGCTGGACGACACTTTGTAGATATCTTTCCCAAGTAAGACATCCCATAGAGGAGAACATGACTAAAGACTGTGTGTACACTATCCCATGCAGCTGCAGAAAGAAATATAAAGGGGAGACAAGTTGCCCCTTAAGGTAAGTCTACAAGAACACCAGAAAACTGTAACATGAGGGGAAGTGGTAGACCATCTTCAGGACATATTCATAAAACATAATTAACATTAGACTATATTTAATTCAACATGAAAAGACGATGAACATAAGAGTATGACTAATCAAAACAGATAACTGAAATTTTTCAAGATCAGCGTTCCGTTTCAATATGAGCACGTCGGCGTAACGTGGGCAATGTTGTGAAAATGTATTCCTAAAATAGAGTATTTTGAATGAAAAAATGAAAAGAATTTTATTTTAATATAAAACTTATATGTACATTTGTCGAGCATTAATCTTACTAGAAAAGGGGAAATATTATGTCCTGAAGATGGTCTACTAGACCGAAACGTCCGACATTGACATTATATTAACATTAAAACAGCATAATTGCATATTAGGATTTTTGATTGTTTTTCCCGTATATTTTTCTTCATACTGTCGAATGTATATCCATATATTTGCTTACATATATATATATATATATATATATATATATATATATATATGTATTTGTCATTTGCTATATTATAGGTGTTGACCAACTGATGATCAATTATTACCTTGTTATTTAGCATAATAACTTCATATTGCTGTATTTATAATAAATTCAATAACCTTAATAAAATATGTTGAAACTACCTAAAAATTTAACTCAAGTTTGCCTTGATGTCTAAATTAATTCTTTAAAATTTGACAAAACTTGTTTAAAGCAAATTTGAGTTATTGATATTTATGTGATTTGCATAATAACTTCAGACAGTCTGAAAGACAGAAACAAACAGACATATTGTATATATATATATATATATATATATATATATATATATATTTATATTTATATAATCATCCACAGATAGACTGTTTTGCAGTATCACAGCTTCTCAGTGTGTTTAGACATCTCATTGCTTCAAGCCAGGATCGAAACCCAACTGATTTGATATCAGTCAGATATCTTACCTCTAGGCCATCATCGTACAGTATAATGGAAGGCAATTTTAACATTTTTCTCTATACGATATACATCAGATATATATATATATATATATATATATATATGTATATATATATATATATATATATATATACATATATATATATATATATATATATATATATATATATATATATACATATATATATATATATATACATATATATATATATATATATATATATATAAAAATGCCATGTTCCTTCAAAACATACATGGTTATAGCTCTTCACATTCCTTTTCTTTATTACTTACCATGACTTCTTGTTACTGAAATCTCATGCCCTTAGCATTTCGAACACATTGGTCACACAACCACCACATTTTTTGTAGCTTAACATGTTGTCAAAACTCAGTAGTAAATAATTTCAAATTACTTGATAGCACTAATTGTAAAGAAAAACTCTGAGATCTTAAAGGTATAGAAAAAACAACCCACAATAAATACAATATCTTTCACAATGACTTAAGATTTCAAAAATAAAATGTTTTGGTCCTTTTAAATTAAGTAATTCCTAACAGATTATTTTAATAAAATTTGAAATGTAGTTACAAATCATTCTATTCATGATGTTATTTGCATTTGATATATATATATTTAAGTTAAAATTTTAATGTTTGTAAAAGTTTTACGATGGAATTTTTTCTCTTGTAACTGAAAATTAAAAATTAATGTTCCTGATAATGACCACCAGTGGTCATAAGTACTCAGAGATAGCATTTGAACTTTGTACAGAGAAATTTGATTTGAATATATGGCAACTCATATGCCTACTGGAAAACTGTAATAAAATGATGCATGAAGCACTTTTGGGTCAAATTCTGTAAAACATGTCTTAATGAATTCTTCCTATTGAAGTATACTATATATATATATATATATATATATATATATATATATACACACACACACACATATATATACACACACATATACACACACACATATATATATATATACACACATATATATATATATAAAATGTGTATGCATATGTATATATATATATATATATATATATATGTATGTATGAAATTTTTTATATATATTATTTATATATTATATATATGTGGGACTCATTGGAAAGCACTCAATATCAGTGATAGAGCTAACATATTTAGTTGGACTGGTGTGAGTTTGTCAGACGATTGCAAATAGCGTGAAACCAAGTGTCACAAACTCACACAAATCCAACTAAATATATACACAGTAGCGGCCATAATATAAGGAACAGAAACAACAAAGACATAAATATGTGTATTACTTAAAAAGTAATGCATGATTAGCAATGAAATTTTTACTGAATAAAGATTAGGGTGTAATGCGTAAATATTATACAAAGTTACAAAAATTTACATAATAGTTTTTTTATAAAAAAAGATTAAATGGAACAAAGGAAATAAGCTACTGGACAAAAGTTAAGGAACGATGTTAATAATTTGCATAAACTTATAATTTACATTGTTAAAAAACTCGATGGAGCTTTTCAACAATAAGTAAAAGTTCATTTATCATTAGGACTTTCTACACACAAAACGCTCTCTTTTGAAGAAAAAAAACTCATTATCGCTAACTATCAAGAAAAAAAGTCAATTTCTGATATTGTTCATAGGTCTAAAAGTGTCGTTTATCATGTAATTAGCAGGTATAAAACCGATAAAACGTTAGATGCAAAACCAAAAACCGGCAGACCTCCAAAAACTTTGCAAAGAGAAGATCGAAGAATTGTTAGAATATCTACAAAAAAACGTTTTGAAACTGCTACATCAATTGCCCATAAATTTAATGAAGAGACAGATAATAAGATCTCAAGGAAAACGGTTGCTCGCAGGTTAAAAAATGCAGCATTGCATGCCTGTATTCCAGCTTCGCAGCCTCTCATTTAAAAGCAAAACCCAAGGGCATGCGAGAGAACATGTTGTTTGGACTGACGCACAATGGGATACAGTTCATTTCAGTGATGAGTCCAAGTTTACTATATTTGGTTCTGAGGGCAAAACTTACATATACCGTAGAACAAGTGAAAGATTGTCTTCTCAAATGTGTCAAGAAAACCGTTAAGTTTGGTGGCGGCAGTGTGATGGTGTGTGGAATGATTTCATCTGCAGGAGTTGGCCCTATCATTCGTGTACATGGCAATATCAATGCTGAGATTTACAAAAGGCTTCTTCAGCAGCATGTGGTACCAAGATTACACCATAATCTTTATGAATCTCCTATTTTCGTGAGGACAATGCACCTTGCCACAAGGCTCAGAAGGTTATGGCTTTATTTGAAGAAGAAGGAATCGCCCTAATGAAGTGGCCAGTCCAGAGCCTCGACTTGAATCCAACAGAAAATGTTTGGAAGATAATTGAAGAAAGGGCTCAGAAAAGAAGCCAGAAAAACCAGGATCACCTATGGGAGTTATTGAAAGACGAATGGGAGGGAATTCCTGCTGATTTTTTTCAAGAAATTAATTAGATCATGTGGTCGACGATGCAGAGAAGTCATTGAAAATAAGGGGATGTTTACCAAATATTAAATTTTGTTGATATTTTGCTCACAATCAAGTATTAACAAGATCGTTCCTTAACTTTTGTCCAGTAGCTTATTTCCTTTGTTCCATTTAATCTTTATTTAAAAAAAAGCTATTATGTAAATTTTTGTAACTTTGTATAATATTTATACATTACACCCTAATCTTTATTCGATAAAAATTTTATTGCTAATCATGCATTACTTTTTTAAGTAATACACATATTTATGTCTTTGTTGTTTCTGTTCCTTATAATATGGCTGCTAATGTGTGTATATATATATATATATATATATATATATATATATATAATTATTCATAAATTAATTCACTTCTGTTATTAGGAATGCAAACTTATGTAGTTTCTGGATAGTTTTACATTCAGTTTCTGGCAGATTTCTTTGTGAATTTTTTCCTTTTTAGAGAAAATTGTTATTTTTATAATGACATAAGAATTTTCAAAATAATTCAATAAATAGCATAACATTAAGGCTTAACATGAAAATCCAAATTTATTCAGTTATACTTAAAACACTTATAATATAGAATTAATGGAAGAGTAATTTTTTCTTTTAGTTTTGGTATTTGATTGAATTTTAATATTAAATTCACAATAAATGATCCAATTTTCTACAGAGGCTTTGGGGCAATTCATGTGTAGCAAAAACTACTGTTTAAAATATGAACTTATTCAAATAGTTATTTAGCAAGGTGATAAAGACACCAGAGGTTACTGAGAGTGAAAGAGAATGATTGGTAAAACTTTAGTGAGGGAGAAAGGACAATAAGCAGAAAATGGCAACTGATGTTGCATTTAAATTTTTGAAGATTTGTAGGTTTCAGGGAAGCTAAAAAGCAGAAGGGAGTTTGACAGGGGAGAAGTGTGGGAAAAGAAACAATTAGAATAGAACTTACAGTTGCATTTAGACAATGAGACCTAGTTGCCAATCTAGTAGTATGCTTAAATTCATTTGGCCGAGGTCCCAGGGAGGAAAGCTCATATATATATATATATATATATATATATATATATATAGAGAGAGAGAGATAGATAGATAGATAGATAGATAGATAGATAGATAGATAGATAGATAGATAGATAGATAGATATATGGGGGGGTATGTATGTGTGTACATTGGGAAAATAAGTATTCAAAACATACAACAAAAAACAGTTTATTATATGACAACAGCTGCAGTACCTCTAATAAGGCCTTCATTAAACCCTAGAGAACTAAAGATTTTAAGTTCCTTCTCAGTAGAGAAATTTACATGGAAATAGGTTTACACTGAAAATTTATTAAGTAAAGAAAAAGATGTTAATATTGCCTCTTGCTGCTTCATTTTAGTGAGCATAAGAAAAAAGAGATTATTTCAGTTCAGCTGATAATAGGGATAGTACTACCCTCCACCCACCAAAAATAATTAACATATCCTTCCCCTCAAAAAAATTGGGATATCCACATGTGTATGCTTTCATTTGAGTGAAAGATTGTTGTTCTTCAAAAAAAATTAATTTGGATGCAAAATGCCTGTGCTGGCATTGATCGTAACTGTCAAAATTATCGTGGGTGGAGGACATCAAACAAACAGGTGGCCTTGATTTGTTTGGCACTTTCTGAAACAGCATTCTCTCTATCTAAAAATACTTGGCCTTTTTATAGATATTTTTGAGACATCAAAGATATTTTAGCAAAAACCAACTGAAGTCAGGGTATGTTAAAAAATGAGAGAGAAAGCAAGGAGAAGTTGTGACATCTTGATAACATTTTCTTTGTCAAGAGAATTGGTTATTTCCATTTGAGATGAATGCAGACAGAGATATTTATAATCATTGCTAGGAATTTTTGCATGAGTTGTGATGAAGAAGAGACATTCCAAGGGATACATACATTGTACTGGATCACCTTTGTTTACATTTTGTTGTGGGATGAAAATTAATTCCCTTGAAATGTGTTTAGGAAAAATAAACATTCCAAAGTAGTAGGATAATTATTTTTTCCTTGAACTTCCATTTCCATTTTATATATATATATATATATATATATATATATATATAGTAGTCTGTAGATTAAAATTCAAGAAAGTGGTAATAAGAGTTTCCAGTGACATTTGGTTGAAAACCTTGGCAAACTCAACATTAGGAAATTGTGAGTGTAATAGTTTGCAGGTTGTGTAGCAGTTATTGGTGTGAAAATTGGGATTGGTGAACCAAGTTCTAATTTCAGATTGGCCTGCTGCATCCACTTTGACACAAATACTCTTGGGAAAGCAATTAAATTTGTTCCTTATGCCTCACCAACTATGATTAAATAGCAAAGTAGACTAAGCTTTTTATTCTTGAGTGGCAATCAATCTAAAAATCTCTGAATTCCAAACCATGGAAAAGACAATGTGAAACTATTCCACTATCTTTCCAAAGAAAGCCTGGTAATCCACAGATGATAAAAAAGAGCCATGATTGCATATGAAGGAATATGGCATTTAAAAAAGAAAGTTTCCTGAACACTAAGCATGAATTTACTCATTTGATGTGTTTTATGAATATTAGCACAACTTACTGCTATTCAAAAAATATGCTTGATAAACACTGAAGCATAGGATAGTCTAAAGAGTAGGATAGTGTTTTTAAACCTTTGTTTTCATTGAGAATTAAAATTTCCCGATCAGATCATACATCTTTTCAATATATCTAATATTTTGTTCATGAGTTCATGGGAATATTAGCCTTAAAAGTGATAATTTTATATCTAAACAATGGAAATCAATAGTGTGGTAATACAGAAAGATTTAAAATATTAAGATTAGGTATAAAAGATTCTTTACGATGAAGGTAAACACCCTATTGGTCTGGAGTTTCATATATGGTTTATGGCATATCAACTTTTTCCAGGTTATCTAATGCTGAATTCTGTCATTCTGGCAGAATGGATAAATAGACATAGGTCTGGTTTGGTTTGCATGATAGTCATAAAGTTAGATATTGATCTGGTTTGCACAAAGTCAAAAAGGTAGATACAGACATAGAAAACAGGTGAGATTTTGGTAAGGAGGTACTCCTTTAGAAGGAGATGCAGTTTGCATATTTTTGATACTGACAGGGTGTGGAGTGTGTATAAAACACTCAAAAATTAACAATGGCAACAAGTCTAGAAAACCGGAAGTCAAATGGCAACAATTGAAAGAAATGAGGAAAATGACAGAAAAAGTTAAGGAGTGAGTGTAAAGTGAAAAAAAACCCCAAAAGTTCCAGAGGGTCTGTCAACCAAACTCTGGAGTCATGATGCTGAAGGTAACATCAATCAGCTAAGTGACAAACCTTTTACTTACAGGATGTGATAAGATAAACTGTCGCCATTTTATATTTTTAATTTTGCACATGTGCATTGTTTTTGATTTTTTTCAACTATACCATATAGTAGTGTCATTTGGGCACCGTCTATAAGAAAAAGAGCACCATGATACAATTCACTCTGCCAGAAATTTAGAAACAGCATGCTGCACTGCTTGGCATTGATGCCAGAAGCTCCAGTACTAACATTTCAGTGTGTTTGGGTGTCAATTTGAGGACAGTTTAGAAGATTCGGAAAGAATTATGAAGGTGTTTGGCATGATCACTAGTGATGGCAATGTTATGTCTCCATTTATCTTGCCACAAATCCTCAGATTCAACATGTGCTGCCCTGAGTCAAGAGGGTAGCTTCTGGAAGATACTATGTCTGGCAACAGGAGGACTATGCACCATGCTATGCAAGCAGGAGAACCCAGTCATGGCTGTCAGACAATTTCTGTGACCACATCATCCCTTACATCTGGCAACCTAACTCCCCAGACTGCAACCTTCTTGATTATTATGGGTGGGGTGCAGTTGAGTGTGAAACCAACAAAACTCCCTGTAACACCAAAGATGAAGTGAGAGTAAGGATTTTAGCAACATTCACCAACTTATACAACAAGACCATCCAGAAGAGTTGCAGGAGATTCTGAAGTCAGCTGGAGGCCCTGGTTAAAGCCAATGGCGATTTTATGGAATAAATTTACTCTTTAGTATTTCAAGATATTTTTGTGTAATTTTGGTAAATATATCTGTTAAAATGAGATGTTAGCATTATTTTTATTTTTGCATGTGTACATGTTTATTGATAGCTGCTATGCTTATTTCCTTAATTTAATATTTTCAATTAAATATTACAATAAAGCCTCTACATAAATTTAAAACAGGTAAAGTTTTTCTTCCTGAATTTCTGGGATGAGGAGTTATCATTATTTACATCATCTTTGTTATTGTTATCACAAAGTTTTGGCTGTTGTGCAGAATGGCCTTTATCAAGTTTATATTGATCCAGGTAACATAAACGGAATTCCAAACTGAATTTTTTATTTAACGTATGTTCTTATTTTTTGTACTGCTCAGTTATTGTTCACTCTGTTTTCACTGTGTCCAAGTACACACTGCCCAGCCTAGGGATTGAAGTCACAATTACTATGTCACTAAATTCTTGAACCAACACTTTAATCCATTACTGTCCTGTAGAAAATTAAATAAAGCTTTTATTTGTTAAAATAATTGTATTACCAAACATCTGGGTAGTGATATCAAATATTGTTAGTAATCAAGAAAAAGATGTAAATTTATTTCAGTTTAAAAATATCTCATTTAAAACCATACAATTAAGAATTTTGACTGTACCATTTATACATGAGATTAATATTTTTTTAATCGTTCACTTAGAATATGAAACAAGACAATAAAGTATTATTTTGATTGAGTACAACTGAACTGTCATATTGGAAAATACTTCAATTGGAAATTTATACAGTAACATCAAGAAGAGAAATTCTTTGTTGCATCTGTGCTTGTCAGACGAGGTCAGACAGTAATGTAAGATGCTATTTTAAATGTTCAATTGTAAAATACTAAAACACTCTGTAAAAAGAAAGATAATATTTGTTATTAAATTTGCCAGCAATGAACCGACAATAGCAGTTTGTTCGTGTACAATCCAAAGTTAGACTATAATGTTTGCTTTACTAATAAAATATCAATATATATTTTCATAAAATAATATTTTGGAAAAAGACATGTGGATGTCTGGATGGCATAATGGTTATCAGTATTAAAAGTGGAATTGATGAGAAGATTTCAGATTTTGATCAATTACTTTTGCAATTATTTTTGCATTAATACCCTTGGAAAAGGCATGAATCCATCTCTTCTCCTTAAACCAGCTCTGGTGACAGTGAAGAGAAAGAATGTACTGCATTCCAAATTGTGGAGAAAGCAACAGGAAACCACACCACTATCATTCCTCAAAAGACATGGCAATTAACATATAATAAAGAAAAAGGAATCTGTGGAAAGACAGGATTATCAAAATCCTGATGGAACATGACATTAAAAATAATTATATATATATATATATATATATATATATATATATATATATATATATATATATATATTAAATAAAAACAGACGACTTTAAGGTTCCATGTAATAAATTATTTCACCATAGCCCTTTAAAAGGACTGCGGATCATCAGACTTTACTTCCAAACAAAAAATGAAAAGAAAATTTACACATTTTTGACAGGCCATATTAAACATGTAAATTAACAAAGTGAGGAAGTGAGTGGTGAGAGAGAGAAGACATGAGTGAGTTAGCAGATATTGACACATTTAAACGGTTAACTTAACGGAAGTTATATATGAAATCGAAGAGGTAGCGAAGTAAAAAACTCAGAGAGAAAAAAAGAGAGAAGGAAGTTAAGAGAGAAGAGAAGAGAAGATGTCACTAATTTTCATTGTAAAAAAACTAGAAACAGACGCTGTTATTTTGCTTTACTTTGAAAGTGTTATTTTGGGGGTTCATAAAGATTATTATATATATATATATATATATATAAAACATTAACCATTTACTAGTAAAGACTAGACAGTTATATAATATTATTTTGATAGCATATTAAGAAATAACTTGTCAGAAAAAGATATGTTGAGAAATAATAATTTTAATGAATAATCTTTTAGTTTTTAAAGGCTTAATTTGGATTGATTTTTATCTTCAAACAAAATCTGATGAAAAGAAAGTGGAAAATATTTGAACAGATAAGAACTCAGTAAAAAATTGGGTTGGAACAAAAGTTTTGCATTTTTTAATTAGCATGTTGCACAAGTGACTGAAATTTATATTATAGATATATATTCTGAAAGGTGACATTTCAACACATCTTTCTATTCAATTCATGAATTTCAAATGTTTTTATATATATAATGTTTTTTTATATTTGTTATTTGATCCTCTTTATATTTCTGGAGAGAAAGCAAAAACTGTACAAACAGCAAATAAAAAAGATAAAAAGAAAGATGGACTACTTCTGTTTTTTTTTTCTTTTTTGTGGGGTTCAGAAGTGGAAATTTTAATCTGAAAATCAGAGACCATTTCAGCAGTCCAGCTGTCACTGATGATGACCAAATTAAAATGCTGATTAAAAATAATCTAGATCACACAACACAGGACATTGAAGAGCTATCTCACACCTGTAAGGTATTTAAAAACATTTTCATATATGAATACCTATGATATGAGTGAGAAGATTTAATGAACCACAGCTACATCTTAGATTTTCAAACACAACAAAAACAACACATTTTCATGAAGGATACTCACAGAAAAAGAAAAATAGATTGTTCTCAACAATTTGAAGGGGAAAAGATCCCAAAGAAAATGAAGTAACCACTCTAAAAGCCAGTCTTCATCTGAAGGAGGTAATTCTGTGTATCTGGTAGAAGATAAGAAGAGAATTGTGCATCATGAGTTCCTGATACAAAGTAATTATATTAAGACAAATACTGTCCCCAATTGGACTAATTAAAGGCTGGAATGCCCTTTCCCCCCTGCCATACTCACCTGACCTTTCACATTTGGCCTACCATTTATTTTGATCCTTATAATTTAAAGATGGTGAAAGGTAGTGGAACAAAATGGCACACATGAGATTGAATAAATCCATGTAAAATATCTTATCTTGTCTTTAAAATTCACTTAAAAACTCTATAAACTGTTTTTTAATCAATATTTGAAATATTTAAAATTTTTGACTGCAAAGCATTTCTCTCATATTTTTTTAGAAAGTTGATCCCTAAATTATCTCTACATTGCTATACAAAACTCCTCCACATAAATCAATTCCTAAAGAGAATAAAGGTGATATTTGTAACAACAACTTAATGCAGATATCAACACAAGACAATGATTAAAGTATCTGCTCTTGAGATAAGAAAAAATAAAAATATTATTTTTAACCTATTTGTGCCACCATATAACTATTGCTCTACTTTTGTATTGAGCTCTTTTTTAAATTAATGTTATGAATGTTTGAATTTATATTCATTTTGTTCTCTTTACATTTGTATATATATATATATATATATATATATATATATATATATATATATATAGTTTATGCAAAACTAGGTAATTCGTATGGGTAGACCCAAGGAGGATGATATCCAGAGAGCTCAATGTAAATTCAGAGCAAATATGTTTGAATAAAAAAATTTTTCATTTCAACCTTTGGAAGTAAAGTCTGATGATCCAAAGCCCTTTAAAAGGGTTGTGGTGAAATAACTTATTACATGGAACCTTAAAGTGGTCTGTTTTTATTCAAACAAATATATATATATATATATATATATATATATATATATATAATATAATAAATGAAATATATACATATGTTAAGATATTTCAATAATTTTACTTATCATATCAAAGATTTCTTCTTTTATATCCTTTCAGGATATAGGCGAACATGGTTCTCCACAACTCCCTATCCTTTGTAGCTTTCAACAATATTTGCATTTTTACTATCCCTCCCACTCCAGGTTCTCCCACCAATTTACACAAGCTTGTTACTTGCTGTTTTCCTCTGCTACTCTTGTTTTCAATAAGTCCTTTGAGTGTCAAATTCTTCAAGCCCTCTTTCCTCATTATGCGTCTCAAATTTTCCTGCTATATATTTCTGATTCTAAGTATGCATCCTTTTTGTTTTCTTTTTTTATATGCTGTATCCAGTCACCAAAGTACACATGATGCACATTTCCTTTATTTGAAGAAGTTGATGCCGCCATCTTACAAAACAAAAAGCATAGGATAATCTATCTTGGCCTCTGTAATATAGAATTGATGACTCGCTAAGATCAGTTATCTCGCCTGTGACACTAAACTGACAACTTGCTAAAATGAGTTATCTCGTTTGTGGCAATGAGCAGTTAATGTTCAAAAATAAAGAGACCAATGGTCTGTAATCAGTCGCTCTTATGAATTAGGTTATGCTCTGTATTTCCCTGCTGAAAATTGCTGAGAACATAAAAATGGGAAAAACAGTAAAAAAAATGAGAAGAGAAAAGAAATATAGATTCATTAATTATTATAAAAAAGTTATTTCTGTTAATTAGTAGATTTAAGAGGAATTTTCTGCTTTATGTTGAAGTCATTATAATTAACAGTTGTAAAATAAGGCCAAACATTCATTACAGTGACTAACACATGACAAATTCAAATATAAGACCAATACAAAGCCATTTTGGTATTACTAAAGCAGACTAAAACAAATAATTAAAACAGCAAAACTTATTATTTAGAAGGCAGATATTTTAGACACAGTCAACTTAACATTTAAGATTATGCCCATGTACAATTGTATTTTTTCTGTCTGAGAGATGTAAATCCAGATATTAATGGAATATACTGTTTTTGTTTGTGCATTTCTCAGTTAAAATGATAAAACAAAATAGTTTATTATTTTGGTATGAATATTTTTTGATTCTGTCTCATGACAAAGTCAACCTACACAGTAAATTATATTGTTTTATGTGTACAATTGTAAAACACAAATAAGTTGAAAATTTTGACTGTATGGAATTTGAATACTGGAATCACTACAACTTATCAGATTGAAGTGAATTTCAATTTTGAAGTAAATTATTAAATAATTAAAGATATGGTCAATTTTAGAAAATGGCTGGATTAAATTTTTGAAGAAAAGGAAATAGCACTAACTTTCAGCACTAATAGGCTAAAAAAAAGTTGCTTAATCAACTTTATCAAAGTAAAATTATAGATTCTGCTTTAAGGTTAATCATTTTTTCAAAATATTTTTATTTGACTTAAAATATTTAATAATTCAGTAAAAATTTAATTTCAGTAACTCCTTATTTAATGTAAATGTGAAAATCCTTTAAACTCGTAATTTTCATATTATATTTGCATGAATTCAAGATGACTCATAATGGAGTAGAGCTACAGAAAATAATAATATTATGTATCAATGATGAAATTTTAAAAGCTATGGTGGAAAATAAGCCAAAATCCTCATAACTGACATTTTCTCTACACAAAAAGTCATCCTAGTAGAATAAATATTTCTATCTCATTTTGTTTCACTCTTTTGTTTGTCCTTTTTTCTCAACCAATTCAACACTTTTAGGGGTTTTTCAACACATGACCCTTGACCTAGTAACAACAGTATAAAACAACTGTTCTCACTTGTAATGAAACTGAAAAATAAATTTTGTATACTAATCAGAAAGATTAGCACAATGGTTGAATGCATATGAGAAAACAAAATATCAACTCAAACCATACTATCATCCTTGGAATGTTATCATGGTTGTTTAATAGAACAGGGATCATTAATTAATGCATATAGATTATATAGACTTGAAATAATTCATTCAATACTCGGACAAATATAGCAAAATGATATAATTTTTATTTATCAACCTTTGCTAAATAAAAATTATATCATTTTGCTGCCTGTTAGTATAGCATATTGTAAAAAGGATGTTGCTTAAATTGGAATAAGTAAGGGTAAAGATTTTATCCTACCCTGCCTATTCACTCAACCTCATGGATTACCATTTTTTTAAGCATCTGGACCATTTCCCTAAAAACAGGAATTTCTCTAATTAAACTGAATAAAAAAAAAACTTTCTATGAATTTGTGACTTCATTGAATAACATTATTTTGGCAGGAAACTAATGACTTGTAACAAATAAATCTAAAGAAATTAATATTTTGACTGAATAAGTATTCTATCTTTGAATTTAAAAAATGTATTTTGTTTAAGTAAATCAACAGTTTTATGTTGAACTCCCCAATGAAGTTTAATTTCATAAATTCCTTTAAAGAATCAAAAATTTCTATTCTATTCACTCAATTATATTCAGCACACACAAAGATATATACACATATAACCTCGTATATGAAGGGCAGCTTGTTTTGCTAGATAAATTATAGTGAGTTTGATCTTCACTGAGTGCTCCATACTTGCAACCTTGTACTACATTTCAGCTATATTTAGTGATTCATTGTATATGAAGGGGCACTGAAAATTCTTATCCCAACAAAATCTTAACCCTTTCAAAAACAAATCTGATATTTGGTTAGGTTTGGGAAGGCCAAGAACTTTTCAGCAACATCTGCATACTAAGCTGAACAAGTTTGAGAAAAATTGTTGACTCACATCTGGAATTAAGTCATTATAAAAGCAAAATAAGTACTCTATTGAATCTATTGCTAGGTCAGCTGATAAGAAAGTTAGTTCACTGTATCCTGCTAGATAATTTTTCTCTCTAGAATATATCTTACATATCTATAAGTCTACCATTCGTCCATGTTTAGAATTTTCTAATTTGGCCACATTTGGTCTGTTGCTCCTGATATTTATCTAGAGTTCCTTGATAAAATTCAAAGAAGAATTAGCAATATTACTGGCTCTGTTCTGGTGTCTCGGCTTCAGTCTCATTCCCACCACCATAAGGTTGCCTCCCTGTGCCTTTTCCATAAATATTTTCCTGGTAATTGTTGTTCAGATGATCTCTTCACTATGGTACCTAGACTGTTTTAAGCACAGAACTAGACTGGTGACAAGGTCTCATCAATTTACAGTTGAGTTGGCTCAATGTAACTATAAATTCTATGCTAACAGTTTATTTTCTACACTTTGCACTTGTGGAGCTCTCTTCTGGCTGCATGCTTTCCAGTAAACTTTAATCTAAAAAAATTTAAATGCAATATCAATTTCTATTAGGTTGGTGCAAAAATAATGTCGTTTTCTCACATGTTACTATGTGAGAAAACGACATTATTTTTGCACCAACCTAATATCTACTGTCCTCCTGATTACTCTTCTTTTGTTCTTGCTCCTTAGCAATGTTTCTATTTCTAACTCTTCCACACCCAGTAACCCCTTGTGTCTCAGCGGCTTTATTGCCTTGCTTGGGGTGAAATTGATTAAAAGAAAATACATAAATAAATATAAATAGCTACTAATATTTTGGATGTCACAAGCCACAAAGATTTGCAGGAGTGGATCAAGGATTTTGAATAAAGTGTGGTCCAAATGGAAAGCTTTATGGAGATTACAGATAAGTTATGAATGTTTTGGGGGTGGAGGTTAAGAGTATAGACACATGGAGTGAACACAGAATAAAAGGAAAATATTTAGAAACAAAAATACTGAAACTACAGATTCAAAGATTGTTGCCTTAGAATACATTTTCCCTTTACTTTCTTTCTCTAATTCACAATATGTAAATAACTGTGTAAAAAATGTAGCCAAGCAAAACCTGCCATGCTTCTGAAAAGAAAAGGACCTAACAGTGAATGACAACAACATCAACCAATCAAGAAACAGTATTAGGAGGTACTAACTGTATGTTCCCATTATAAAAGGATGTCACACCAGACCCTAGCTCTCTTTTCCTCTTTTAGCTGATTATTCAGTCAATGACTGGCATTAACTATCCCCATGTGGCACACATTTTAGTAAAATGGATTAAACTTTTACATCCACTTTTTGGGAGGTATATAAAACTAATTCATACATTTACTCTATGTTCAGAGGCCCGAAGTAAATAAGTTTTCATTCCCTTTTGCATGTTTATTACTGACCTCCTCATTCAGATACTATCAGCAAACACAACCACTGCTGAGGGAAACCAGTATGCATATCAACCATGTGTAAGCAAAAGAAACATTCCCAGACCACTGTAGTGACTAACATGTGCTATGAAATCATCAGAAGGCCAAACTGCTATGCACTGAAACACAACCTTCAATACATGACCAGCCACTAGAATTAGCACTAGTATTCATAAAATAGTAAAAAAAAAAAAAATAATAATCAAAAAAATTTATGACAAAATTAACAATTTTAAAAGTATTAGACAGAAAATGAAAAATAAAATAATGATATTTTGTTTTTAAGGTAAATTCATGAATACCTGAAATTTAGTTTTATTTATAAAATTTTTTAATCTAGATATTAGGTTGGTGCAAAAATAATGTCGTTTTCTCACATAGTAACATATGTGAGAAAAACACATTATTTTTGCACCAACCTAATATTTAAACACTTTTTAATTGTTCTCTGTTTAAACAGGAAGCACTTTGACATATGATTTGAGGAAAGCTTCAGAAAAATATACACTCTCATGCATATAATATAGAACATAATAACATAATTTACTTATATACTAGAATGGAAAGTTGTAAAAAATATTATAATTGTTATTGGTCCTTATTTAATTGGTTAGGACACCCACTTAGCCAAGTCAACTGAAAATGATTTTATTTGGGTCTGAAGTGACTAGTATTTTATAGCTATTGACTATTTCACAAGTAAAATTGACATGTGAGAAATTCAAACATCCACTGGCCATAAGTAGGGAAAAATAAGTAAAAGGTATAAATAAATAAATGAAAGGTTTTGGGATCAAGTGACACACAGGTGGAAGCTATGGAATTCTGGTTATGGGCTTATATAGTCAGGGCACTCACAGAAGAGACATGGAGGCAGTCAGAGAGAGTCACAAATGGTTAAAGTAAGAATGGTTGTATAGACAGTATTTTTGCTGGCCAAAGGGATTTTTTTTACTAATTGTTAACTCAATACAAAGCAGGAGAGCAAGTTAGAAGGTCACTCAATGCGGTTGTTGCATGAATGTAAGAGGTGGAAGTAACAAGTGCAATTTATGAGGATATGTATGAATGATAAAAATTAACCCTAGACTTGAAGAGGTTAAGATTGTAGTGATCAGTGAAGCACCCTCTCAGGAGTCTGTTCCACAAAGTAGCAGTTATTTGAAAGAAGCTGTTCAAATGGAACTTCTTTCTTACTAATGGAATATGAAGAGAATGAGGATGATTCATCACAGTGTACATAGCATGGTGGGTTTTAACCATGAATGTCAAAACTGATGGAATTAAGGAATGTAGCTGGTCAAAACATTTTCCATGGAAATAGAGAATAGAGTAGTGAGAGGCTTACAACATTTTTCTGTGTGGAAGGTGTTGTAGAGTGGAAAATAATTCATCACCTACAAGGATGCTTTGGAATTCCATCAAGAGAGTGAGGACCGGGCAGCTCTTGTAAGATAGATCATATCAGAACGAGTCAGGTACTAGAGTGGTACAAGGCACCTACTATGTTACCAGCACCTTTAGTGATAGATCACATACATCAGTTCCACCCAGTGTATCCTAAACAGGATTTATGTTTACTTTTCTCACTGTGGAGATATTTCACTTTCCATTCCTTTACTGAGTATGCACTCAATCCTTTCCCAGTTATTATTCACACTGATACAATCAGGAATCAAATCATGGCATGGGGCAGAAGCTGACCAGTCAGTGAAAAAAAAAAACAAACATCTGAGTAACCAGGTCATATGTTCAGGTAAGAAAATAGAACAATTCAGTCTACATTCTGAATACATCAATGTTAGATTCGTTTCATTATATTGTAAATCAATAAATATATAATTATAGATATTTACTTCTTTAATTTCAGATAGATTGAAAGATTGCCAATGGTTTTTAAGAAAGATATAACTTCAAATGAAAAACAAAATATTGTAAAATTTTTGATTGATTGGGAAGGCAACATTGGAAATTGTAAAAAAATTAATCAGGGATCACAAAACAATAAAAAAAAAATGAAAATATTGGCAAGATAAGCAATAGGTTTTTTAACATCCAAAAAACAGATTTTAGAAAAATGAAAATAGTAATAAACAAGATCAACAAGAAAATATATGCAGAAGTTATTGTTGATAATGTTGTTAGAAGCTATGGAAATATCTAAACTACCACCTTCAAGTAAATGTCACAAAGGGCATATGTAAGATAGACATGAAAACTGATTTTCAACAGAAATTTTCAGTGGTGAATGTAGAGCTACATTGGATGAAGCTGATGACTAGACTACAAGTTGGGTCCTTCACAGAAAGTCAAACAACATGACTTGGAAGACAGCAGGGTTGATATGGTGAAGAGTTTTAGACCAGTATTGTCAGTAGTAAAATTATAAGTCTGTTCAAATTTGATAATGGTGCCAAGATAAATGCAGAGAATTATTTCTTACACACAAGCCACCAATCTGCCACTGGGTGGCATGCTACTAGCATTTACCACTGGTTGCCCACTGTGTTCGTCTCGGCAATGTTACCACTTACAGACTGCCAGTGGCTCACCGTTGGTCTGCTGGTGGCTGCCACCAGAGGACTGCTGGTGTTGCCATCAGTGGCCCACCAGTGGGCCACTAGCATCTTGCATGTAGGATTGTAAGTTCTTGGACAAGACACATTTTAGCTTTAAGCATACTTAATTATATACATACCAGACAATGCCTCTTCACATTCTGTAAAACCGACTTTATTGTTTACTTTACAGAAAAAAAAAGAATATTTGTAGAGCCTAGAAGCCATTCCATTAAGGAATGGCCTCTACACTCTACAAATATTAATAAACTGGAAGCGAGAGATGGGAAAATGTAAAACAATATTTGAGCAATTAAACCTCTGGGAAGCAATAAAAACTGCTGCAAGTAATAGAGAGTAGTTGACAAAAGAAAGATTGATGAAGGTCATAGAATGCAAAGTAGTTTATATTAACATGTAAAAGAATTTCTACGGGTATATGGGATATTGTACTAATTAAATATATAAGGATTATTCAATACTTATGCCAAGTAGCTTCTATGAGGTGGATAAGCACAGGCTCATTCAAATGATTGAGAAAAAAAATTGTTGAGGATCAGATTTGGATTATTTATACAATTAAAATTCATTTTTTTGTATACTTTTTGTGACTCTACTGTTAAATCTGTTATAATTAAAGAAAAATAGGCATCACTTTTTTTTTTACTGGCACTCATATGAATGATAACTTTTGTATTTTTTAGATAAAAATTTATGCTGCATTTTGTTTGGACAATGTGGTCTTATGAATTGTATAAATAAGTCACATCGTCTTAGAAAAAATGGCCTGAATCTTCAGTTATGTTCAATAAAGACACATTAAGTCAAACTAGACTAAGTTTTCATTACAGACAACAAAACTTAACACTTCTAAGATATTGTCAATATTTTTAATAAGCTGAAATTTCTTCAAGAAAAGATTATGGTCCTAAATATAGAAGTTTTACCTCATACGCATTACTCTCCTAACCTTGTTCTCCATCTATGATCTTTTCAGACCAAAGCAAAATTTCTTTTAGAAGGAGAACATTTTATTAATTATGAAAGGATGAAAACTGACATTGAGTGATTTTTTGTATCAAAATCTGAATAATTTTATATTTGAGGGATCAACAATTTGCCAGATAGATGGGATTATTGGTAACAAAAGGAAATATTAGCATGATTGAATATATCAATTAAGACCAAAGAATCATTTGTTTCTTTTCCATCTTCAAATCTAACAGGACTTACATTCCAACTTAATAATACAAATGCCTGAAAAGACAGAATTACTTATGGTAAACGCAAATAAATTACAACTGAATAATTACATTGTTTCAGAGATATGCCACTTGATTAGATAAGGTAAGCAATGGTTATCCTGATTAAAATTATAAAAGTTAACTATGAAATATAATGAAGATTGTAGATTTGTAATTTAATGCATTAAATTCAATAATTCAGTAAATGGTTATTATTTGCATTTTAGGCATAATTCTCTCCATGTATTTCAATCTCATTATATAAAATGTGTCAGAGGCAGACATAATATTCTTGTGCTTTTCAACTTCAGCGTGTAATAACATTCATTATCATTTCTAGTTCACATGGATACTGCTCCAACTCGCACTTAATAACAGATCATAAACGCTTCTATTTTTTCTTATATAAAAACTTTTGTCATTTTTTGTAATAAAAAATGTTGGAATTATTTAAAAATTTCTACCCATGTTACCAAAAAATTACTTAATTTCTTTTGAAAATGTTTGAAAATATTTTTTATAGTCATAAACAATATGTTGAAAATTATGCTTTATAAGTTCGAATAAATGCCTACCCTGAGAACCTACTCTTGTTTCTCACTCACTTTCTCGTTTATATATATATATATATATATGTATGTATGTGATCATGACTCTCCACAACTTCCTCTCTTTTATTGCTTTTAGTAATACTTGCTCCTTTACAATCCATCTTTGTCTCTGGTTCCTCCATCCATTTGCTCAAACTCAAACTGCTTCCCTGTTTCTTTTGCCCTCACCTGGGAGTGTTAAGTTCACCAAGCCATATTTCTTCATTATGTGTTCCAAAAATGTCAGTTGTCATTTTTGATTGTTAGCAAGAATCTTTGTAGTTCTTATTCTTCTTTAAACTTCCTTAGTTCTCACATACTCTGTCTATGATATTCTCAACATTGATCTGTAGAACTAGCTCTTTGTCAGTTCAAAACTCTTCTTTATCTGAAATGAAATTGACCAACATTCAGTACGGTATTAGAGATTATACATTACACAGCAGTCCAGCAATCTTTACTTTGTCTCTAATATTATTTTTCAATCTATAAATAATTTGTTCAGGTTTTTAAAAATGGCTTTTGCTATTACTACCCAGTGTAATGGCACCTTATTCCCCTCTTCAAGGTACTATTCTTGAGTTTTCCAACAGGATTTTCCTAGGATCCATTTCATTTTTCAAAATGGTCTTCTAATGGTCTTTGTTTTTACACTCACCATTGGCTGCCTCATTGAATTCTCCTTAATCTCATCCACATTTGGAAATCTTCCCCCCCCCCCACTTCAATAATAATTTTAAAGTTAAGAAAAATCATGAAACACATGGAGCCAACTCTGGACTGTATGGGGTTGAATTGAGGGTTGTGATATTTTGCCCTGCAAAAGATGGGTGAGAAAGAACAGTCAAAATATTCAAATGGTTGGATACTTCTCAGAAAAATCATGTATTAGACTAAATTAGTTTAAATATATATAAGTAGAAAGCATATTTGTTAGTAAAAAATAAAGATAGTCTAAAATTGGGGAAAAAAATCATGTTGTTTAGTATAAGCATGAGAAATTTAGAAAAATCAAAAATACTACTCCAGCTACCATTGTTTCATAATAGTTGTTATATTTAGTATATGAAATTTGTATGCAAATGTAATAATTTTCATGGGACAGAAATTGTATAATAATATAATATACTACCTCTGTACCATAAAAGCTGTTACATTCAGTGCATGAAATATGTATCAAATGTAAAAATTATTATGGGACAGGGTTATATTTACTTATGTCTATTATTATATATGTAAGAACAATAAAGAAATCTTTAATTAAAAAATACACAAAAAGTACTAAAACAATGAACTGATGAGTTAACATTGAGCATCATTTAGATTATAACAAATCCAAGACTCTTGATAAATGATGACCAGACAGATACAAAAAATAGAATTTGGTCAGGTAAGTTGTAACATTGCATTTTGGTCAGGTCAGCTGTAACATTGCATTTTGGTTGTTCCTTAGTAAGATAAAGCTAGACAGTTACCACGGAGAAATCAATATGATTTGCAGTGCTTAATGCTGCTTTCTTGTGAACATGTTGTTCAATTTTTCAAACAGCATTTTTATTTTAAGTCTTAAAAATTCCAGTACAAATTTAAACTAAGCAGTACTTAGTCAATATTTGAATATTTTGCTGATTCAAGACATGAACATCTATGGAGACTTACTGATTTGCAGACACAATAAAAAGAAGTATTGTAGTACAGACTTGTGGCATTTCTTTTTAAAACATTTTTTCAACTGGTTTAGATAAGAGCCTCTAAGTGGATGTCAAGACTGTGGGCAGAACTTTCAAACTGTTATTTTGAGAGTTAATGTTTTGTTAGACATAAAAAAATTTGTAATTAAGAAAGATAAGTGAATCTATCTAAGAATATAAATATAAAAACTAATTACATTAAATGGAAACTTTTCTCTTTATAGAAATAAGATAAGTTATCTGCCATGAAATTAATAGTATTGTTCCTGTCTCTCAAGGAATATTGTTCTCTCACATGTTCCTCATAAGGTCATACATTTGAGATGAATTAGAGGTTACATCAACATCAAATTTATTTTAATAAACTATCAATCTTTTCCAAGAGCTAACCTTATATATATATATATATATATATATATATATATATATATATATATATATAAATAAACATATAAACACTGTTAATGATGAGTATAGACGCAAACATCAATTAATAGTTTGACCATTTTAAGATCTTCCATGATATAAAAAAAACTATGTTGATTGGATTATAAGATAAAAATTGTTTCTAAATCCTTACTGCCTGATGAGCCAAACTGGCAAAACTATAGTTGTGAGCAGCTATTTTACATCTTAATTCAGATTTTACATCTGATCTATGCTAGTTCTTGTCAAGGTTAATAATTTTTTATCATTGTTATTACATAGATGGAACTTATAGAACA
>OZ010607.1:55518282-55568282 GCA_963932145.1 Acanthosepion lycidas | reverse complement strand
AAAATAGTCCACCCTCTCTGAACCCACCTACTGGTTGTTCAAGCCTTAATTCTCATTCAATGAGTTGCTTAAATCTCTCTATTAAACTGAAATGATGTCATGTTCCTCAATTTACAATACCGTGAATAAATTATCCTTTGTTCATTGATTACTGTTTTTGCTTTTTTCATTATTAAGAATTAAGTTTTGTCTTTCATCTTTAAAATGGCTTCTGTCTTCATTTTGCTTTAGTTCAGAAATTTGACTTTTTCTTACATTTTGCATGAAATGCTTTTTGTATATTTCTTTGCTTTTGCTTTGTTCAGTTAGAAGTTAACTGCCAAGTTAGAGTCAACCTTTGCTTACTTGTAGTATGCATTATTAAACATATATCTTTAAAAAAACAATCATATATCTTGAAAATAAATGACATTCTCTTAATATGAATAAAACTGTAAAAACAGGTTAATATTTATATTATCTTTGATATTGTCTTGAAAACATTTATGAAGACAAATGTTGTATTTTTAAGCACCTAAGTACATTTCTGTGTCAAAATTATGTTTTTATTGGTGTTTCTACAAGTTTGAATCCATAAGTCTTCAGCCTGACAAGTTGCTGAATTCTGCTCTGAAATTTTCAATGCATATGCATTAAAAAAGGAGATTATATTGAAAAATCAAATATTTAAATGTTTCCATCATTATATGAGGAACTTATTGAGCAAATAAGTTTATACAAAATCTTCTTCTTGGAATTTTAAATTAAAGTGAAGAAGCTTGTGCAATATCTCACATTATCCTACCTTGTCTCAGCATAAAAACTCATCCAAAGGAGTTTGATGATTGAGGATACAGGGATGTTTAGGCTTATGCCTTTCCTAGAGTATGAGATAAACAAACTAGTGTTTCAAGATGTAAGGTTTTTGAAATTTGACCATGACAAAAATTATTTACCCTAATACATAATTTCTATTTTCTCTTTGCTTGCTGACTGCATACTGATTGATAAAGAATGCTGCTTACAAAAACTAGTAACAAAATTTCATACTACATTCAGTTTACGCCTGATGTTTAAGTTCATTTTCTTTCAAATTTCTTGTCTCTATCTCATTGCAGCTACATCTGTCTTTCTCTCTGGTTTTTTGCTGGCCAAAATCTTAGACCAAGGAAAATAAAGAAAATGTATATCTTTTGTGTTGTTTGACTGAACTATCTGTTTGAGTAGAGCTTTGAAAAACGAAAATAAGAAAAATACTGGAAAATTAAGTAAATATTAGCTGGTCAAAAGTTTAAGAACATATTTAAATGAAGCTTTAATTCATAATGAAATTTAGTCATATTTGTTAGAACAATCAACATCTCCCACTGGTATCTCCTGGTAAAAACATTAGGTAAAAACATTAGGTAAAAACATGGCAAAAGTTAAAAAGTTGATAGAGTTTGATTGTGGTAGAATTGTCAAGCTACAAGAACATCTCTCTCAATGTACTTTTGCTGGTAGGATTGGACGTAGTAAAACTGCTTTTGCACATTTCTTAAAAGACCCTGTGAGATATGAAATGAGAATTTCAAGTGGTTGGCCCAAGAAAATTTAATCAACATTAAGCAGGAGGATTTGATGGGTTGTCCTGCAAGACAACAACTGATTATCGAACCAGATTAAGGCCCTTACATATGGAGAATGTAGCTCAAGAACAATAAGAAAGCCTCTCCAAGAGAAAGGCTTTAAAATGTAAATGTCTTCAAAGTTCATGCTTCCTTAAACTCAATTAAATTTTGATGAGAGACACCAAACATAGGACATGAAAAAGTGGAAAAAGGTTTTGTTCTCTGATGAGAAAAAATTTAACCTGGATGGTCCAGATGGTTTCCAAAATTGCTGGTACGATAAGGATATCCCATCAAAGACATTTTCTACATGACACAGTGGAGGAGGTGCCATCATGATCTAGGGTGCTATCTGCATGATCTGGGTACATTCAGGTTATACAGGCGTATCAAACCACATCTGGTTATATTGGCATATTGAAGAGAACTTCCTTATTAAGTGAATGTCCTCGATTGTGTGAAAATAACTGCATCTTTCAACAGGTCAACATTGCAATCCATAATGCCTGCAGGACAAAGGATTTTTTCATGGCAAATAGTGTAATTCATTTGTCCCATCGTGCATGTTTGCTTAACCTGAACCCCATTGAAAATGTTTTGGTGTGGATGGCAAGAAATGGCCATCAATTCCAAACAGTGCATGATCTTCATTAAGCAATTGTCACCACTTGGAATAACATTTCAGCCAGCCGTCTGCAGACGCTTATATTGACCATGCCACAGTGAATTTTTGAAGTTATTCACAATGACAGCTGTACAACTTACTACTGAGATGTCTTGTTGGGCATTTCCTACTCTGTTTAGGACTTCTTTTGCATTTGGTCTTAAACTTTTGACCAGCCTAATTTCCCAGTATTCAAATTTTCCCTTTTAAATGCTAAAAACGTTTTTAATTTTTGTTTTTTCTCTTTCTTATTTTTCTGCTCAAATAAGTAGTTGAGTCTAACACTGCAAAATGTATATTTTTTCTTTATCATTGCCCTTAAGATTGTAGTCAGCAGTGTTTATATATATATATATATATATATATATATATATATATATATATATATGTACTGTCATCAAAACACAAGGAGAATATTTTTATTTTCTATTACAAATAAAAAAAGACAAAAGGCACCTTAATGAGGGGTAATGGTTAACAAGGCCAGTTTGGTTGATTATTACTACTAATTAATAAGTGTTTGATCTTCATTGGGTGTAGCATATTAATCTTGCTCAAGTCTTTTCTTCATCTGTGAGAAGATTGTCCAGCATTCACTGCCATATAGGATGACTGATATTACATTAGTTAAATATAAACAGATTTTTTCATGTTACTTTTTATCCTTTAAATTCAAATTCATTAAAGAATTTTTGGATAATTTTTTTGTTCCAAAAAATTATCCAAAAGTAAATGGTGTGTAAACATTAATATTTTAATCATAGACTTATAAAACATATTACATCAAACTTATTTTTACATAATTTAATATTATTTGTTTTCTAAGTTTATGCCATGTAAAAAACTATAATTTTAAGATCGGTAAATGTATACCTAGCTTTTTTGGTAACACAAAAAAATATGTTTACAAATTAAATGAATTGTTACATTTCTTTTTTGTTCTTTTACTAATCTTTACCCAATACAAGCCCCATGAGCCACTTAAAGTAGAGGGTTACTGTATGGTGCTGTATTAGTGTAAGAAAAGGGAATAAGTAAAGTTACTGGGGTTATACAAGAAAGAAAATGTCCAATTCTAAACTTGAAGTTGACAAGATTTAATTAGCGAATAACGTTTCAGAGTTCAGTCGGAAACATTAGAAGTAATAGTGTGGTAATAGACTTTGAAATGAACCAGAAACCCAATCCTAAAGAGGAAATCATGGATAAACCTCTACTCCTGTCCAAAAAAATAGGGATTATATTGAAAGCTGAATAATTATTTCTTGTCAATTAAGAGGTGTGTACTCAGGTATTCTTTAAGGAATTGAACCTAAATTACTTTAAATAAATTCTTATAAACTGATCTATTTGTTGACTTCAATTATTTCTTATTTCAATCACAGTTTTTTTTTTTTTCAATTGTTCCTCAAAAGTCAATAAATGTAATAATATCCATTTGTATGATATATGTATTTGTCTCTCAGATTTTGGCTGATCAAAATGATAACAATAAGTAATATCTATAGTTGCTTTTATAAATAATTATGTATTTATATATATATATATATATATATGAATACAAAAAATGCCAGGAAATAGGAAATAAAACACACATATATTGAGGAAATAGGAAATAAAACACACATATATTGAGTATAAGTGTTTATATGCATATGTAAAAGGGTGCTAAAGAGTTCCTTTCAAAATAATTTTTGATGTCATTTGGTCAGATTTTAGAAAGTGGATTAACCCTAGCAACTTTTCAGTACCCCCTATACATACATATATATATATATTCATGTGGGCACCTCTTGGTGGTGTAATAGCAAGCTTGTCTCACTAGAACAATTACGGCTGAGTAGTGAGTTCTATTCTAATTGGGTGCCCCCTAATTTCGGCCTTGTGCCACATCTAAGGTATGCTTGGAAAATCACTATATATATATTCCTGTGAATACATACATATATATATATATATATATATATATATATATATATATACATATATATGTAAATGGTAACAGGTTTTGTTAAATTTAACTGACAAGGTCTGTCTGTCTGTCTGATTTTTTATTTTATTTTCTCAATTTTCAAATAAAATTGTATATCAGAATCAAAATTGTGGATAAATTGTTCAAAGCTCATGTTTTGTCCTGACTTTGTTCAAATACTTTCAGCATCTCAATAATTATCAAAAACTAGATGTTGTCATTATGGAAGACAAGATTTTGTTGGCATTTTTTGAAATCTAGAATTAACGTATACAAAATATATACTATGTAAGTGACACCATGTGTAAAATAGTTACATGGAGCTAGATCACACTCCAAAAGATTATTTATATGTATTGTTATTATTTTATGCACATCTTAAAATGCCACCTCCTATAAAAATACATGAACATTTTATTTCATATTACCCGAAATAAAAGAAATATATAATCAACACAGTTCTTATCTGGTGACACATCTTTATTCTAGAGATATCAAAAAACACAAGCAGAAATAACCCTCATCATCCCAGCATCACATTCTTAACATTCAATTTCATTTCAATGTGTATTACTTTTTTATTTATTTCATCTCAGCAAGGCAATAAAACTACTAAGATGTAATTGAGATAAGTGAGTTTAAAAGAATATGAGAAAAAGAAAAAAATTGTTAAGGAGAGAGAACAATAAAAAACAGTAATTAAGAAGACGGAAGATAATGTTTGTCACTGCATTTAAATTTTTTAAGAAAATTGGTAAAGAAATATATTCTAGCTATTATTATTGTTGTTGTTGCTATCGTTAGTAATAGTGAAAACAATTTTATCTTCAAAAATAAAATTATTCACTTTGGGCATCTGGAGTAGAGCTTATCTTAGTCACTATCCTAATTATTGCTCATTTGCAAATTTACTTATTAGCAATATTTATTAACTTTGCACTAATCAAAAAGTAATAAAAAAGATGTACCTATTTCTGGCTAAATTCTATGATGCATGGGGTCATCTTTCTATAAAACATACACAGAAATGATTTATTTAAAAATAAAATTTGGGGCATGTATGTATCTACATATACATTTTCACTGACAACACTCAACCAAACATAACAACTGAGAAAATAATAGTTGAAAGATTATTTAAGAACCAGTGACTATTTATCTCAGTGACTCAGGTGACCAACTGTATGAACATATAACACCTGTTTGTTACTGCACTCAAAGGCCATTGATAATAAGCTCCATGTCTCACTAGGTGGTATAAAAATTAACCCCTCATCTGAAAGTTACCAAATTAATATTTTTTAGTTGTGTATCCATGAATGTTTTTGTGTTTACAATGAAACAAAAGTCAGACAGAAGTTACAGTCATAAGAGAAAAAACATAACAAATATAGGAAAACATACTTTCAATATTATATCACAGCATCTATCAGCATATTTATACCATAGCAATATATATATATTAATAAAATCATACATATGTAGTGTGGTGAAGAAATACAACAAACATTGGTTACAATTCTATATCAAGAAATACTGAAGATAAAAGAACACTTAAGTTTAAATTAAAGATTTTTGATGTTTTTGTAACCTAACTGACTATATATATCATCCTATATATGATGACTGAGGTGTTAAACAGCAACAGCATTGAATTTGGATAGAATTTTATGTAATCTCCTTTTTTGTTAGGTGGCTGCCATCCATATCAGTCATCTGCAGTGCCATTCTTGCATCACCTGTGGTTGCTACACTTTTCATTTGCTGCTGATATTTTAACCCTAGTATCCTCTTGCAAGTGTTATCCAATAAAAATGCTGGAAATATACCCAAACAATTAAACAGTGTTAAAACTAGTTCACATTCCATAAGTGCCACAGCTACACTACCTCTTTACTTATTATGTGATACATATCTTTAACTGAGTTCATTTTTACAAATAGAGAAAACTATTCAGTACAATGCCATCTCAATTTTTTTTAAATTTGAGTTTATATGCAAATATGTTTTTTTAGTTTCTTTTCTAAAAATATAATTTCTTAGAAATTCAAATATATCTGTACATGTTTCTGCAGGTAACTAGTAATGTAATACATATATATATATATATATATATATATATATATATATATATATGAATGTATATGACTTAGATTAAGTTTGTTAATGAAATGTGTAAGTAATTCTCTATATATAGTGAATGTAGAAAAATGAAGACATGACAAATAGATCTAAGTGATAAGTGCTTGAAAGAGCATCTTGAAAAAATTAATTTATCTCATTGACAAACTGAAGTAAATAAGCAAGGTGATTTGTTCTCTGCTTGTTTAAGAACTCATCATGTGAATGTAATAGTCTTTGGCATAACTCTTTAATCAGCAAAATCAAAAATATCTATTTCATTAAAATGTTAAATAGGTTTTGTAAATTTATTATGTAACATATAGATTTGAAAATTGACAGAAACTTATCAATATAAAGATCTCAAAGCTCTTGCTTTCAGCATTAAAATGTAATTTATAAAAGTCTACCAAAATTACAATTAAAATACATCAAACCATTAAAATAAATGGATTTTTTTGCTTGCAACTTACATTGTAGTTAATGATTTGAAAAATGGAATTGGCAGGTTGAATTGAAATTCTGTCCAAGCCTGTTGCATTCATTTTGCATTAATGCCTTTGGAAAAAGCAAGAATCCATCTCTGCTCCCCTCCCCTCACCAACTTCAGCTATCAGTAAAATTGTAGACAGACTGCGCTTTTTAGCCTTGACAGGACAACTCTGAACTCAAACCCCGTTAATATATCATGAATCTGTAAGATAGAGTAAGGCCTATTTCTCCCTATATTAATTTTGGTGAAGGCATGTGTCTTACAGAGGAGAAGAGGCATGGTGGAGTAATGGATAGTGGCTCAGATTGAGGAATTGGAGAGATGCATTCGAATTCCATTCAAATCCATTGGGAAAGGTATGAATCCTCTTCTTCCTCCAGCTATGGGTAAATAGCAGAGACAGACTGGGTTCTGTAGTCTTGGATGGCAACCTTTCTACCACAGAAATAAATGGCAGCCTACTGTGAGAAAAATCTGCCTTGTCAGTCATGTATTTAAAAATACATGATCGCCTAAGCGTGTATCACAGATGGCACATAACTGACTGATGTGTATTGCAGTCAACTAAGAAAATGGCTGATGATAAAGGAAAAAAGTAAATATATTCTGATCTGAAGCAATGTACACAAGTTACCTGAATAAAATATTTGGATTTGGAGATTGTGGTATAAGTCCATTGTGTGTTTGCTTTGACAAATTATTAATAAATGCAGATTCATCAAATGGAAAGAAATAATTTTTAAAAACAAAATCTCTGCAAAAATTACATGAATGTGATTCTTACCAAGCACTTTCTATATGTAAATTTTTTTCTGAATTTTGTATTTTATAAATTTTAATGGTTTTCTGAGTTGAATGAAAAACATGTTACTTGTTAACTGCTGAATTATTAAAGTTTATACAAGATATTTTTAATTTTTATTTCTTTATCCCTAAGTTACACCCCATCTACTCTTTACTAAGTCTTTTTTAATCCTATAAACTGAAGTGGTGCCAAAGAATAACCAAAAATTACAACTGATCCCAATTCACCAATATGGAAAGAATCTGTTGCTCTGTGAGTCACAAATGATGGCACACATCTAAACAATTTTTTTATTTTTTTATCCTCTGTGAGGAAACAAATCATTTGTAGTAATGCATTTCATTTCTAGATCTACTGTGAATATCCACTGGCATGAACCCCAAGACAAATTAGTCAATTCAGATGATCTGATGTTGATCTTCAATGATTGCATGGCAAATTTTTCAAGATTTTTATCCCTTCAGATGATGGTTAGACTTCAAATGATATTTCACTAAACTGGAAATGCAAATACATGTACACTTTTGTTTTATTTAAAGCTTCTTTTCTCTTATATTCTATAAAAGAAGATATAAGTGAAGGCATGGGAAAAAATGATATAAATATATCAAGCTTGAAAGCTTCTTGAAGCATTACAACATTGTCAGCAGACATTTTCTTCAAAACAAAGAGAGCCTTCACACACACTTTGTTCTTTTTTTATCTGCCATCAGGAAAATCGTCAAACCTGCAAACACTAGAGAAAAAAAAAGAAAAAACAAATCAGTCAATCTAGATCCACATCATGTGACAAATTGGCTCAGAATCAACATTGATTTATGGTACCAAGAAGTGCAATGTTCAATTTGTGTGCCAATTTTTAATTTTGATTTTTTCAAACATTATTTTAGAATATCTGAAGAACAAAAAATTTTATCAAAAGTTTTGGAAGGGAAAATCAGACGAACACACATTTATATTTATCATCTACCAATTAATTGATGGCTAATTAATTTACTGATTAGTTTCTATTTAATATCTACATGAATGTCTTCCTCTTAATACTGGTGTATTTATATATATATATATATATATATATATATATATATATATATATATATAGAGAGAGAGAGAGAGAGAGAGAGAGAGAGTTAAACCTAGAGAGCCAGACAAACCTATCAAGGTTTCACCAAAACAGATCGTCAGGGAATATATATATATTCACTCTCTTGATAAATATCTACCATCTCTATCTCTCTCTGTCTGTGTCTCTATCTCTTTCTCTCTCTCTGTCTTTATCTCTTTTTCTCTCATTGTATATCCTGGTATACCATCCTTCTGTTTAACTGGTATTGCTCAATCACCCATCTGAAAGACTAGTATATTTATGTACTTGCAAAATCAGTAATATGTATAGTGTACAATTAATATCACTATAATAATAAATACATATTCCTACCTTGTACATATTTATGATTTTGCTATTTTTATAGGGACAAAGTTTCTTGGAAGTCAAAGGTATCGTCCAGAAGCCATTAAAAACTCCCATTAAAAGTAAACATTTTAATTACATATTTTAGACTTTGATAATATGTTAGTGTTGTCAAAGGTTTTAAAAGGCATATCTTTAGTGTGAGATGACTATTAAAGCAAATATTGATATATTCTGGTGAAAATACTCTCTAAATGAACTCCTAAAAATATGTCCTAACACATTTATAATCTCTCTCTCTCTCACTCTATGCGTGTGTGTGTGTGTATATGTGTGTTAGATGTGTGCAAAAGTTTCCAGTGGTTTTCACTTTTTAAAAGTTGGTTGTTTTAAAGAAAGAGGGTTCAAGTTCATGTCCATATTAACTTAAGAATTCCTATAATATACTTTTTTTTATTACAACAAAATTTAATTAAACCCTAATTACTTTTTCCTTGAACATTTTATTTTTAATACTTCTTTCTTTAACACATAAATTTAATAATTTTCTTTCTTTCTCTCTCTCTCTCTCTCACACACAAAAAAAATCAATACACTCACAGTAGTATTTGACAAACATTGACAGTCATCGATACACCATCGACCCCCAACTTCCCTAAAACAGTTCCCTTTTCCTCTTTTTCCTTTTCTCTCTTAAACAGCTGTCTTGAACAATAAAACAAAGAAAGAAGATAAAGCTAGAGAGATAGTATCTGCTATGAATACATGACATTTAAACGCCTTGACTTCAATTCAGTCGATGACTCCAACACACGTACACAAGCGCACACGCACAAAAATCACTGATTTGGGTTTTTAATGTTTTCTTTGTCTTCTTTCTTTCTTTCTTTCTTCTATTAATGAATTGTCAGCCTAAACCAAGCTGCTTTTAGTCGAAGCGAAGACTTGTGCTGTGGCTTATTCGTAAAATAGGCCTCCGTTCATTTCGTAAACATAGTTGGTGTCAATTTCGGAACACTGAATAATAGTCACTGAGCCGAAAATTTGGGTTCTTGTGAAATTGACAACAATAGAATATTTAAATAACAACAATAGAAAGATTTGTCTAAAAATCCGTAATTTTATTTTCACTTTCGTGTACAGTACACTGTACATTAATAAAAATTCAGACATTCTGTCTTACGTTTCGGTTTCTTTATCTCTCTTACTCTCTCTCTAGTCTTACACACACACATTGAACAAATCTATCATTTGCCTCTACGTAAGATGTAAATAAAAACATTGAAATATTAACAAAATCACATTTTCTGGTTTGTAAATGAAATATTGATTATTTGTTTTTTAACTTTCTTTTCGGTTGTTATATGCAGTATTGTGGAAAACTGTACTACTCACAAAAAGGACTTCCAAATTAGAATGATAGCAACACTCTTCTTAATTTACCCACTCCTTACCCCCCCCCAAAAAAAAAATTAAAAATAATCAAGAATTGGTACAAAAGAAAAAGTTCAAGATTCAAATTTCGAATTTAAAAAATAGTAAAATAGATTAAAATTTAAAAAAATGTTCAAAAAAGCATTTATGCCAATGAAGGGATTCGAATCAGTTTGAAAAGGTTAGTTTCTTGGAGGCTCTAGAGAACAACACTTATAATTTGTAGCGATATTATTATTATTATTATAAATAAATAAAAATAAAATAAAATAAAGATAATAATAATGAAAATTATAAATAAAATAATAATATTTAAACTTTGTTTAAAATAAATTAAATACAAAAATAAAGATAAAATGCTCCCAGCATGCAACAAAAACAGTTCCTGCCGGAAATACAAACATCCTGCCAAAAGTTTTAAATTCAATCTTTTCATCACAAACCTTGGTATGAGCAACACATGTCCAACTTCTCTCTGTGATAAAGCTTGTAATACTATGGAGTAAAATCTCCCTCTTATCACATAACATTTGTAACCTAAAAAATACACACTCCAATATACAAAATAAATATAAATAAATTGTATGAAATTAACATCCAATTTACCATGTTTTTCCTGTTATTTGTGTACGTTTTATTTCCTGTCAAGTATTCTTTTATCTCTGTGAACACTTCTGCTGAAATGATGTGAGTGAACCTCCACAAATGACTGAAATGATGTTAAAATGTGTATGAACATCACTAAGTATTAGGTTTGGTGCAAAAATAATGACGCAATAATGTCGTTTTTTGACGTTAAAAAATACGTCAAAAAACGACATTATTACGTCATTATTTTTGCACCAACCTAATATTATGAACTTGTAAGAATAGTCAGAATTTCTATGATAAACTACAGGGGGTCCTTGACTTATGACAGAATTCTGTTCCTACAATGCATTGTAGTGTGATTTTCTGTGTAAAAACATACACACGATCACAAATAAGCACTTACATCATTTACCTAGGTTCTAAATGTTATGTCCTGTAATATATATTAACTTAGGTCCTATGTGTTATGTCCTAGATTATTACTTTACCATTTACAATGGTAAAGTAATAATCTAGGACATAACACATGGAAGACATAAATGAAATTATTTTAAGCTGCTTGTATATTTATTGCCAGTGATGTCATTCGTTCTAGATGATGAAGTGTAAGATCTTGTCTGTCTTGCAGTATTCAAAAGCAGTAGCAAATCTGAGGAAGAAAAAAAAAGAAACGTTTGTTTTACTTTTTTATCAGGACTTCACCAAGAAGAAAACGTCCTTACCTCTTACAAGGAAACTCAATATGCATATATATATGCATATGTTTTAAGCAACAGTCAAATGACATAAGCCAAGCAACTGGACAATGTTTGTCACGTTTCTCCTTTTTCTGAGCATTAGCAATATCTAATTTCACTCTCATGATGATAGCTTTTGTTTGATGCCCCACCATCAAAAGAGGTTATACTATGCTTGGGAGCCATAATGAAGGGTAATAAGGTTCCGAAAAACACAACACAAACAAAAAAGATTGAATGCACAACAATCCAATATGGCGTGCAACTAGGAACTGTCACACACCACAATATGTATGAAGCAAATGGCATAAGTTGAAACAAGATTAATGAAGGTTGCATTGTAACCACAAATCATCTTAGGTCTGGACTGTTGTAACCTGGGGACTTACTGTACAAGATAATATAGTAAATACAATCATACTTACTAAATTAGATCTATTATTTCTATTTTTCTCTAAGAAAGGAGAATGTAATTATTTCTCAATAAAGAAATTTCAATACTTTGAAGATGAATCCTTTTTATAGATACTTTATCATCTTTTATGCAAACATGCCAAGTCTTTTTTAGACTCTTTTACATCATAATTATTACATTTTTGTTCCATATAACATTTGACAGGCTTATTCAGGTTCATTCAATGTTTCAATTCAATTTACAAAAATATTTATTTTCATAACAAAATTTTTTTTTCTTTTATCAATTTTATCACTGAACTTGATATGTGACTAAGATTTTTACTTTCAAATTGGCAACAAAAGAGTAAATAAGTATATTTTAATTTTTATATCCAAACTTACATCTGCATAGTAAAGGCATCATGCGTTAGAAGTTAAATTGAGAAAATAAAAAAAATTCATGTTTTCACTACAATATATATGCCATTCTTTAAACATAAATATATATTCATTAAATATGTACAAAAATTCAAGCATTTTTTTAAAATAGTTAATTAATAGTATCAGTAATTAAAATATTTTCCTTGACTATGTGACTTTATGCCAATGTTCTGTAAGAATTTGAATTTCATCTTTGATAAAACAACTCTGACCTTGATGCAATAGAAATGTGAATGAAACATTTCTCATCTCAACTCCATTAAGGTTTTTAGGGGCAATAAAACAATAAGATTATCATAAAGCAATACAACTTTCCACCTTCCTTGTCCTATAAATGGCTTTTTTTTCTCTTCTGCGGCTCCACTCATCTGCTGAAGGTGATGAATATAAAACTCTGCAGCAGTAGCAACAGTTTTATCCAGTTTTATCCAGTTTTATCCAGTTTTATCCAGTTTTCAGTAATTCATAATAGATTATACCATTTGTATTTCATATAATACAAAGTAATAACATCCTAACCCCCGCCCCCTAAAAAAATAGAACATTTAGGTTTTGCTGTTGATGTTGCAATCTGTCATGGATCTAGTTTTGATACCTTGATTCAGCATGGTGAGCCCACTTTTCATCTTCAGTAATTAACAAGAAGTTAAATGCTGATTACAAGATATTTTCAATGTTTTCTCTGTCAATTCCTGTAGAATCCATTTTCCCATTATTGTTTCCTATACTTTGTAAATGTTTTACAACTGTTAAATGATCAACAAGTTTTTCAGCTAACAAATACAAAAATAATGATATGCCTTTACATATAAAATGTCATGTGACAATCCAGTAGGAGCAAGGAAAATAAAGTAAAGCCAGCTAAATTCAGTTCCAGAATGGCAGACAACACAGACATCTTTCTTTATTTCCCATAACTCAAGAGATATCAGCTCAACATGACTTTGTCTTATTTTGATATCCCCTTCTCGGCATTTCTTCTTGCTTATTATTCCCAGTGTGTGATAACTTACTTGGCAACATGGACAACTTAGTTTTTAATAACTTCTACTAACATTTTGACTCATGTTTGCATATTTGTATATAAATGTATTGCATTCTTAACATGCAGTCCTCTTGTCTGTTTTATAGTATTCATTTTCAGTGTTAGTACAGCTAAGTGACTTTATTAATGAAGTGTTGAGCAGAATATTGCTTTTCCTGCACTAATAATTTTTTAACCTTTCCTTCAATAATAATAATAATAATAATAATGATGATAATAATAATATATATTAGGTTGGTGCAAAAATAATGACGTAATAATGTCGTTTTTTGACGTTAAAAAATACGTCAAAAAACGACATTATTACGTCATCATTTTTGCACCAACCTAATATATATATATATATATATATATATATATATATATATATATGTATATGTATATATATATATATATATATATATATAGAGAGAGAGAGAGAGAGTGTGTGTGTGAGAGAGAGAGAGAGAAAGAGAGAGAGAGGGAGAGTATGTGTGGGTAGTGATTTTTTATTTATACAAGTTTGTTTTGTGTATTTACACTATTTACAATTGAACTATTGTCCTAATTTTTGTTGTTGTTATCCCAATATTTTGTCTGTTTTGCCCTTTGGCCTTCATCAAATGTATGGCAAGCTGAATAACCTCAGTTGAAAAATATGTACACATACACACACGCACACACACACACACACACACATATATATATATGGCTAATGCTTGAATGCAATCTTCAGGCCTCAAGATTGTGCCCAAACATGAAACAGTCATTTCTATATGTTGACATTATGTCTAAACTCAACTTAGTAAATTTGTACATATCTCTCTCACTTTCTATCTATATAAATATCTGAAGGTCTTAGCAAATACACACATCTGTACACTAATATATATATTTTTAAAATATTGTGAGATATGTAAATGAAGAACAGGTGTAGGCTGAATACAGATTTATGTCCTGAATCTCATGTGTGTGTGTGTATTTTATGGCAGTGAACAGAAACAATAAAATGAACCTCAGTCATCAACTAATAACTGTTATTTTTAACATTTTGAAATCATTTTTGAAATTGTTTATAATGATATTGTTGACTTCAGATTTTTTGCTAATAAATTGCAATTTCCACATCAGGTGGAACCCTACATAATAGCCACACAAACAAATTTCTAATGGTGATGGAATTGTAATTTAAAAACTTTTTAAAATACCATTCTTGAAAAATGATAGACTGTCATTTGCTTGTCCAGTTAGTTTCCAGCTTTTGACATCTTTGTCTATTGTCACTACTTGCAAATATTGTTCTTCAAGTTTTTATTCATCTTCAGTGTTGCAAAACAATTTGAAAGTCTGAACAATGCTGATTGTGAGATAGAATGACATTGGATTTTAGAGGAATAATAACTGCAATGCATCAGTTGTGAAGACTTAAGTACCCTATGTGTCCTAGAAATTTCAACTCTTTCTTATTCCAAGTATAAGTGTCTTTTTCATTTCAATTTTCCTTAAAACTACATTGATGATTACATGCTTCATCCATGATATGGATCTACAGAAAGATACTGAGAATATCATGGATTGAGCATGTAAGCATTAAGGTAGTTTTAAGGAAAATGAAAACAAAAAAAAGACACTTAGAATAAAAAAGTTGAAATTTCTGGAGCACATAATGAGGAAAGATGGCTTAGAGAACTTAACACTCACAGGAAATATTGAGGACAAGATGGGAAGAGAGAAAAATACTTGTGTAAATGGATGGCAGAACAGTGAGTGGGAGGGATAGTAAAAAGGCAAATATTACTAAGAGGTATAAAGTTGGGGAGAGCCATGATTGCCCACATCTTGAAAGGATGCAACACATAGAGAAATAAATGCAGAAACTGACTAAAGCTAAGTGGATGAATAAAAATAAGGTCAGTGGACAAGGATAAAGCAAAATTTGTATTTCTCTACTCAGTTCAAATACAGCTGATGCTAAAATACCATCAAAATTATTGTCTTATTTTCTGTTTACTATAAGATTTTGATACTATGTTATCATTAAAGTGAATGAAACTTCTAACTTACTTTTTATAAATCCTACCTGTGATATACTGTAGAGCTAAAAAATTACAGAGACTGAGTCATTTGTAGCCCCTTTTTTGACCTTAATAATGGCAGTTACACAATATGGCTTGGCATCTAAATATTAGTTTAATGCAAGAATTTCTAGCATTTTCTGACTAAATTCTTTACTCATGGCATCATTATTCAGTCATCATATTTTCTCTAGCTTTCTAATATCTTCTGTCAATTTTTTAGCAAACTGTGCATTCTGTTATAAAAGAATTATTACTTTTTGATTTAAAGAATTCTTAAATTCTTCAAATTGATGGAACCAGCGATCAGACAAAGGGTGTTAGATGGAGTGATACAAATGACAGTCTGTTGGTGATGGGCATGAAGAGTAGGCTCCATATGAAAGAACTCATTTCAGCTCTGTGATACATTTGTAAGAGAAAAGATGCTATTGCTCGACTCACATGCCCAGAAAAAAATGTTCTAATGAGGTGAATGATTCATCTCTAATTCTTTCACAAGTTTAAATTTTATTTTTTGCTGAATCATTCCTTAAAATTTTGTCCATTATTTTTCAAGCTATGCAATCTTCCAAAATATTCTTTGTTCTTGAACTCAAAATCTACCTATTTACTTTTTTGCAACTCATTCCCAGACCATGTTTGTATCTACTGTAACATTGGCATAAGATTTAATGATTTATTGCTAAGTATCTATGGCACTTTTATTTATGAAAAGTAAACAGTATTTAATATATATTTTTGATTCAATCATGATTGTCACTAAAATAAAGTGAAATCACTTTTACACAAGAAATTCTTAAAGAGTATATATATATACATAAGTAATAAAGAAGTTAAGACACTGCTAAGATTTCTCTATCCTAATGTAAAAGATAGACCTGGATATTTTTGTATCAATATAATCATTTTTCTACTTTTAAAATACATGTTTCCCCTCCTAAAAAAAACATATAAAAGGGTTTTTTTGCCCTTTCTGTACTGATCTATAGTAGTCACTAGCCTGACATAGAGAAAGCATGGCAGTACTGGTTGCTACCTCAGAGGTAGGGAGAGAAAGTTACTGTTGCCACTTTGTTAATGGAATGGTCATTAGTCAGTAATAACCAAAAATAAGCTATTAGCTACTAACAAATTAAGAAGAAAATGAGTAAAATTTAAAATATTTGCTGAAGTTTCTCACAGTCAATGTTGGGGGTCACATACACTGCTAAAATTTGTGAGTCTATCTTTCATAGAGCCTGAATAGAAACTAGAAAGATGCTTCTTCAGTTCCCTAGAAATTGAACTTCACATCACCAAACCTCATTGGTCAAATAACACCAAATAACACCACATGACTGCCTACTGCAAACCATGCATGCCAGGAGATAGGTCACTTCTCATGTACCATCAGCATGTCTAAGGCTGTTACAAGTATGATAAGGTGTTGAAAAGTTCTTGGTTCTGAAATAAGTATTTCAGGAAGTTTTTGGGAAGTGAGAACTTTTCAGCACCCACCATACATATATATATATATATATATATATATATAAACAACTTCTTTTCTGTTCATCCATTTTTTTATTTAAATTCCTAGATGTTTCACTTGCATATTTTCTTATGACATTTATTACAGTCTGTGGTCTACATTTCTGCGTCAGGTTTTCAGTTTTATTATTTTATCTCTTATTGTTTTTGAAGTAGCTGAAATTTAATATAAAAATTTGTTACAACTACTTCAATAATAATAAGAGCTATAATAATTAGTACAAAACAAAACAAACTAAAACCTAAAGTAGGCTGTAATAAATATCACAAGAAATACATAGGTGAAACATCAAAGAAGTAAAATAAAAAAAACACACACACTTTATTTATAATGGTTATTGTCTGAAAGTTAAACATTTTCATAATAAATTTTGGAATAAAGTTTATAAAGAAAAGTATTTGATGTTTCCATTTAAATGACATTATTTTATTTGTTCAAAGCATTTAATAAACTTTTTAAGCTAAAAAAATTGTGTATATATTTTTGTGTATGCATTTTGTGGGGGTGAAGAGAATTATGAGACAATTAAAAAATAGTTGATATTTATGCTAACATTTATTTTTTATTCTGAAAATATTGAAATTAAATTACTATTAACAGAGAAAATGTCTGGGTATTGTTAGGGTGGGAGGGGGTTGTAAATTAATAAGTCTGTTTTCTTTTTCTCGAGTGCAAAAACATTTCTAGAATTTCTATCAGCTTTTGATTGTACTAATTATATTGAATTGTGGCTTATGTTATTATTAAGTCAGTTGTACCTTTCCTTTGATTATAAACTTCAGGTAATAAATTATAAAAATTCCTTAATATTTTATGACTTTTAAATCAATTTATATTTGATCCATCACAATAGATTTATGAGGTGTAATTTTCTTTCACAAAAGATTTCTTGAATTCTTTTGGCTAAAGAAGGATATTGTTATTTACTATATTTAGCTTAGTTTGGCACAAGGCTATAAATATGGGGTACCCTGTGAATACTGCACTCACTACTTAGTAGAAATGGTCAACCAGACTAGCTTTGTTAACCATTACAGTATTTTGAGGGGCTCTTTCTGAAGAAAGATATTGTAAAAAATCACTTTGATTCAACTATTGTTCTATAACCTCTATCCCATAATAATTGTTACATATAAATTCATACATTAAATTGTATTACTATTGTTGGTTGGTTGGTTGGTTGGTTGGTTGGTTGGTTGGTTGGTTGGTTGGTTGAATGTGTATATTCCCTCTGGGGAACAGAGCCACAACTGCACCATGCTGGGCAGTGCTGCTTTGGTTTCTGTAGCAAGTAGGTTTTATGACATGAAGTTGCTAGCCTCACATTCAACAAGTTCTGAATTCAGATGTTGTCCTTCTCCTAGATTGATTACCATTCAAGACTAGAGAGTATAGTCTGCACTGCTATTTAACCCATAGCTAGTGGGAGAAGAGAAGGATTCATATCTTTCCCAAGGATATTTGTGCAAAAGTAAATCTAACAGCCATGTTTAGAATTTGGACTATTATCGGACAAAGTATTAAATTTCCAAGTTTTATTCTAAATTTAATTCTTTTTTTTCTTCCTTAAGTATTGTAATTCCACCACCCCAGATTCCAGCAGAATTCATTTATAGGTTTGACGGAGATAAAAGAAAAATAACAACAAAGGCATTGTGAGTGAAGGATCCATTCTATGGATAACTTTGGTAGAAACTCTTTAATACCCCTAGAAATAAGAAACAATGATATGACTAAACAGGAATTTTATAAAAGATTCCTAATACTGCTATCTCTGATACTAGTGATAGAACCCAAAAATATTTTGTTAATTTATTTAAAATAGAATTAGTAGTTAATTGGATAATTAATGATTACTGATCTTATATGATTATATATCATTCATTCTATACTAATGATAATGAATGTATTTCAACTGAGTTTTTGCTTTTGTAAATGTTTGTATTTGTGTGCACACAATATATATATGTTTGTCTGTAGTACTTGTTATCTGTATCTTCCGAACTATTTCACTATAAATTTTCTCTTTTTCATTAGTCATACCTCCTCAATCAGAGCAATGCTTGTAATATATATATATATATATATATATATATATATATTGGTGTGTGTGAAGCATGTAGGTCTCAATGAGGACCATCATTCTTTAAACTTCATGGACTGGCACTACAGAATCACAAACAAAGAAATGTACCAAATAACAGAAACCACATCAGTTGAGGACTTTCAAGAGCGACAACAACTAAAATGGATAGCACATTTAACTCAAACAAAAGGCATGGAAGAAAAAACCCATCAATACTGGAAAGGGGGATAACAGTTATTGGACTTAAGAAACTTATTTTCTTGAACAACCATTTTAAGAGAAAGATTTTATAAATTTCAACCGAAATCAGCATGATTATTGGGCTAATGTCAAATGTTTCTTTATAAGGAAATGGCTAACATTACCTTTGTCATAAGTATTAGAATTCAGGATATCTTGCTTCAGATTCCTTTTCTTTATTTTCAGTTAATTGCCATGCTTTCTTTTGAAAGATAATGCAGTGGTTTCCTGTTGCCTACTTTCCATTTTGAGTTTTTCTTTTCTTAAACTGGCTGCCATTCAAGACTGGAGAGTACAGTTTACTCTGCTATTTTACTCATAGCTATGGATCCTTGCCTTTTCTAAGGGCATTTGTGCAGAACTGAGCATAACTGACTAGAGATTTATTCACTAATTTCATTTTCTGGGCTGATAACCATTATGGTACCCTCACATCCTTATTTCTTAGAATTAAAAAAATAATTAAATTTGTTTGAATGATTTTCCATGTGAATTTATCTCACTAAATGATCATTAATTATGATATGCAAATCCAAATGACTTTACATGTTGTCTTTTTAAATTTCTACAATAGCAAATGATTTAAATTAAAACGATATAAATGGTTTGTGCTTTTCTTTTCCTTTCATTTAAATGATCAAATTTGCTATACACAATTATTAAGCTAAATCTGTTAATAAAAGTTTTCTATGACTAAACAATGGTAGTTTAATAAGTATCATACAAAACTGTTTTATAAGAAATTAATATGCAAACAAAAAAAACAAACCATATGAACTTGAAATCTATGTAGAAGGAAAATGATAATATCAATCTCAGATTGTTATCTTTGCTTTCATCTCAGATATAATTGTTTCTATTTGTTCATATTAACTTAAAATATTAAAACAAACATAACAGTTTTGAAATTATCTTGTATTAGAATAATTACTATCATTTACAATGTTTACTAGATGTAAATTTCTTGGTACATTTTTGTAACTTAGGAATTAAACACAGAGAATCTTTTCTATTTTGCAATATCCACTCTAAAGAAAAAGTAACATAACCAATAAAATACATGTTTTCACAGCAGGTATGTTTAAACTTTGTTACTAAGAAATATATATATATATTAAAAATAGAAAAAATGAAAATCTGTTGCTTATGTCATAGCAATACATAGCACCCACTTAAATGCTTATAAAATAAATTAGTAGAAGCAATTCAACAGTTACGCTTAAAGTTATAAAGAAAATATGTAGTGGATACTAACTATTCAATAGAATGAAAACAAAAACAAATTATTTAATATGATATAAATACAATTCTTCATGTAACAAAATGATATGTTAAAGCCCCATGACTTTCATGTCTTTTGGTTATATCTACAAATATATGGAACTAAATGGTCATAGTGTAGATGACATCTGCTAGGTTAAAACTTAAATTAAACCTGGTGAAAACTTCATAGCTTGAGACAAGCACATCAATGTTACATTTGTACAAGTCTTGCTCACAAGAAATGCATCAGCTCCTGGAAAATCATATTTGGTGTTCTGGCTATGCTTTGTACAAATAATTTACAAACATGCATTTTGTGATTTTACTTTTTATGTATCATGAAATATAGTAAAATTCTTGCTTATTTGTGTTATAAATTATCAAGTATTCTAAAAGATGAATCCCAGAAAAATAAGCCAATGTCTTAGAGACTTGGGCCTAATGCACCCATGTTCTTGTCATCAAATTCTTAATCTGATTTCAGTCCTCCTAAATATTAAACATGATTTCAGTTTTCCTAAACATTAAATATCATTTCACTTGTAAAGATTAAACGTGATTCATGTTCTCCTTAAGATTAAATGTGATTCATGTTTTCCTAAAAAGTAAATATAATTTCAATCCTCCATAGCTTTGATATCAGAATATGGAAACTGAATTATAGAGGAAAAGAGATTTACCTCAGATTTTGTGATATGTTGCACAAAATTATTGTGACATCAAAATGGCAGAAATTTGCTTGATATATAAATAAGCCAAACTTCAATTTTTGAGTTCTGTTTATTTGTTGCATTCAATTCATGCTTGCCTTTTTATTTGGGGCTTTAAATCTATTTTTTTTTAGGATTTAAGCTTTTCCTCTGAAATAACAATTATGTTCTATAAACCAAACTGAGACATTGTTAATAGTTCTCTTCTCTCACCATCAAAAACCTCCAGTCATTTGTTATGCTTCATTAAGAGGTCAATATTGTTACCAGATTAACTAATCACTTGTTCCATTCAGATGCCATGGTTAATTGCTTCATTCAACTATTAAAAAATGTTAAACCCAAGTCTAAAAGGACATTTTACTTTCATTTAAAAACAATTTTCTTTTCAGAGTCTCTCTGATAACAAGTATCACCAGCTATGTATCAAACAGATAGCACAAATATTTGCAAAGTTTCTTTGTGGAGAATTGATTTATTATTGGCTTGAAGTCAATAGTGTCTATTGCCATGGTGTTGTTTTCTATACTACATGAATATAAGCCAAGGAGAGATCCTTAACTAAGGCTGCCTTGGTATAAGCCAATTTAGACACTGCTGTCCCAGTCTTGCAATGCTGATTCTTTATTAATATCTGAAAATTACAAAATGCTACAGAACTATTACAAATTACAAAATTTTCATTTGCAATTATTTTTACTATTTAATGAAAATCAGAGATTTTTAATGTTGCCTTTATTGCTTAATTTTATGATATTCATAAGACCCTCTCTACTCAGAGAATTTGTTTTAAAAAGTTTGATATTTTAGAATTTTAAAGAGGGGGTCATATTTACAACATAAATATGATATCAAAACAAATTACCCAAAATTTGTATAAAAATTAATATTATTATAAGAAACCATAGTATGATTTATATTGATGAAAATTCTGTTTTAAGTAGTATTTGTCACCAATGTTTAGAATCAAATTTTTCATCTTTGATGTCTGGTGACCCTGTATGACCTCCAAAGCCAACCTTACAGAGCCTATTCCACAACTGAAATGACTTGAATTAAGAACTAAAAATAAGTGATTGAAAAGGAATTTTATGGTCAATAAAATACATTTAAGTAAAAATATAAATTTTACTCTTACCTATCAAGTCTTTCTTTACAGAAATGCAAATAACTTTTGTATTTACATGATAATCTTAAAGATTTTTTGAAAATAAAGTGGATGACTTAAAAATATATTTCTAAAGTTTTCTTACAAAATACTTTTTGATCATAATTTTTTTTACCCAAAGTTCTTGAAATTTGTATTTAATTTAATTTAATTTTTTTTAATTCTATGCAAATTGATAATTACGATAATACAAAAGGAATAATAATATATATAAGTATTTAAAATTAAAGACTAAGTTAAAGCAAGAAAAAAATTAAAATTTCTTACTTGAAAATTATAACCTTTAACTTATGCTTTAATTTTACTTATTTATATACATTTATACATTTTGAATTAAATACATTTTATCAATTTGCATATATATATATATATATATATATATATATATATTTGTATATATATATATATACACACATGTGTGTGTGTAATTAGGCAGTGAGTGTTCATTTAAACATGTTTTATCAAAAAGTATAAACACTTTATATATATATGTATATATATATATATATATATATATATATATATATATATATATATATATATATATATATATATTAAGTTTGGCAATTTTTTTAAATTGTGAATTTTTTGGCAAACCTGTCTGCTACAGAGGGACAATATTTTCAAAATCAATATAATTGCCATGTTCTAGCTTTTGCAAAATATCATTTGCAATTTAGAAAAAAGATGGTCAAACATAAAATATCTATACTTTTCAATAAAACACACACACACACATATTATATATATACATATATATATATATTTATAAAAAATAGTATGACAAATTAGAAAAAATTGAATTTGGCTAGATTGAAAAAATATTCTTTCAAACATTTTGGAACTACCAGCATCTCTTGTTTTGTGCACATGTGTAGGTGTGGGAACATCAATAAACCCAGTCCTAAGAAATCCCAACAGATGAAATGCATTACAAAAACCTTTTCCAAATTTGTCATACTATTTTTCTAAATACTGTTTGTTGATATATAAAATTACACACACACACATATATATATGTATATAACTTAAAAGAAAAACACATGGAAATAAAGTCTTCCAGCTAAGTCTGGATTGAAACTGTAAAATAACAGTTAAAAGAAGCAAGAAAAATTATCAAGGGAACTGTGAATAAGACAAACCCAAAAGATATCTTCAGTAAAAGGTTCTCACAGACTGTACTGCAAACTTTACAGTATATAAGTGCTTAGTGAATAGAATATCTAGGAAGCTATATGTCCTTTGAAAGGCTTACCATTGTGAAAAAAAATTAATTCTTCCTTCCTTGATTTTCTTATAACAATAGAAGGCCCCAAAGAACTTAAATTTTATTGTTTTATAAACTATTAGAGGTAGTGTGTGATGCATGTAAGATCACAATGTGCAGTGCACTGAGATCAAAATGTTAAAACCAAATAAACAATTTTTATTGGTTTGAAAATGCATCAGAGACTAACTATATTTACATGTGTCTAGTATCAGGAGTGGGAGGAGTATTAAAAATCAAGAAAAGTGATTTAAATTTCAGGCCTTCCTAGCCAGAGATAATTAGCCTCTCTACCAAGAGATCCCTCCTGAACAATATGGTATCATGTGACCTTTAGAATCGCGTAACCCACTGTGCCCATGCTTTTAGACAACTCTGTCTCCAGATTCCCATTCAACAGTTCTTCATTACAATCACAGAGCTATACAACATGTAAACACTAGTGAAAAAGTTAGCCCACTTAAATCATCGTTAGAGTTTGTTCCATATCTGATACTCCATAATCATTATGCCATTGTTGACTCATTTTAACAAATATTAAATTTTTTCTTTTTCAAGTGAGGTCGATTCCCAACAAATAATCAGGTGAAAATTTCCTCCCTAACATACATATTGATTCTTGTTAATCTTAAATGAAAGTTTTTATTTTGCGCTGGGGATATATACACAGTGAGTGAGGATGCGCAACACATCTATGGTATGCAAGAAAGGATTGTTCACAAAAACAAAATATTATTTTATTACATATTCTCAATTCTTTTCATAAGTTTTTGTTTGTTGTTTAATTAGCTGCTACTTTAAATGCAAAATAGGATGAGTCATCAGAGGTTAATGATGATCTAGGTTGTTATTAGAATCCGGGCAACGCCAAATAATCTTACACGTAAACAAGGCAGCCATCAATTTCAACTATCCGCCTTCGCGTCTCTGGGTTTTCCCGCGCTAAGCCAGTCAGTTGCTGCAAAACGAACGCACAATAAACAGTAGCAGCAGCAATGGTTCAGTAATAACAAAAACATCATCACGAACCTTATCAACTATAAGCAGGCTTTCGTTTAATTCCTTTTTATTTTTTACCCCTAATATTATACACACTGCTACAATTTTTCTACCTTGTTCAACCTACCCCTTTTACTTGTTCTTATCTATGCTCATTTTCTCTTCATTTTCTTTTTCGAGTATGTTGTGTTGTTAAATAAGAAAATGGAGCAAGGCAAAGCAGGGTCACTTAGTCAGTACGTGCTGCCAAGTGACGATGAAGGGAGAGGAGAATAGGTTGATAGTGTACGAAGAGGAAAGGAAAGAGAAGAATAAAATGATAATTTAGCTGAGTGGGTAAAGAAAGATGGAGAGAGAAAGATAGGTAGATTTTATCAAGGAGTAAACATTCAAAACAGTGAGAGCAATGCAGAGAATGACTCACAGAGATAGAGAAAGAGAAAGAAAAAATATAGTTTAGTATTTGAATTAAAAGTAAAACTGAGTGGGTATGAGAAACAGAGAATTTAGATAAGCTAAGCAGGTTAAAAGGAGAGGAAAAGAGTAATTGAAAGAGTAGAAAAATGATGACGATGGTAAGAAAAGAGTGAGAAAATAAAGACAGACTGAACTATGTTAATTAAATTTAGAAACAGTTAAGAAGCAGATGTTACGGATGAGGAGGAAAGGCATTTAATTTAGAGAGCTGATTTTAGATAGGGAGAAATGTGAGCTGTTTAAATTAAAGGAGTGAAGAGAGATGGAAATATAAGATAGGCAGGTGTTATTAAAAGCAAAATTTCATAGAAAGGTAAAGAAGTAAAGAGAGACGTAAAGAGGCGAAAGGCAAATGGATTAGGGTTCATAGAAGCAAGGAAAAAGAGGAAATGCAGTGTTTGAAAGAAAGAGAAAGGAAAAATCTTTGAGAGGAATAGAAAATGAAAAAGTGAATATGAGAGGAAAAAGAGATAAATCTAAAAGGAGAAAAGAATGGTTAATAATATTTTCGAAGAGAGGTGCAGAATGAAAAATGGAGTGAAGAAATGTGAGCGAATGATTAGAACACGGAAGAAAGTGATAGAAAAGAAAAATAGAAAAGTAGGAAAAGAAATAATGATGAGTAGAAACAATAGAAAGAGAGGCGAAAGAGAAAATGAAAGAAATGGTGTAATTTGTAAGAAAGAGGAAAGAAAAAACCAGAGAACGTTGTAAGTGTAAAAAGTGAGAAAGAACGAAAGAAATATTTAGAGAAACTGGAGAGAAAGAATCGTGAAAGAAAATGACCCCCCCCCCTAAAAAAAAAAATTAGGGAAACGATAATACAACTGAAATTGAAAATAGGAGAAGACTAAGAGTAATTATACAGCAAGAGAAAACAAAACTTTCGATAACAAGAGTTATCTTGATAGATGAAAAATGTGAAAGAAAAAGCAAGGAAGGTTATTCTAACCAATATAGTAAGAAGAGAAAGAGAAAAAGAGAAAGAAATAATGAAAATTAAAAGAAGGAAAAGTAAGAAAAAGGATAACTTTGAAGAAAGTACACACGTGGGATTAGAGAAGAGAATTAAGAGGAAAAACCGGAGATTGCATAAGAATAAAATTGATAAATAAAATTTAGAGAGAAGATAAATAAATTTAAAAAGGAAAAGAAAAAGTAGAAGTAGGAAAATCGCGAGCAAAAAACGGGAGAAAGATAAATGAAAGAAAGAAACAAAGGAAAGCGTGTCGCGTGTAGGAAGATTAGGTAGACGATAGACGTAGATTTACTAATGGAAAAGAAAAGGAAGGGAAAGTTACAAGAGAAATAAGAAAAAGTGTTTTAGTCTAAACAAAATGTTATGGAATAAAGGAAGATGAAAACGACAGCTGTTAAAGGAAAAAAGAATGCTAAGTAAGAGAAAGCGGTGAAAGAGAAGAGAACATGAGAAAGAAAGCAAAACGAAAAAAGAGTCAATCAGATACAGATGGCATTAGGAGAGAAGAAAGGGCAAGGAAAGAATAGGTAAAAAGTGTAATAAAAAAGAGAGAGGAAAAGTATGGGGAAAAGGGTAGTAACTAAAGAGAAAAAAGAGATACTAAATATTTATTTTGACAGTGTAAAAATCGAGAAGAAGCAGATGTTACTGAAGGAAAGAATAGATATTTTTAAAGGAAGGAGAGTTGCAAAGGCTCTAGACAGGCAGATGTTATCAAGGGAACGAAGAAAACGGAGTAAATTAACAATGTGTACAATAAGACTAAGAGTTACAGAGAGAATTGTTAGAGAGAGAAATATGAGAGAGGGAAAACGGAAGTTGAGAGAGAAAAGCTTGAGATTTATAGAGGGTAGGTTAAGCACAAGAGAGAGAGAGAGAGAGAGAACGAGAACTTGAAGGCTTGGTCGATATAATCAGCAGAGGCCACGACGCGCACTTTGCTCATCGCCTGAACGCTTCGATGGGAAATAACAGCCGAAGTTATGCCGTCTTACATTACTGTTCAACCACCCCCTCCTTTAATTTCCTTTCTTTCGTTCACCTGACAACCCTATCTACTCAATTTTATCCTAGTCTTTCTATTTACTTCCCTCTTTCTATTAATATTTCTTTACTGTTTCTTTTCTTTCCCCCTTTTACTTTCTTTCTTGAAAAATGTTTAAGTGCTTCTTTTCTTTCCCATTTTTTCTGAGTCAACATTTTCCTTTCTTTTTAGTATAATTTCTTCTCTTTGTTTTGTGTATTGCCTTCTCTCTTTCTTTCGTGTTATAAATTCCCACTTTATTTTCTATACATTTTTCTTTCTCGCTCTCCTTTTTTCTTCATTATTCACTCACCATCTCTTCCATTGTCATACATTTTTCTTTTTTCTCCTATTCTTTCTTTTAATGATCTACCTCTGCTTTTATTGTAAATATTTCTTTCTTTTTCTTTGTTTCTTTTAATATTTTATATCTAAATAAACTTTCTTTCCATTAAATTTACCTTTTTCTTCTTTCCACATATTATCTCTCTCTCTCCTTTGTCATAAATTTTTCTTTTTTTTTTTTTAGAAGTCTTTCTTTTCATTCTTTCTGCAACCTCCACTCTATTCTTTTCATTTTCTTTTTCTTCCAACACAATCTTTTATTGGCTTTTCTCTGTGAACTTGTCAAGCTTCTATTCTTTCCTTCTTTCTTTCTTTCTCCTACTCTTTATCTCTATTTTTAAGATAAAAATATTTCACAATTTGAAAAAAATCGTTCTGTCATTATATATCGCACGGTATTTTTAACACCGTCATCTTCTTCCTTTTTCTCATACTCATTTTCTTTTTCATTTTCGTCGTCTTTTGTTTTCATTCTCTCTTTTTTGACTACTTCGTCTTAATTTTTTATTATCACAATATTGCATTCCTTTTTCTTTTTTTCCGACTCTCTTATTTTCTACCTTTCGCTTTTCCCCCAACTCTTCTTAATCTTTAACCGTTAACGGTTTCAATCCCCCACCCCATTCTTCTCTCAACATATTTCTCTTCAACACACGAGAAATTTTCTTGGACCATCCAACTCATCTTGTGACTATGAATACCAACGTTTCGGTCGATAATCTCCGATCTTCTTTGAATGTAGTGTACACTCGAAGAAGGTCGGAGAGTACCGATCGAAACGTCGGATGAGTGGAACTGTCCGAAGAAATTTCCTGAATGATAATAGTTCCTCATTTGAAAAAATAAATTATAATTTTCTCTTTCTTAGCTTCCCTTTTTCCTTTGTTTCAACATCTATCCGAAGTCATTTTTAGTTACACTCTCCCAGAACTCTTATTCTTCTTACCCACTCATTTTCTGGTTTTCTCTGATAATGTAATTTTTTTTTCTATTTCGTTTTTTATCTCTCATTTTATCTATCATTTATCTTTCCTGTTTCATATCTTCTCTCGAATCACAACTTCCCCTCTTTTATATGTTGATTTCACTCGTTTTCTCTTGGCTTTCCTTTATTCAAGTTCTATTTTCTTATCTCTTTCTCTCTCTCTCTCTCTCACTCTCTCTACACGCACACACACAGAGTTTCTAATCTTAGTTGTCTTTTCATAAACTAATTTTTCTTCTGTTCTATCATAACTTACACTATTCCCCTTTTTCACTTCTTCCTCTTTCTCTATACCCTTCTGTGGCATTTCTTTACGTCTTACCATTATTAATACAATACTTTTTCTCTTATATCTTTTCTTTCATTGGTCTCTCTCTCTCTCTCTCTCTCTCTCTCTCTCTCTGTGAGCTCATACCATCTTCCCTAATTTATTCTAGCATTTCTTTACTCTCCTCTTCGACCTCCAATAATAGTTACCTCTTCTATCCCTTTCTAAATCATAATTCTACTCTTTCTCCTACCTCGTTTCCTCTTTTATTTTCCCTCTTTTTCCTTATTAGATTATCTCTCCTTTTCTTTTCCTTTTCCCCAGTCTCTATATATTTTTCTTCTTATCCTTGCACTTTATCTTGTCACTCTCTCTTACTTCAATGTGACAATCTCTTCATTCTCATACGTTTTATCTCTTCCACATGATATACTTTCTAAGTTTCTATTTTGCCTTTTTTTACATTATTCTTTCTTTCTCTACCAAATTTATTGTTATATTTTCTTTTCTTTGTTGTTCTTCTCTAATTCACGTCACTGTTCTCTCGTCCTTCTTTTACAAAATCTCTTTTTTTCTCTTATATCTTCGCTATTGTTTATTTTTTCCTTCTTATATCCTATTTTTTATTCATCATACACTTCTTTCTCGCCCTATTTCGTCTTTCTATCCTAAATAATTGCCACCCTCTCTTGTCCTTGTAAAACTCTGATTTTTTTTGAGAGGACTCTTTCTTTCTGTCTCTTTCTTATCATTGTTCCCCCATCTAATTAATTTCCCAATTCTGTTCTTCCCATTTCTCTATCATTTTATCGTACACTCTTTAAACAACGATCGTCCCTATATTTTCACTATGCCCTTTACTGCTATTGTACATATTTCCCCGCCTCCCCTTCATCATTTTATCATCCTTTCCTTTCTTCTCTCTGATCAACACCGAGTTTCCTACATTTTTTATTACTCCACGTCATTCGCACATCATTTCTGCTCCAAGCCCCGATCCCTTTTCACGATGTGATACGACTTTGATGTTCACCTTCTTCTTCCTTTGTAATAATATCCAAACTCTTTCCTTTCTTTTCGGTACAGCGCTGTGTGTTTCCCGCCTCTGTTAGTGTTACACGCACCAAAAGCCTTTATTTATTTTTTTGTCTTTATTCTTTCTTCCTCGTTCATTCTTCAGCATTTATTTTCATCAGTTTCTTTCTCGAGTGTCCCTGGTGTCTGATATCTTTTTATAGCGCCTATCCAATGTATTTATTCTAATCAAAGACCCCCATTTCTTTCCCTCCCTCAGTTTATGCTGATAAATAAGTGCCTTATTTGCTTTTCTTTTTTTCTTTTTGAAGAGAAACAAAACACTTTTTTCTTTTTCCTTTCTAGTTTTGTGCCTCAATCAATATTCTTCTCTTTTTTTCTTCTGAAAAGCGAGTTCATTCTCTCTTCTGTTTTTTCTAAAAATAAATGGGTATTTTTCTTGCTGCATTAACACTTAACAGTTTATTTATTTCTCAATAATTTTCATTCTTTTTTTTTTTAAATAATGATATTCATTAAGAGAAATAAATATTTCTTTTTTTTAATTTCAATCTTCTTCTTTCCATTTGTCTCCTTCCTTTCTATATTTCTCCTTTTCATTTACCTTTTTCAATTTTTTTAAAAGTTTTCATATGAATCTTGTCATTTCGTGTTCCTATGACTTTATTTTTTTCATTTACTTCTTTCTTTTTTCTTTTTTTTTCATTTACTTCTTTTCTTCTTTTTTTTTTCATTCAAACCTATATTTACTTCCCTTTCATCGCATTCACTGCCGTCTTCCCGTGCAATTTTCAGGGCAAGGGGTGATCAGTGAACGTTATTTCCTCTTTTCGTCATGAACGCCATCAACAACAATAACAGCCCCTCTCCTTCCTAGTTTATGTGTCAAATGTGAAAGAAAAGAAAGAAATACAAAAACATTGTCGCTGTTTATTTACCTACATAAATATTAACCCTTCATGATCTGCCACTCTATCCTGTTTAACCTTTTCTTGCTCTCTCAATCACTTATTTGCTCTTTCCTATCCTCATATATTCCTCAGTTCCGACTGCTTCTCTTTAATTAAATATTTATTTATCTATATCTCTTCCTCTTTCTTTTGATCTAGTTCTAAGATTTGTTCTCCTCTTTATTTCTGTTTATCATTCTCATCTTCTTCATTCTGCTAGAGCTTATTCCCCCTCTTTTCTTTTGCGTTTGTTTACAACAGAGATCATTAAATATTCACTCTCTTTTTTTCTTCCACGACATTTCTTTTATTCTCCTTTCTCTTCAGCTTTAATATATTTTTATGAATCTTTCCTATATATTCTCTTTATCTCTCTCTCTCTCTCTCTTGTTTGCTTCTCTTCTCTTCTACTTTGGTAAGCCTTACTAACTCCTCTCGCCTAACTCTTCCTCACCGACCTCAACATTATCAGGCGTCCTCTCTGCTTCAGCTCCTGCCAAACTCGCACACACATACACACAATTCTGGAAGAGCTGCGCGGCTCCAAGTTGTTAGTTACTTGGTGTAGTATTGATCCACAACAGAAGGTAGTAAAAATAGAGTAGTCAGAGTTGAAGTCAAAATGGCACAGCGTCAGTTGTGGTAGTGTTGTGTGCTATTACTACGGCCTATGTGAATGAACACGTGGTCGACTAACTTTCTTTCTCCTTTCCTTCCACACAAAGCCCATCTACCGCCACCTCCATCTAGTTCTCTGGTAAACGCCTTACCCACTTATCAAGCCTTTTTCTTTTATTACTCTTTTGTTATTTGCTTATTCTTTCTTTGTGACACAATGGCTGTTCTTTCTTCTGCAGATTCTTTCTTTTCTTGTCTTGTCCAATCGCTGTTATTATTCTTTTTTTTCTTTTTTACTTCCTTTTACATTATTTTTACCTTATCCAGGCAATTCTTTCTTTCTTTGTTTAAACTTAGAACTGTTTGCTTTTTCCTTCTTTCTCCTTTCCCTGTTTTCCTTTCTTTCTTTAAATTGATTTCTTATTCGTATCACTCCATTTTTCTTTCCTTGGTTAGTTCTTTTCTTTCCTTCTTTTTGTCGACCTACAAAGCACTCTCTCATTTATTCCGAAAGCCACCACTATGCCAGCTCACCATCTCACTCAATAATGCTTTTGGCTCTCTCGAAACGATCTTTTGCGCTTATTCCATTTCTTTGGCTTTTATTTCTTTGCTTCCCATTTATTTTTCCATCCCATTCCTCCCATTGCCAGATTTCTTTCCACAATATTTCTGCTTCCCTAATTTCTCATTTTTGCCCAACGTTCTATCCACACTTGACGTTCAATACACATGCCTGCCATTGTCATTACAATCTGCTCTTATATCATCTTACAACCATCCAGCAGATATACATTTTTCCGTTTTTCTTTTTTTAATGATTGTTTTTTTTTTTATCTCCTCTCAATATACTTTCGTTCCCTCTCTCTCAATCTCTTTACCCATGCGCACACACAGATACACATTTTATAGCTGTGATACGTTAACATCCTTACATTTAAATATCATCTATTTTAGAAAGAATCCCTCTTTCAATCTTAAGTGCGTGTTATCATTGATACTTAACATTCCTTCCTTTCATACTTCCTACTTCACATTTCTATGTATCTAATATATACATAAAACTTTTATAATTAAAGTGTGTGTGAAAGAAAAATATATGTATGTATTTACATGCCAAAATAACGGCGAACAAATAAATGACTAGACGGAAAACGGTAGTGACGCGTTTCGTTCTAAAAACTAAAACGAACTTCTTCAGACAAAATTGCACACACACGCATTTTAAGTCTGGTCGTATGCATGTGTGTCTATCTTTGTTCAGACCTATTTATCTTGGCCATTCCAATTCTGTTCAATAGACCTCTTGTTTCAATTGCTTGAGATAATTATGTCGTCATGTAACTTTTTATTTTTTATCGCTTTTATTAACCGCCGAATAAAATCATATTTTTTAATTTTATCATTATATAATCACCATCTTTTTCTTTTTTTAAAATCTCTCTTCCCAATTGAATATATATATGTGTGTGTGTATATACTTTAAATTTTTACATCGTTAAATAGTTTCCTATTTTATTTTATAAAAACTCTTCTTCTCCCCGCCACATCTTTTTTCTAAATAGGTTATTCCAACTTCTATGGTAATTCTTTTAATGGTTAACATTGTCATTAACAATAATATTCTCATACAATCTTTTGTTCGTCCTATTCAATATATTTTCCCGTACTTTGTCTCTCCACAAGATTTTTTTTATACTCAAAAACATGAATATTTATTTTAAAATGGTTCTTCATAAAAGAATAAGTTTGGAACTTATGACAATCATATATGTGATGTTTAACTCTCTTAATTATCCATCAATGATCATACATTTTTTTCTTCTTTAAATAATCATTTGATGTCCAACCTTCTGTTCCACAATACTCCTTTCTTTTTTCCTCTATTCCTTTTTCAATACCCAAACTACGTTTCCCATTTCTTCCCATTTCAAGTCATCTTCCCCATCTTTATTCTGTTGTTTTATTTATTGAGCTGTAATAAGAAAGTGTTTTTTATGCAAATTTTCTTTTCTCTCGCGATACCCCTTTTTTCTTTTTCAATTTCTTTTCTCCTTCGCTACTTTGTAAACTTTTGTTTTTCATCTCTATTTTCTTTTAAATTCTTTTACTCCCTTTTTTACTTTTTTTTGTTCCTTTTTCAGTTCTCAATTCATTTCTTCCATTCTTTCTTCTTCCTTTTGAATTTTCTATCTTGTTTAATTTTTTCTATCTGAAATATTTTCCTTTTTACTTTCTATTCTTTATTCATTCGATTTATTTTTTTTATAACTTCCCTCTAGTCATTTTTATTTTTTAGTGTTTCTTTTTCTTTCACTTTTCACCTCTTCGTTTTCTTCTCGTTCCACCCCGTACTTATCATTACCCTCTCCTTTCTGTTTTTCCCTCTTTTTAACATTACACTTCTTTCTCACTCTTAGATTCATGTTATTGTTAGGTAACTTTTTTTTTTCGTACTCACTGCTTATTTTCTTTCATTTTTCACAACCTTTTTTTCACTTGACATTACTTTTCTTCTCAGTTTTCTGTGTGCTTCTCTTATCACTAGCTTTTCTTAAAATTGTTTTCTCTTTATTACTTTCTCATTCTGTTCTTTGTTCGCTATTTTTCCACTCTTTTTGTTCTTTACACAGTGTTCCTTTTTTATTCAATCAAACCACTAGGATTGGGTTTTGGCCCTCTCTCTTTCTATCTCTCTCTCTCTTTTACTCTAGAAAGCACTTTTAATCTCTCCCTCGTTCTCTTCTCTTCCTCTGTCTTCCTCTTCTTCTCTATTTATCACTCCTGTTAGTCTTCCTTGTTATTTCTCCTTCTTTTTCCTTTGCCTTTCATCACTTCATTCTCTATACCAGTCTGTTCTATCCTTCCTTTCAGATATAATTTCACTATTCCTCTTATTGTTTCTCATTTTTTGGTTCGATGTCCCCCCCACCTCTCTCTCTCTTCTATCGTATTTGTGTGTGTCTGTCAGAAAGAGAGAGAAACGAACAAGAGCAGAAAATTAGAAAATTGAACAAGAAAAAGAAATAGTGGTGGTCGAGCAGAGAAAGATAGACGGATAGAGGCAGGCCACAGAGGACACTTCCTCGCTCGTTGGCTTATTTGAACCTACCAACCCGTATAGCCTTGCTTTCGTTGTTGAAGTTAACTTAACCTGTCCCCCTCACCAACCCCACCCAATCAATACTCAATACAGATTGCTGTAAATGAACATCTGTCAGGCAGAAGAAAAAAAATGTTATAAAAACTGACCACATGGTGGCAGAGGAGTGGAAATGCGCATGCGTAAACTAGGGTGGTGGGGAGTATAGCTTTCTGTGTGCATACATACATGTGTGTGTATATGCTATTTCCGTCTGTATGCTGTCCCAAAATGAATCTGCCAAAGACAAAGATATATTTACAAATAATGCGTGAACATAAGTAGTCTTTTTAAATGTGTGTATGTGTGTACGCGCGATGTCTATACCTCTCAATGATCTGTATCTTCAAAAAATCTGATGGTAAAAAAAAAAAGTTATAGACATATTTTTTGTATGTTTGACTTTTCCAGTGTTAACTAATTAAAAAGTTTAATAATTATTATATCAGTGTACTGTACAGTACACTTATGTTTGTACTTAACTTACTGAATAAATTAAAATTTTTTCAGTGAATTTATTTTCCAAATGATGTGTGCGTACGGCAACAGTCAGCCATTTAGTGATAAAAGAATAAAAAAAATCTAAAAAACAAAGAAAAAGTCAAATAAGATTGGATTGGAGATTAAAATGGAAACAATGATAGGCTACAATACATATTCATTTTAAATTTCTAATTTAAATGCAATTAAAAATAAATAAAGAAAAGAGACTTGTTGGCTTAAGACAACTTTGGCATAACAGCTGGTTTATATAGAGTACTAAGTGAAGAACAAACTCACAATGGCTTGCAAGACTAGCTAACCAAAAGATGTTCTTGATAAAACTTAATTAAAAGATATATGGTTTACTTATAAAGAAAAGCACAAAAAGATGGCATGACTCCTATAGACTGTGGCTTCCTGAAAAACCGTGATATCAGCAATAAAAAGAAAAATGATGAAAAAAAGAGAAATGAAGATTATTTTCACAAAACATATTTTGATGTAATAGCAAAAACTAGTTAGTAAACTGTTCTCCTCATCCTGTACAAAAAAACAAAAAACAAAACAAAACTTAACATAGAGAAGGCAATGGCAAACCACTCCACTATCAATATCAAGAAAAACCATCGCTCTTAACAATTGCAGAGAGCCATGATCGCCAACGTCCTAAAGGGACATGGCACATAGACTGATTTATGTTAGTCTGATAGGGCTCTCCAAACAAATGGCTTTGTGCCAGACTTGCTTTTGTCAAAATAAATCAGGTTTTCATGTTAATACATTGAAAGGAGTGAAAATGATGATTTTTAATCATAGTTGTTCAAAGAAATCATATAAATATATAAAAACTTTATAAATATGAAGACGTGTATTATTATAAGCACATTTCTGCATTTCTGCATAAGTGTATATACATTGGATTTTAATTGTACTGAATAAAAAATTGTGGGTACACACAAATAAACACATGTAAGGTGACCAAATTACAAGTAGTGAATGTTTACATTTCTTTCATTATATTCCTACAACCATATTTTTAAAAAAATCATTGCAGACTGTAGTGTGTGCTCTACCAAATATACCCCCCAAAATCTTGTTATCACAGCTTAACACAGGGTCTTAGAGAAAGACTAGAGCATTGAAAATGTGTATTTAAAACAAACTTAAATATTTTGGTGTGAAAGTATTTTCTTTTCTTTAATCAACTCTTTCTTTTTTTAAATTTTTATATTGCTTTACATATAAACAATATTTCAGCTGGAATAACAAGAGTTTCCCCTTTAATTTCCTGATCATTTGATCAGATTTTAGGAAGTGGATTGTGCTTAGAACTTTTCAGCATCATCTTGTATGTACAAACTATTTGTTAATTATGTGAGTATCAATATTGTATTTGTATGCTCTACTGCAAAACCATAGTAGGAGCCAAATATAGTGTGAAAATAGGATGATAGGCTTTTAAAAGAAATAATCAAGAACTGTAACTGCCTGCATATGGCTAGAAAATGAGTTCAGTAGATATACAAAAATAGAAAAGGTGTAAGACAAGGATGTGTCTTATCACCAAACTTATTCAATGAGACAATTCCAAGGGAAGTAGTAGTTCTACTAGGATTGATTATTTGGTGGCCACAATCTTAGCAACATAAGATATGCAGATGTCATAGTGTTGATAGCAGACACAGAAAGGATACACATGGTCTCAAGAATTTACACTTGAATTGGCTAAATGTAACTATTAGGTTGGTGCAAAAATAATGTCTTTTTCTCACATATGTTACTATGTGAGAAAACAACATTATTTTTGCACCAACCTAATATAAGTTCTATGCTAACAGTTTCTTTTCTCACACTTCCTGCTTGTGGAACTTTCTTTTGGCTCCATGCTTTCCAGTTAACTTTGAACTTCAAAACTTTAAATGGAATGTCAATCACTATCTACTGTCTTCCTAATTACTCTTCTACTGTTCTTCTTGCTTCTTATTAATGTTTCTGTTTCCTATTCTTTCACACCCAGTAACCTCTTGTGTCTTAGTGGCTTTACTACTTTAACTCGGGTAAATTTGATCAAAAAAAAAAAAAAAAATCAACTACAAGAAAGTAGAATGCATAGTTGTTAGCAAAAGGATGAGCCCAACATGCAAATTACAAATTGAAGATACTAAAACCAGACAAGTACAAAGTTTAAAATATCTGGGAAGTATTTTAATAGAGGAAGAAAAGTGTGACACTGAAATCCTAAGGCACATAGGGATAGCCAAAAATGCTTTCCAAAAGCTAAGCAAAGTATTAAAAGACAGAAAAATATTGTTAGAAACAAAGAAAAGAGTACCGAACTGTTACATAATATCAGTCTTCCTATATGGCAGCAAATGCTAGACACTCTTCACACAGATGAAGAAGAGACTTGAAGCAATAGAGGTGTTTCTACAGAAGGATGCCAAGGATCCTATGAACTGATCATGTGAGCAATGACAAAGTTTTAGAGAAAATGGAAACAAAAAGAATGCTTATACTTAATATCAGGAAGAGATAGTTGAAAGTTCTAGGGAACATAATGAGGAAAGAGGGCTTGGAAAATCTGATATTCACAAGGCAGATTGAAGGCAAGAGGGACAAGGAAAAACAACACCTAATCTTGAGCTTGAATAGATGAATGGTGGAAGAAAGTTTAGGAGAAATAACAAAAAGACAAAATTTTTTAAGAACTACAAAGGATAGGGAAATTGTGGAGAGTCATGTTTGCCTACATCCAGAAGGAACATGGCACAAAAAAAGCTCTGCTTGAATTGTCAGTGTCATCATTTGTAAAGGATTGTCAGACCCGTATGTTTATGAAAATTGGCATGTTAACACACACACACACACATAGAGGAACATTTGGAAAAGGGAATGTCATGGAATTTCCTTTGTGTTAGATGGCACTTTATAGCTGATAATTGTGAACTTGCAGCCTCCAAAACAGAAAATGTTATCTTCTTTCTTTTGACATATCACTCCCTATATTTGCTCTCTTATTTTTAATTCTGGTTTAAGCTTCAACCCTCTCTGTTTCCTCAATCATCAAAGCTTTTAACTACTGACCTCTTTAATCTCATCAAATAAAAACCTGGGATTGGCCTCTCCCTTAAAAACATGCCAACCATATTATTCATTGGTCATTAAGTGAAAATATTTATACTGAAGAAAATATATATTATTCACAATGCACTATCATGTCATATATATATATATATATATATATATATATATATATATATGTAATTACTTCAAACATTATTTTAGTAGATACCTGTGTTTGAAATCAATGTCTCACTTTTATTTTAAATAGTGTATATTATTATCTGCTTGCCCTGCGTATATAAGAAATCTTAATAAGGAAAATGTACTCTCTGGCATTTTCTTTAAGATTACTCAAGTGCACAGACAGGCCAATGGGTGTAATACACACTCTTTAAAATAAAAAAAACAGGGTATCTATTTCAAACATGGGTATCCACTAAAATTAATGTTTGAAACAATAAAAAGTGCTGGATTAAAAATGAATCCATTCTTTAGAAATTATGTATAATATATATTGGATGAGTGTCCCTAGTCTGATCTGTAGTTATTAGTTGAATTTTGACCTGAAATTTACACTGTATAATGTGATTAATATTTGTAAAGAAGGAAATTTTAATTATTAAAAAACAAATATTTCTTGGAGGGCAGGTGCAAGGGTCTTGTAAGACCCACTGAGTATAGGGTCCTCTGTATTACAAAAAATTCAAAATAAATACAATGTATTTAAATACAAATTAGAAGCATATCATAACAGATCATTCTATTTGAAATAAATCAACAATGTTTTGCAGTAACTGTTAACATCAACTTGAGATTTTTCTTGTTAAAAAGTTGAATAATTTTAACACAATCAATATTATGAATAAAAAAAAAATAGTTCATTTTATATAGTATTTTTTTTAGACTTAGCATGATCAAAACAAATTTATGGATTTAGATGAGAAAAAAGACCGCAAAATGACATCAAAATCCACAAAAATCTTTCATCCTTTACAGTCGCATAGCTAGTGTTTTTGCTGCCTGAGGCAGCCCTCAATTTTGCCATCCCTCACCAGAAGACATACAATATTACAATGCACATTAATCCCATATAGTTTATATATATATATATTTATATATATATATATATATATATATATATACACACACACAGTCAACGATGAAATTATTTGTACACCAATCAAGTTTTAATATTTTTATCAATTTCTCAGAATCTAATGCCCATATGATGCCAGGTTTTTTCCCATGTTTCTGTCAATGTGGTATTTATAACTCCTCATTGATAAATTATGAAATGAAATAAAAGTAAATTGTGTTTATTTATTTTATTTTTTTAAGAATAAAATTGGTGATGTGTAAAAAAAAATGAGATGTTACTTCTTTTTTCGAAATCAGGAAAACTTTAAAAACTTTTTATGATATTAAGAGAAGAAAGATAACAACCTCTCTACTGAACAACATTGCTGTAGGTCTAAGAAAGAGGAAGAATGAAGATGTTTCACAGTATTTATAATTAATTTGAACCATGTGATAGGCTTGAGAACACATAACTAGATTTTAGCAGTAAATTGACTTTGAATGCAACTGTGTAAGCACTGTAACATCTTTCACATATATTAGTCAATCAGAAGTCAGAGAATTATTCAAGGCTTCTGTGAACCATTTTGGTGTTTAGTTTGTACAAAAATTCAAAAGAAACTATTCCATAGAAAATGCATTGAAATCTTTTTTGACCAATAGTATTCGCTGAATCGAAAATAATAATAATACAATCAAATGGAAGCAGAATGCTAAGACTTCAACAATCTAAACAGAAAAATAAGATATTATATTGTTTACCGTGAAAACCTGTAAATTGGAAAAATGCCCATGGATTTCTGCACTTAAAAAATATATTAATTTTCAATTTTCTTTTAAATTTCTGTTCGATATTTCTGGAAAAAATTGGAATTCATGTGATACCCTTAAACTTTAAATCATTGAAATTATTTCAATTTATTTATCTATTTTATAATTTATGAAAATGAATGATTATATATCCTTATTAATTATGATAAGATAAAAAAAACACCATTGGTTCACTAAATTTAATTTTTTTCACGAACAGTTCATAGACATGAAAAATCAAAATCAAAGAACTGACACCAAAGTCTGGACTTCTCACATAGATGTGAACAAAACAGTGGATTAACTAAATTCACTTAATTCAACCCCACATCAAGCCCTTTAAAAATGTTCAAATTTTTTCACACCGTTTGCTCAAGTCTTGTAAGTGAGGTTTATCCCCCTCAGCTGACAGTGCTTTTGGAGACAATTTTTTTTTTTTATTGCTGGCTGGCTGGCTGGTTCAAAGCCAACCATATCAAAGACAAATTGGCTTCATTTGAACCCTATCTTCTTCCTTATTGCAGCTTTCTTTGCAAAAATTATTGAAATTATGCTATTATTTTTTTTCTTTTCTGAAAACTCACCAGACCAAAAATGGTGGACTGGGGTTGGGGGTTGGGGGGTTGTTCCACCAACTCCACCCCACTAACTCTGCTATTGATCCTTTAATAGTCAGATGTTCTTAGTTTAATTTGTAATGTATATATAAATGTAGGTAGATAAAAAAAGCAAATGTTGATAAGATAGTAAAGGATACAAAGCATTGTTCAGAGCCCCCAATCAAGCTCTTGGTGAGAGCTTGATTGGGGGCTCTGAACAATGCTTTGTATTCTGTGTATAAAGTTATATATCTATATATTACAATTACATATTTGTAACACAAGTTGATTTTTTTTTTATCATATTGATACACTATTTCTCAATGTCATCTTTTTATCATCACAATGTTAGGGCATCTTAAAAGTGTCTTTGAAGGTTATTATTCTACTCTTGATATAGTTAGAGCTAGATTCTAGACCATATTTAACATCTCAAAATAAATGGAATGTTGTGTCAAAAAAGTTATTGTCTGTGTTTGATGAAATTCAAACAATTTTTTATTAACAATTGCTGGATCATGGATAAACTGTTATTGTACAATTTTAGTGTGAGCAACTGACATATCTGAATAATGCATTCAAAGTGAAATGACCTTTTGCAGTTAAGAAAGTTGGCTAGTGATTTTATTGCATGACACTAATTGTCATGTTGCAAATTAAAAACAACAATAATAAAATTGGGGTTGGTGCTTCTTTCATATGCAGTATATTCTCCAGACTCTATACAATATTCTGTGTTTGCTCAGTGGTTTCAAGTTCAAAGGCTTTTCAAAGAATCCTTAAAAAGTGGCATAAAGCCATGGAAATCCAGTAAAAATAATTTTCTAAAAGATTACTGATATAATAAATTCATATGAATAAAAGATTTTGGTAAGAAAATACTAAACATGTTGGCATAAACCTAATATTATAAATGTATTTGGCATTTAAAAGTAATTCTGTTACCATATTGCAAAGATAGTGTGAATATATGTTGGAATATTAACATAATCACTTTAACTTCTTTGTTAATTAAATACTAATTACATGTAAGTGTGTTTTTCATAGTACTTTTCATCCTTTTGAACTTTTATATATTTCTTTAATGCTTTTCTCATGTATTAGTCACAATTTTTTTTTTTTTCTTGCTTTTAGTAAATGGCCAAGAACTGTAAAAATAAGCTTGCCTTTAATGTCTTTTCTCTTAATACCTCATTGACTCTCAGCATTTTTGGCACACACACACACATACGCACGCACGCACTCAGCTAAGATATAAAAAGTAACTGTTTCTAAAATATATAAATTTATATAAGTGATTTTTGCATCAAAATATTTTTGGTGTTTGTTTTAAGCAATAGTGTACTTTTTATTTTCAAATGATTTAGTTTCCTTGTAAAAGCAACCAAAATCATTCATATGCTTTTACTTTAAGAAGCACATTATTATATTAGTAAACACACAAATATATTCTCATTTAAATTTGAAATGTTCAAATTCTGTTGAAAATGGCATTAACTAGAGTGACATATTTGCATACAATAGACCAATATACATCAATTAATTTGATTACATCTGCATAATAAACTTTTATATAATAATATGACAATTACTATCATAAAAATTCTGTTAGATTTCTCTTGGGATAAAATATTTTCAAAATGTTTTAGAATGAAATTATTCTCTCAGAGTTGTTTTATTTTTCTTTCTCCTTTATCTAATTTTTTTGTTTTTTTCTGCAGTTGTCATTGCTGGCAGCAAATTCCAACCATTTTCCTTTGACAAGTGTGAATACCACATTCTTCATTCTTCTTTTAGTCTCTTCTACATGCATTATCTTTTGAAGTACTGAAAATTATTGCCTAAGAATTACACTTCCTTCTCTACCTTTTTTTGGGCTAGCTTTGATCTGGGAGACAAATTTTATAATATTTTTTGTCTTTGTATTTTATTAGAATTACAAAGACAATATTGTTTCCTGTCAGATTCATGAGTCTGAAGGTGAGTAAAGTAGGGGGTGGGGAAGTGAATGAGAAAATTTGGCAAATTTGGTCTTACTGTATTTTTGTTATGCATAATGGGCCTAAGCTAGAAAAAAAAACAATCCATTTAAAGCAGATAACAATCTTATATATATATATATATATATATATATATATATATATATGTGTGTATGTATATATATATATATATATATATATTAGGTTGGTGCAAAAATAATGACGTAATAATGTCGTTTTTTGATGTTAAAAAATACGGCAAAAAACGACATTATTACGTCATTATTTTTGCACCAACCTAATATATATATATATATATATATATAAGTGGGTAAGGTGGATGCTCAAAAAGTTATATGCCCAACCCATTTCCAAAAATCAATATTCTAATATTTGGTCATTGAAATAATGACTTTGGGAAGTGAGTCAAGCTGAGAACTTTTTCACCATTATATATATACATATATATATATATATATATATATATATTCATAACAAGCTGTACATGTAAAACTGGATACTACTAAACATTTTCTATGCTATACTCATTCCTCTGGTGATATGGGTATTTACACCCTCTTAGTTAGCCCAAGAAACAGACATATATTTTTTGAATAAAACTCAATAATTAATCAATTGCAAATAAAGTGTTATTCTATTTAGTTTAATATTCAGGAAGTACTGAATATAAGAAAATTCATAAGAAGCTTTTGATAATTTACTAGTAAAATGCAATTACAAAATGACTTAAATATGACCATCATTTTTGGATGATATGAGTGAACTAATAATAAATGATAATGGATGCTTAGATCCCTATTTAAACCATAGCTATGTATATTCAAGTGGATTAAAGTTTTGTTTCATTAATTTGGAGGCATAGTAATTGTAAGTTTAATCTCTGGGTTGGGTAGTACAGACTCAGAATGAATGAAAACAGAACAAATATTAACATAGCAGGACTCTATAAAAAAATAGAATTGGGTTATCCCTAGATATGGACAAATGGAATGAGAACAATCAACTCACCACAGATTAAATAAAAGTCTCAGAACTTCCCTGAAGGTTATCTGGAATGATGTGAAGAAGGTGGTAGTGTACAATGACAAAAAGGTTGTGATTATACCAGCAAAAATGAGGATATTAGTCCAAATATAAATAATGATAGTCCTTAAACAAGAAATTCAGACAGAAACTAGAAATAATGTAAGGACTAAAATCAAAATAAATAAGAGTGTGTCTGATTACAAGAATTTATATGAAATTTTCAATCTTTTATTAAAATTATATTAAAGAAACAGAAAAGAAAAAAATAAAGAATGCTATTCATTAAAATAGGTTATTACATTTGCGTAATTGTATTTACACATGTGTAACTTTATGTTTTTGTAAATTTTAAATGCATAAAAATATGTTTGATATTTTATATCAAATGTTCTTTCAAAATGGATTGCATCAAATAAAACAAATTTTCAGCTAATTTTACTGAAATGCAGGTTTACCATAAAATGTTAAGTATAAATTCCTTCAGACTGAAGATGATGAAGAATGAATGTTTGTAACACCAAGCAATTAAAATCACCGAAAATTAATATTTTATGCAATGTGGATATTTTCACTTTGTCAACAATTTTTAATATATTCAAGGTGTTTCTTTAATGGAAAATATTTTTGGTAATCAAATCCTGAAATAGCAAAAATGTTGATTCTATAGCAAAAGTGACAAGGCTTAATGTCAGGTCATTTTATAGTTATAGAATTTATATTAAAATTATTTCTCAATAAATAAATAGGGGAACTATTTTGTAATTGTATTTAACATTTAAACTTAGATTTACTTTTATTTCCATTAATTCTTAATCAGCAAGAGTCTAGCGTTAAGTAATTTTTGAATATAGATGTTTACAATTTTAAAACAAATTGTTTTATGTAATACATTGTTAAAATGCTAATCATGGAATAGGTAAAGTAACAAAAAGAAAACAAAAATTAATAATTTTGGCATGAGATAATGAGTCCCATGAAAATGTTATTTTTACTATCTAAAAAATAGTTTATAGAAAAATATGTAATAATTTATTTTTTTTTACAAAATTGTTATTGTTATATCAAGAATTTTTTTCATTTCTTTTCCAATTTTAAGATTTTCTTTTTAGTTTTTGTAACAAAGACATAACATAATCGAAATCATTCTGCATGAATGCAGACTATTCCATTATTATTAAGCTGAAAACTGGATTGGGATTTCTCTATTCTTCAAGTTAGATCATTTTAATGGTATTGCCCTAGCAATCTTGCTACAATGTTCTGTTTTTACCATGTTATGCTAACAAACATAGCCACAAACAGAAACCAGATCATTATAATTATTATAATGATAATAGATAGTTGGCAAGTATGTCTCATTCACTGTTGCTAGTAAATTTCATCATCTTAATGTGCTCTGCATTTTTACCATATGCCAGACTTAGCTAAGCTTAGTAAATATCTTTGAGAATCAAATAAATCATTAAATTTGATCATAAATGACATAAATCTCAGCTTGATAACACTTTTTCAACAAATGGTATTGGAATTATTTTTGGAACGTCTTTTTATCCTCTGCATTTTACTTCCTTCTTCTATATCATCACAACATCATCACTGATTACTGTATCTATTAAAACTTTTAGATTTCTTTCTTTTTCTAATGGTACATGGCCAAATTTGTCACACATATGTAAGAACATCAATACATCTAAAGACTAATGATAAAAAAACATTTACTTTCAATAACAAATATTTATTTTTAACAAACTCTTTCCTATATATCTATATCTCTGAGATGAAGTATTGTGATTACTTGCATTATTTACATTATTCGGACTATTATACTTGACTTCATAGCCATATTCATAATGTTTCATGTTTTCACTCTGGCCTTCTTCAGGTGATTGTCCTCAAGGACACATGGCCCAGTGGATAAAGACATTGGTTAGATCCAGTGACTATAATCAAAGAGTTGTGAGTTCAATACCAGGCTACAGCAGTGGTGAAGCAAAAAATGGTGAAGAGATGAGTTAAAGGGAAATAACTGAGATATCCGGAAGAGGCATGGCACTTGGAACTAGAACAATCTACCCTGGTGAACGAAATAAATGATTCAGTCGAAATTCCAACCATCTGAAGAAGGCCAGATAATACAATGGACGAAATGTTGTGAATATGGTAATGAAGATGAGGATAATAGTTTGAATAATGTAAATAATGCAAGTAATCTCTTTCCTATGCACTGAATCTAGTGGTGAACATATACAATGAATATTTCAGGTCAAAATTTAACTAAGAGATACATATAAAGCTATGGAATTATTGATTAACTCTTCTACACAGACAGCCAATTTTATAATGTAAAGAATAAATACTTTTTAAAAGACAAAATATAATAAAAGCAAAATATTGAATATATATTAAAGATATCCAGATGTACTAGACATTCATTAGCAATTGTTTTATAGATTTATATATATGAACTATTATACAACACATAGATGCTTATATTATTTATATTTTCTGTATCTTTTCACTGTGTAGCTGCATCAGGATGATTTTAATTCTATTCTTTATCAATTAAAGAATATTGTCTTATGCTAGATTATTTAATTTTATTCTTTATTAAGGATTGAATATTATCATTATCATACATCATTCCCTTTCTGTTGTTTATAAAGGAATGAATATTCTTTTATGGTGCATCATTTTCTTTCTCTTATTTATAAATATATTTCATTGTATTAGGTTGGTGCAAAAGTAATGTCGTTTTCTCACATATGTTACTATGTGAGAAAACGACATTATTTTTGCACCAACCTAATAATAATTCACATTCTATTCTTTATGAATGAATAGATAATGGTTTATGCTGCATCATTTCCTTTGTTCTTTATAAATTAATATTTTTTAGGGTCCATCATTTTGTTTACTCTGTTTTGTGTCAAAGAATATTTTATATAGTTTCTCATGTTTTATTTACATTTTTTTCAATTTTCTCTGATCATCATAACACATTTTGCTGCCAGACCTTGCCCAAATGTGATTTATAATGACCGTACAGAATATTTAACACTTTTCAGTCTGTTAATTACTCTCACATACCATTACCCACATGTTATTTTGTTATCTCTTATAAATATTAACAAGCATTAAATACAACCCGTCCTGCTGTGTTGAGGAGGCTGCTCAACAGATTTAATTAGACAAGTGAAATAAACTAATAAAGTGTTTCATAAGTGAAAAGGTTTAATGCCACAATTCTTTAAGAAACTATTTAAATGCCTGAAGGTCTTTTAAGTGTTTAAGATAAGTAATTTAATTCTGCGTATAGCATCTATACTTAATGTTCTAGAATATTAAAAGGTTAATGCTTTCTGATTTTCAAGAAAGACACATTCTCAACATAAATGATTAATAATACACTGCCCTACAAAATATACTTGTAATTACTGTCATGTTCTTGTAAAATCCATGTTACTCTCATGATATAAATATTTATTTTGATCACCTACCATAGATAACTGTTGAACATACGACTAACCTTACTAACCACAGCTAGTAAGATTCTTTCCCTGGTATTATTCATGAATCAAAATTTTCAACACTTTTTGACATTTGCTTTAGTCTTTGTATATCAAATGACAGGCACTGAATTTATTCACACTTGTCTGAGTGTAAATCCATCAACTACTTTATTATACTTGTCTCCAAACATTGGTCATTCATGCCTCAGTTCTCTGTTCTTGACCTTATATATGTGACTGTCTGCTCAGAAAATCATGACATTCAGTTACCTACTGAAATGATATTAGTAACCTTAGTATCACTGCAGATAAAACTAGATGAATTAATGTCTACAAAAATAGTCACAGTACTTTACGTTGGTTGATAGAAGTAGTAATAATTTGTACTGATTGGTGCAGCTAGTAGCAATGCAAGATGTTGCATTGGTAGTCCTAGCAGTAGTATAGGTTTGGCTACTTGAGAAATTTGCAGACATTATAGAAGTTCTTTGTATTTGTCTAATTTTCCAAACATTTCCAACATATTAAGAAGTCATCCAAGACTCTTGAGACTGCAGTGACTGTCTTTGCCTTACTATGCAGACAGGTGCTAAGTTTTTGGCTCCTTTTTATATTATTAGTTTTTTTTTATTTTAATGAAAAGATAATCCTTATCTCCTGGTCTGGTTTATTATTGAATAATATTAGGATATTTTCTTCCATGGCAGATTCACTTGAGATATTTTTCAGACATGTTTCAGTATTGTCCAGAAATGAATTGTATTTGTTGGAACTGACTCCAGGAAATTTAATGTGGTCTGAAATATTACCCATAATATTCTCAATGATGTGTAAACCTGGTTTGTATAGAGGTCAATGAAGCATCTTGAAGTTAACTAATTGTTCCTGGGTTACTTATACAAAATAGCTGTTTGCATTTTTTTGCTGAAACAAACAATCTCCAATTAGAAATAATGCAAATGATCTTCAACAAGACCAGTGCATGTCACAGCTGTCAAGTGTAACTCACATGATGCACTTGTGAATTCCAAAATACACATTCCACATCATTACAGAATCACCAACTTGCATAATGCTCTACTGATAGGATGATTAAATATCTTTAGAAAAGTTTCCTCGACATAAGAGTACATTCGTCTGTGAAAGAGCAAGAAATAAGACTGATCTGATCAGGCAAAACAGCATGAGTCCTTCACAATTTCAATGTTTTTCTGACCTGACTGATGTCATTGTATCAGTAATTGCACTCTTGTTTGTTATCAATTATGAATTCCTCATAGAACTGATGGGTAGAGGAACAACTGTATGAAACTGAGATGGTGTAATATTCACCTTTGTTAGGTGGTTACTATTCTCAGTTACTGATGGTTCTATTCTTACATCACCTGTAACATTTGTAATTGCTACTGATACCTGTCCAAGAATCATACATTCCTGGTGGGTCTTTGCTATTGTTACCTGAGCAAAACCTAGAGCAGTTTCTATTTTTACCTTTCTAGTGCTATTATGCAGTTAAATTCTGTTTATGCATGACACTTAAGTGCCTCAGCTACAATATCACAAGTATGCTGTTATGACTACACTACTTCTTTACCTATTACATGATATAAATATAATTTGGCTGAGTCCATTTCTGCAAGTAGGGGAGGTCAAACTATACATTGTATTGCTATTTTTAATTTTTTTTATACTTCCAACTTCTATTGAGGTTCTAGATTTTCAGTTTTGACTTTTGGGAGATTTCTTTAAATATATATTTTGATAGAAAGTGATATTTTATTGGTTATCAGCTAAGTAAAAATTTTGTTATTCTTTAGTTTTCTTGTAAACAGAGATATATAACTAATTGTATAAACATATAAGCCATAAGATGGGTTTAAATACTTGTTCATGGGCAAGAAAAAGCCAGTTATATGGTTTATAGATTCATGACTCACAGCCAGTACCCAATGCTTTGAAACTGATTGCAAGCTTTTCATATTGTGCCTGACTTGTTCAAACAGAAAGTTAGCTGCCATATTCTATACCCAAAAGTCCCAAAGCTGATTTCAATCATTCCTTGTTTAGACTATCATAATCTAAACTATACAGTCACCTTCTTTATTCCATGCCCTTGGGTCTTTAAACCTGATTCATTTATACATCTGCACCAACCCCATCAATACCAAAATACATTCAATAGAGTTGAGATTCCTAGTGCTTAAAAGATGGTCCCTGTGGAACCAGCAAGTCACATTGGCTTCAAATTAATTTTGAGGTTTTTACAGCTAATCCTCTTCTTTATCGCAAGCAATCTTTGAGAGTTTCCTGTGTAAAGCCAGCACATAATCCTAAAAATGAAAAACACTGTGAATGCTGCCTATTGCTGCAATGAAAGATGTATTGGATTCTTAAGAAAGAAGAGAATTATATGCACTCTAAAGCATTCAGAAAAGAAGAGGTAAGCTTGCAGAATCTTCTCTTTCTTCCAAAAAGTAATATTTCCATATTTGATGATTGTCCTATGATGGAATTTAAGCAATTATTTACTTTTGTTTGTTGCTATTTTCAGAGGATTAGAAAGTTGGCATGTTTTTTTGTTTCTTTTCTACTT
>OZ010607.1:55513282-55515782 GCA_963932145.1 Acanthosepion lycidas | reverse complement strand
AAATTGTACGATAAAAATTGAAATTAAAAGTTTAAATTTACATTTTTGAAAGGGGTAGTAAAAACTACACATTTCAAAAATGTAAATTTAATCTATATTTAGTTTAAAATATAATTATATTCGCTCTACTCTGTATTGAGCACTCTTTTAAGAATAGTAATTGTTGGTTATTGGAATTTATTCCGTATACACCAATCATATACTTGCTTATATATATATATATATATATATATATATATATATATATATATATATAAATATGTAATGAAAAACAAACCACTTTAAGGTACCATTACGATAATTTATTTCACCTAAATCTTTTTCTAAGGATTCAGGATCATCAGGTAAAACTTCCAACAACGAATTGAGAGGAAAAATGGGATTAGAAATTGGTGGGTAGTGTAATTTTTGTAATTTAATAGAGGGGGTTGAGAGTGGCAGTTAAACAGACAATATAAAGTATAGGGAGGGGTTAATTTTATATCTCTCTTAAGTATGTTTTATATTGGAGTAGGAGGAGTGACATAACCTTGACCTTTTTAGATGGTTAACAAAACGGAAATGAAATGTAGAAAATGTATACAAGTGAGTCTTATGGTAAAGAGAGAGATAGGTGGGGAAGGAGAGATGGAGTTGTTATAATTTTGTTTTAACAAAATTATATAAAAGATAGCTTACAATGTTTGATAGAAAATTCGATGTCTGAAAAAAATTTTGTTATTAACTTAAATCTTTAATTTTTTAAGTAAATAGTTTCGGGACTAAATATAACTATTATTGTAATAAACATATTTATCTAGGACATAAAGAAATATTTCAAATTTTAATAGTTTATTCACCTGACTAATTGTAATTCCACAATATATAAAGATAAAACAGTAACAATAACATCTATTTTAATATTTAAAATTAATTTATGAATGTAATTTTTATTTATTATATTGGTAAACTAAATTAAAGATTAGGTTTCATTATTTAATAGTATTTGAGGGTAATATTAATTCTCATTTATTCATATATGTCTCACAAATGTATTCATGTGAATCCCTACATACATACGATAATTAACAAGTCCAAAAAACACATAGAAACACATGAGATAATTTACACAAAAATTCATTTATCCTCGTACATAAACTATATATACATTTTACAATCTTTATCTATATTTTAATATTTGAAATATATATAGATTTTAGTTTGATTCCATAGTTAAAATTTAATTTTAGGTGATTTTGGAAGTGTCTCATTTTAAAGGAATTTAGCTAATATTCTTTCTATTATTAATAGTTAAAGAATGGTATATTTAAATTTAAATTATCAATTTAGAAATGAAACTCCCTTCAGAAGATAACAAAATTTAAATTATAGAATATTACAAGAGAAGGATATTACAAATTAAGAATAGTAAATTTAAAATGTCATTAGAAAGACCCAATATTTCATTTAAAATCAATTCATGCACGTATGCACATATATACATACACACACACACACATACATATATATATATATACATATATACATACACACACACACACACATATACATCTATATATATATACTTATATATATACACATATACATACATATACAATTCATATATCTATATACAAATCTATATATCAAAAAATTTAAAAAAGATAAGCTATTAAAAAAGTTGTTCAATAGAATGAATTTAAAAATTAGTTATTCCTGCATGAACAACATGGAAAAAATTATTAGCTCCCATAATAGTAAAATTTTAAATGAATTTTATAATCAACTTCAAAAAGATCCTAATACAAGCCCAAAGACCAAATCTACCTGTAACTGCAGGGAAGGATCTATCTGTCCAGTAGAAGGAGTATGTTTGTCCAAAAACATAGTATACGAAGCTACGATTTTCCCCAAAGAAAATATTGAACATAAGAAGATCTACATAGGAATTTCGGCGGGAAGTTGGAAACAACGATTTTACAACCATCACCAATCCTTTTATAATGAATCAAAAAAACACCAAACTGCACTTTCAAAGCACTATTGGGAGTTATTGGAAAACAAATTAACCCCACAAATAAAATGGAAAATCGTCTCAAGAGCCAAAACTCCGATTAATTTCAGAGACAGATGCAATTTGTTCATTATAGAAAAAATACTAATAATAAAACATAAGGATCCGGACATACTTTTGAACAGACATAATGAGTTGATTTGTAAATGTAGGCATAAAAATCACCTCATTTTAACAAAGTATGTGTAGATATATAAATAGAAAATATAAATTGTTTTAAATCAATATATGAAAATACTGACACTGTGCTCTTTGATATATGTGTTGTTGAACTTAAAATTTTTTTATCTGTGAACTTATTTAGATATATATATATGAACATTATAGATAAGTGTAACTATGTATTTATATTGTGGACACATATGTATGTTAGTATGGATATATATGTATAAATAGATATACACATGTGTGAGTATAAATATACTAGTATGAGGCATGTTTGAATAC
>OZ010607.1:55430782-55508282 GCA_963932145.1 Acanthosepion lycidas | reverse complement strand
ACAGAGTGAATCTTTTATAACAGGTGTGACAAAAATAAACCCATGATATTTTCAAGATTTCATTATAATAGGTAATTAATATAAGGGTGTGGTAAAAGTAATTTTAGATATTGTGTGTATTTTTGTGGTTATTAAATCTGATTTGAACTCACCATGCCCAGTTTGTCCTGTTAGGTTAAGCTGGTTGATGCATTAAATATTGAAAGGAAAAAATTACTTTATTTTTTCTTAGTTTTTTTCTCTCACAAACATCCCTTTTCTCTCATTCTATCTATCTATCTATCTATCTATCTATCTATGTGTGTGTGTGTTTGGACTTTTATATTATCCTGTGGATTTTGCTTTTATGCTCAAGCAACAAATAAATTGTTGAATCCTACATGTGCTTAGCAAATGTGGTAAGTGAGTTGATTCAAAATTTTATTCACATCAAGCTCAAATGGTTTTCAAACATAAGTTTATAATTTTACAGTTTAAAGTTTTTGGCTATCCATATAATATTCAGATGTGATAGATGTCTTTGTTTAGTGACTATTTTTGGTTTAATATTTTTGATCCACTATAAAAAGAATTAATTCTAACCTGCATTCTAGTCTTGAAGCATGATTACTGATTTTAGACTTAGACTTTTTGAATAAGATGATTTTCAGATATACCCAAGTGGCTGATATGGTGTTTTGTCCAAATTCTATGTTTAAATATTCTTACCTAACAACAAAAAACAGAATTAGTTACCAATAAATGTATTTTATTATACTTACATCTGTAGCATATATTTTCTCCATTTATATTAGAGATTAGACATTAACATAGGTAGAGACACATTGTGTATAAAGTGGATATTGTCATTAACACCTAGTGGCAACAGTCTGTTTCATGCAATTGCCAGGCCATGAAGATGAGTTTAGGCATGAAACAGACTGTCATCAGTGGGGACTGACTTCAATGTCCACTTTTATATTTACATATACTCTCTCCCTGATAATGAGCACTTTAACCCATAAATATCACATACCTTAAAACTATATATATATATATATATATATATATATATATATATATATATACGATAAAATATAATGTGATACTGAGGCTGTGAGGTGGTTAAATATTAACTCTAAGCAGATAAAGGGTTAAGCCCAAAATGAAATATAAACTGGAAGATAAAGAGATAGAAAGAGAGAATGGAAGACATTTTCCCTGGTAATGTGGAAGTTAAGAAAGGGCCATCTAGCTGCCTGACCCCTATGAATTGGAATGATGTACCAAGAGTTCACATTTTTTTATCTATCGAAAATCTAGCATGCAGGTAAAGCAAATTGGGAAATGGCTTTATCTCTTTCTTGGGAAATTAGAAAAACACATCATTGTTGAAAAGAGAAGCAGGGTGTAATTATATTTTTGTTAGTGAAAATGAATTGAGAAATGAAAACAGAGAATGAAACCACTATAAGGGTTAGGATTATGAAAATTGATCCATCATAAAAGGCAGGTGATCTGGTTTATGTTTTTGCTAAGACAGTGACCAGCTGAAGGATGGAAAATAGCATGACTCTTTGTTAAGAATTTAGGTAAACAAATATATTTGCATTGATGAAAACAAATTGGGAAATAATTTTTATCTGTCACTTGGAAGGTTAAAATGAGGTGATCTGGTTTGTATTTTTACTGGACAGGTGGGTTCAGGAAATGAGTCAGAGAATTGAAATTAATGAGGAGAATAAACTATGCCCTTTCTCCTATGCACTTTAAAAATTAGATTTGTTCCAAAGACAGTTATACCAGCTCTGAGAAGTGGGCAGAGTTAGAATACTAAGAAAGAATGGAAGAAGGGGCAGAATTTAGCCCTGTCTGTGTGGATTAGCAGTGTGAGATGTGAAGTGAAACAGGTTGGAGTTAAAGTAGGAGTAATCCCTGTGACTATACCAAAGGAAGGTGGATAATTCTCCAAATTTGGAAAGTTGATTAAGAAAGCAGAAATAGGGAACAAAGAAAACCTTTATTAGAATTAATGAAAATTGGGGAATAACCAAATCGCAAGAATCCTTCCATCCCATGCCAGATTTTGTCCGAAAAGATAACTTTGGGCTGAGAACCCGCATTGAGTGCCTCTGAAATCCACATCAGCTGCTACCAGATTTCATGATTTCAAAAACTTTGAACACAGCTCCTCCAGAAGTTTAGACACAATCCAGTGACACTACAGAGATTGATGCAGGAAGTGTTCATTTTTGTTTTACTTAGAGCTATATAAACCAATTGAAGAGTGATTCCATGAATCTCTCATTTTATTTTTTGTCATGAAGATAATTTTTTCATTAATATAGCACCCACCACAGCTTGAACCAGCACTGTAATTACAATGATCCTCAATCTTCCACTGTTCAAAGATCAAGAACACAGTGCGGGCAGAGTTGGTATGGGTTGAAGTGGCCAGCGACCAACAACCAGCTTGGGCCAGTGTCAGCATTGACCTGTTGTTAAAATGTCATCCTAAGACCCTGGGGAGTGGGCCACTAAATGTGGTTACACCACTGGGTATTGGTGGTGGTGAAAGATGTTACAATAATTTTAAGGTATGATATATTTATGGATTAAAATATAAACCCAGTTAAAGTGTGCACTATCAGAGATTAAAAGTGGACATTGAAGTCAACACCCAGAGGCAACAGCTTGTTTCATGCTTAAACACAATTATCAAGCCATATATATATATATATATATATATATATATATATATGTATGTATGTATGTATGTATGTGTGTGTAGACAGACATAAACAGACTGACATATATAGAACTAGTAATATCTACTATATAGAATGGATAATCAATTGTCTTAATTTTTAGAAAGACTGATTTATTTTAAAAACATAATAGTTGCTTGCAATCATTTGCCATTGGTGTTTCCTTTCTTTTATAATTTTCAATATTGGAAGATTTCATTATTCTACTAAAATTACATGTAGTGTAACATGTACATACAGACATATATACACGACTCTAGATAGATTTAATTATGAAATAAAAGCAAAGGAAAACTTATCTTAGCTGATGCATTTCATCCTCCTTTATCAAAGCAAATGTAAGGATTTTATTTTGCAACAAGTAATCAAAAGTAACAATATTGTTAGGTCTTCAAAACTTTAAATTTAAGATTGCTCATAAATATTCTTCAGGCTAACTGAGAAAGTCAAGGTAAACTATGGAAGATGCTAAGTGATATAATTTAATAAATGAGAGTAAATATTATTGTTGTTGATGTTGTTCAATTTTTTTTTAATAATGCAGATATTATTTTAGTTTGAGAAATTAATTTATGTATTTATTTAAAATAATACAAGATTGTGGCTTAAACATTTTCTTTTCATTTTTTAATATTTCTATGGTCATGTATGTTAGTTTGGGAAAGAAGTATTTCTTTTAGGAAAGAAGATCTTTGAAATATATATAATTATATTGAGCATTTTGTTAAGCGTGTAGAAGGGTTTGTTTTTTTAGATAGTGTCGCTGATCTATAACAGTCCTGCAATTTAGATTTATTAAGAAATGTGTGTGTGCGTGTATATATATATATATATGTATATATATATATATATATATATATATATATATATATATATTCAAGTCCCCTTTGGTAGATTGTATCTCCAACGGATTAAATAATATCTATGTTGGTCATACCACAAACTTGCTTTCACAACGCTTGACACTACATTTCAATGATAACTCTAACATTTTTAGGCATTTAAAACAACATGCCTGGCCGCATACACAATTCTGGAAAATCCTTGTTGAAAACACAACTATACTTAAACATGAAAATAATAAACAAAAACTAAAAATTCTTGAAGCTATATACATAAAACAGTTGAAACCTAACCTAAACAAAATAAACTATGAAATCTTCACAGATATTCTTAAATGCCTATAATATATAACAGAAGCCATTAGTTTATACCAATGGATTCCCATACTTAATACTTCTCATTTTCACTTTTGCATGGTAATGTGTGACGTCATGAGTGTGATTTTTGTTTGCAGCATCTCATATGCATGAGTTTGTTGTTGCTTGGAAATCTTCCATGTAAACAAAAACAGACTATCATTATTGTTTTGTCCGTGTATTGTTTAATATATTGTAATGTAATTGTCATCTTTGATAATGGCTTATGTAAGCTGAAAGCTTAGATAGGATTAAAAAATATGTATCAATATTGTGATTTTCTTTCTGCTTTTAATGATAATGCTATTAAGCTTATCAGACAATATGAAAAGAATTTACATAAAATAAATAGATAAAACTTGTCTATATTATTTAATGAAACATGCATCAATATATATATATATATATATATATATATATATATATAAATATATATATAATTATTTATTTAAAAAAATTTATAACATAAATATGTTATAAAATCACTACAAAAATAGCCATTTTGTTTCAACACCCTCGGTGTCTTATCAAGTGATGATGTTGAATGTAAAATAAATGGTTTTAAAAGTTTAAAATTAATTAACAATCCTTCTCAAGATTGACCAATCTAAATACAAGTATAGGAAAATTCAAAAAGCTTGACCATTAAGTCATGTTATAATAGCTAATCAGATGTTAGTGATGATGTTGGTTATTGGAATTCATTCCATATACACCAATCATATACTTGGATATATATATATATATATATATATATATATATATATATATATATATATATATATATATATATATATATATATATATATATATATATAAGAAGGTAGTTTTAAGGTATGCTATATTTATGGGTAAAATTAGTCAAAATCAGGGATAGAGTGTGATGTAAGTATAAAGTATAAAGTATTAAAAATTTGAAATAAATAAATAAACAAATTAAGTAAATAATAAACAAATTAACAAACAGCAAATGTAATAATAATAATGACAATAATAATTAACAACAAATAATTGAAGTAATCAATAAAAAAATAAAGTGTAAAAAGTCAACACTATACAATAATTAAAAATAACCACATTCAGATCTACAGTTATTCCTCCTCAGTTGCCTCTAGAATAATAACTGTTAGGATAATACAATAAACCTTGCTACCCATAATGCACCATTAACCAGCATGTAGTCATATATAGTGAAGCCAAAACACAACACACATAGTCTGAAGATTGCATTCAAATATGAAACAAACTGTTGCCACTTGGCATTGAGCAGTGTCCACTTATATATATATATATATATATATGTGTGTGTGTGTATGTGTGTGTGTGTGTGAGTGAGAGAGAGAGAGAGATGAAGATGCAGGCAAAAGTTTGTATGTAATTTTCCATCATAATAGTGAACCCAAAAATCTATATCACCGTTTATCTGTATAAATTTTGTATGTATGTGTGAATATGCATGCATGTAACTCTATGTGCATGTGAAGAGATTATATATGTATGTTTATCACTTTATATCACTTTATACTTGTGCATATATGTGCTTTTGTGTACAGATGTGTGCATAAGAGAAAACAAGTTTGTGTGTGTGTACATCTGCCTTTCTCATTGTACATATAGACTCTGTGTGTGTGCATGTGTGTGTAAGGGAGGAGCTGCATGATGCAGTCATGCATAGCCATAAATAAAGAGATTTAAGTGTAACCTACAACTGATTTTAAAATTAGACCCTCTCCCATTTCTGAATGGCTTCCCCACCAGATGGCTGACCCCTATTCTCTTTTGTACCTGAAAAATAGAAGGCAGCAAAACTTGTATGAAACAGCCAAAATCGTAATATGAAACCTACAGGAATGGGGGAGAGAAAGAGATACAATTTATGAGGGCAGCAAGGACAAAAACCTGAAAAAGTTGAAATAAATAAATAGATGAATGTAGATTTAATAAGTATATAAATGTACTGACTGCTGTTGGGTAAAATGATCAGGTTGCATTAATTTCAAAAGTACAGTGAAGATCTCTGAAATTAAAATCATCATTTAAAATCTTGCTTTCTACCTGAAGGCATCAGAGACAAACAAGAAAGTATCTCAATTTCCAAACAAATTTACTACATGCTGGATTAAAAAAAAAATAAAATAAAAATAAAAGTAAATAGTAAAAGCTTAAGAAAGGGGATTAATAAGTTTGTATACTAACACATATTTATTAGCTAAATTTTGATCTGAAATTTTCATTGTATAATGTTCCATTTATGTGATTAATATTTCCAACTGAATTAAGGACATTAACAAGAACATTTTGTTGAAAAATCAATATTTGTTATATAAAAAAAATGTATTTTTTAATCATTTGACTGATGTAGACACAAACTGAACCTTGAATCAAAAACAGTTGGGTATGAAAAAAAAAAAAAACAAAGGTAGAGAGAAACTGTGTCATTTAACAGCTGATCCAGAATCCTAAGAGCAGAAAGCTAACCAGACAAGAAATCTGGTGGGGATAGCCATGGGTTGAGGAGGTGGGGAAAAGCCACCTCTCCAACTCAACCCCAACCTTTGTTTCTCAATCAAAGTGAGAGAGAAATAACTTATTGACAATGATACAATGGAGTAAAGTTATTACAAATATAAAAGAGCTTCCTTTGTGTTGTCATGCATTTAGTACAGAGTGGCTACAAGAAAAGATTGATAAATGAAATAAATAGATACAATATGCATCAATTTATTTCATCTCTATGTACCATTGTTGACAATGGACCAATGGATGTGACAGATGATCTTTTTTCTTTCCCTTACACAAAAAAAGGACACTGAACAGAAAATTCAGAACTTCTGCAATAAGAGAATGACAAATGTGATCACAGAACACATTTTATCTATTATGAAAAAGATTAGAACCAAGGGAAATTTTAGGGCAATTTGAAAGAATAACATCTATGAAGAAAAATGGCAAATGATTTATTAAATATTGATTAAACAATTTTGAAAAGTGAAAACATGAAAAAAAAAAAAAGACTAATAAGATGAATTCAAGACAAGTTTATGACAAAATTGCCTAAACTTCAGTCAGTTATGTGCCATGCATGATACATGTTTAGGCAATCATGTATCTTTCACTACATGACTGATGAGCTAGATTTTTTCCCACATTAGGTTGCCATTTCTTTCTGCAGTAGACCAGTTGCCATCCAAGGCTATAGAACTTGCTCTGTCTTGCTATTTGCTCATAGCTGGATGGAGAAGAAGAGGATTCATACCTTTCCCAAGAGTATTAGCACATAAGTGAATGTAATGGATTCAACTGGAATTTGAACTCAGTTCTCTGATTCCTCAGTCTGAGCTGCTATCCATTACTCCAGTATACAATGCTTAAAAAAACTTAATAATCCCATGAATAATGCCCAATACTTGGAAAAGCAAACTATAAATATTAAATCAGGATTTAAGAACAGAATTGGATATTTAAAAAATGTGTACAATATTTTGATTCTGTACAAGAGAAAATTTGTGTCAAACAATTCCATGAAAAATTGGGGAAGGACAAAAATAATTGAAAGGCAAAATATTCTAGCTGTGGTTGTACAGAGAACTATGAAAAATGCAAGACATTGAAATTATTATACAGATTTGCTTTAAATAGTGGACTTATTTTGGTTGCCATATTTATGTTTCAGTTGCTGTATAATCTGGGTTTTTCACACGACTACTGTATTTGGAAAAATTCTGAAAATTTCAAACTAAAACTTTTATTCAATCCATTTAGATAGAATGTTTTCATGGCACTGGCCATTGTTGAGATTTCTTCTGTTAGCTAATTCTTTTTAGTTTGTTCATTGGATACCATTCCACTGAACCAAGGATTGAACTCAACAACCACCAGTTAAGTGCATACATTTAATCAAGGCTGACTATCTACTAAGTAATTGTTTTGTAGGACATTCAGACAGAAATTAAGCACATTAGAACTAATTACACTGAGGCAAACATTGACAAAACCCAACAAAATGAAGAAATGAAACGGTGAATCATGTTAGAGGAAAAATTAGTCTCAAAACAGTCACAACTGAGTACTGCACAAACAATTTCTATTTAACATGCCATTTTGCACAGTTCTTAGTGACTAAACAAAAACATGGTAGGAACTTTTCTGAAGAAAAAGAAAAGTAAAATATTTTAAAATTTAAAATTTATCCAGATCATCATATCTAGGTCAAGAAATTAGTTTTAGTTAGAAAGAAATGAGATTTAGCAAGAAAGAAAAATTATTTAAAACAGTTCTATAGTGGAAATAAGAAAAAAACATAAATATTAAGACCTTTTTTGAGTACTGTCAAAATTATAGTGCTTGAAGGTAAAAGTCATGCCAATAATCACTTTAATTCTCCTTTGCAAAAACTAGAATTAAAGGAATAGAGGTTTATTCAAGGTTTTGTTACATTGCCAGCAAGAATGGTTTCCCATCATTAAATATTGGATATTCCAAGAATAAAGATAGAAATAATAGTAATAATAATAAATGCTAATAAAAATATTTAAAAACTACAACAATTATTCTGGGATAGAGCTTGGTATAAAGAAATATGTATTACTAGCAATGGATAAGGAAAGACTTGTATCAACAGATGGAATTGAACTATAAGACAAACACACATTAGTGAAAAATGACCAATAAAAATACATTTGAATGAGTATTGGAACAATAAATAATATTTTGTTGGAATTTTTCAGATGAGAATTTATGATCATTATGTGTTTTGCTATTTGTCCCAGCATGCTCATCTTGTATGGTGGTTATATTCCATATGTTTCAAACTCTTTCCCTTTATTCATTCCATACAAGTATATTGTTTAAATTTCATTTTCTCCTCAATATTTTCTAAGCAAGAAAAATGGAATTAAAACAATCTACTCAATGGATTTAATAAAGGGATCGGTTCAAAATACTGGGAAGGTTACCAAGTACGAAGACAGATACCTGAAGAAGGATCAATGGTACAGAAACTGAAATGTTGAGTATAACAACAATTCAACATGAGTGTGCTGATTCAAATAACAAAAGAGTTAATAAGAAAGATTATGTTAGAAGAATAGGAAAGTTGAAATGAAACAGCAGAAATTTGTTAAAAGTGATGAACATATCATTAGTATTAATGGTAAGCTACAAAGAATCCTTTCCAGGCTGAATAAGAAGGAAATACAAATAATGGATTAATGGATCAAGAATTTAGCGACTATGTACAAAATGTCTCACTCCATGGACGACAGCAAAAGACTATATGCAAAATGGAAAGAAAAGGACTCATCATAATCACGGTCCATAAGATAAAAATAGGGTTTTTTATAAAATATGCACTTGTATGGTGAATATATAAAAACTGTTTGAAACATTGTAGCAAGAAATAAAAAAAATAGCAAATGGACAATTCATGAAGGGGAAAAAAAACAGAAAATTTTATAAAAGAATAATTTTTCTCTATGTTGATGTCTGTCTGTATCAGGAACTATTAGTCATCAACATGGACATGAACAGGACAGCTTAAAATAAAAAAAGGAATCTCAAATCATTGCAGTTCAGAATATATGCACAAGGACAAATTATATGAAAATGAAAAAAGATTTTTGTCTGTCTTTACTTTGATATAAAAAAAAGAACAGAGAAAATGCCAACTTTGTGAAGAAAAAGATGAGACAGTAAAACATACAAAATGAATGCAACAACCTGGTAGCAAAAGAAGACAAAAGTAGACATAACAGGGTAGGAATTCTCATACACTAAGAACTGTGACAACAATCTGAGGTCTGTGACTATACTAAGAAAAGTACTAGAGACTGTCTCAAATGTCTATCAAAAAAACTCTGAAAATATAAAATGCAATAATAAATGTTCAAGATGAACATTATCACCTCAGACACTTATTATAATAATTGCCTTTTTCTCATTTAGCCTCTGAACAATAGCAAGAATAATGTGGCAAGCTAGTAAAAATTTCATGTTTTTCATTTTCATTTGAATCTGAAGTGAAATTACTTGAACAGGTAATTGGGAAGTTTTTTTGTACCTTTATTGAGTTTATGAATTATGGAGTCTATTGTAGAAATTCATGAAATGCAAAAAAAATATCTTTACATATTTTAATTTTCCCAAGTGAAATGTTATATACACCATTAAAAGTTTTAACTCTGAAATATATTTATTCATTAGGTGCAAAAGAACCAGCAATAATTTTCTTTTGAATTCAAAGAAAGCAAAAGATGCTGCATATTTCAAAGGGGTTAAACAAGAAACTAAATGTTAATGAGTGTATAAAATGCTTTTTTTAACATTATTTCTTTGAATTATTTTCCATCAAATTTAGTTGCAATTGAAATGTTTTCTGGAGTTGTAAATTTTAGAATCTTTTATTTTTGTTTTAGATGTAAACATCTGCAGGAAACTCTGTTGTATAATTTACTAAGTATAGCTTAGTTTAGGTGCAAGGCCATGAAGAGTTGCTACCAATAAGTATCAAACTTACTACTTAATATTAATTGCTAATGAAACTAAATTACTATTAGTTTCTGTGTTGACTTCACTCAGAATTCAAACTTTATTTTTGTTGGATTAATTTTGTTGCTAGTATATTTGTAACTGTCTTTTTTTCTGTTTTTTGTTTTATATTTTTGTGAAATTCATAAAAATAATTATAAATTAAGCATGAGAATATGTCTGAAATGATAAGTAATTCTTATTATCTGAGTATTTATGTATATGTCTGTGCCTAATGTGTATCAAATCATGTAACACTGGTTTAAAAGTTCACATACAGATACTTTATATATATATATATATATATATATATATATATATATATATATATATATATATACACACATATACATACATACATACACACACACACATATACAAGGTGCAATGGATAAATTTTCGTTTAAATTACACAAAAATGAAAATAACACTAAGAACTCATTTTAACAGATATATTTACCAAAATTACACACAAATATCTTGAAATACAGAAGAGTAAATTTATTCAATAAAATAGCCATTGGCTTCAACCAGGGCCTCAAGAAGACTTCAGAGTCTCTTCCAACTCTTCTGGTCTATCTCCTTTAAATTGGTGAATGCTGTCATAATCCTTGCCTTCAGTTCATTTTTGGTGTTACAAAGAGTTTTGCTGGTTTCTCACTCAACTGCATCCCATACATAATTATCAAGGGGGTTGCAATCTGGGGAGTTAGGTGGCCAGATGTAAGGTGTGATGTTGTTGAAGAAATTATCTGAAAGCCATGACTGGGTTATCCTGCTTGTGTGGTATAGGGTCTTCAAGCAGACACCCTCCAGTTCCAAGGCAGCACTACCTTCTCAAGGCACTTTGATATAGGCCACCCTTTTGAGTCTGAGGCTCCGTAGGAAGATAAATGGAAGCATAACATCGTGATCACTCGAAACACCTTCATAATCAACATTAGTTAGATAACTCTTTCTGAATCCTCTGCACCATCCTAAGATTGACACCCAAACACTCTGAAATGTTTGTATTGGAGCTTCTGGCATGAATGCCAAGCAGTACAGCATGCAGTTCCCAAATTTCTAGCAGAGTAAATTGCATCATGGTGCTCTTTTTCTCACAGATGGTGCCTAACTGACCCTACTATATTGTGCAGTCAACAAAATCAAAAAACAAACAACACGCATGTGTGAAATGAAAAATAAAATGGTGACAATTTACCCATCGCACCCTGTATATATATATATATATATATATATATATATATATATATATATATATATATATAAAACAGGTGGCCTGACGATTGCATCTAGCATGAAACAGACTGTCGCCTCTAAATGTTGACTTCTATGTTCACTTTTATATTCACACACTCTATCTCTGATATTGAGCACTTTATCCCATAAATATAGCACATCTTAAGACTATATTTCTTCATATATATATATATATATATATATATATATATATATATATCACACACACACAAACACACACACACACATACTAACAGAGTCCAACAAAAAAAAATTAAATATATATATATATATATATATATATATATATATATATATATATATATATATATATATATATATACACACTTCAGAAAAGGAAAAAATTGTCTTTCATAGTCTTATCAAATTCTGATAACATTTGGTACAATATTTTCTCAACAGATGATGTTAACCTCATGAGTATAGCATCAACAAGTCCTAAAGGATGTTGTGTATCACAGAAAACTGACCACATTGGTGGCCCTTAGAAAAGAAATTGAAAATGCATGTGCAGCAATCTTACTGGACACTTTGGCCAACATTGCCCAACCATAGTTCGTCTTACTAATAAATGTTTGAAAGTTAAAGGTCACCATTTTGTGTATCTCTTGTAATTGTAGGGTACAAAGGTAACTTGTGCTAATCTCATGTTGTCTAAGTAAATTTAGTACTACAATATCTATGCAAGTTTTTCCTTTCCTGAAGTGTGTATATATTTTTGGTAAACTCTTAGTCATATTTTATTATGTAAATCAATGCAAAACAAAATTAGAATTAGCCAACTGATACTGGTAAAATTTTTAGGATATATTTATAGGAACAATATATCAGTTGAGTTTTGGTATTATGAACCAAAACTCGACTGATATATTGTTCCTATTCTTTTTAAAAATATTGATAATATTAGGTTGGTGCAAAAATAATGTCGTTTTCTCACATAGTAACATATGTGAGAAAACGACATTATTTTTGCACCAACCTAATAGCTTGTTTTGTTAAGTGGAATAAATTTTTGTGCAATGTATTTCATCCTTTAGGACTTCATCAGACTAAAGTGATAAAATTTTAATTTTTTAAATAAAAATTGTTTTTTTAAATATCTGTCTAGCCAATTTCATTTAGTTTCTTTTTGTTTGTATTTTTATCACTTTTGTTAAGCATTTCACATTGTGATAATAGAAGACATGCCAAGAAAGGTGTAATGTTGTAAGAACCTGGATGCAAATTTACTGTGGATGATTTAACAATTAAAGCACTTTCTATATGCTTTTTTGTCTTACTAAATTTTCTTACTTTCTATATGCTTTTTGTCTTATTAATTTTTTTCTTTTTTTAATTAAAGTAGCATTTTTTAAAATTGAAATTATAGTCAAACACATTATGGTGAATAACTAATGCATTTAATGTATTGTTTTGTAAAAGATTCCTTTTGTGTTCATATTATCTTTTATTTAAATTCATTGAGGTTTCTCCTATGTATTCTTTGTGGCAGTTATTACCGGTGATAGAGTAAATTCCTCCTTGATGTTTTAGTTTATTTTTGCTTTAAGTCTTTTATTGTTTTAGAAGTAGTTGTAACACATTTTATGTTGAGCTTAGCTCTATCATTTTCTCCCAGTATGTATGTGTGTGGCATGTGTATAAAATATTCAACAAGTAACATTTTAAATATATTAAACATGGTTTCAAAAGGTTAACTGTCAGAAACAAAATATAATAATGAGTATAAATATTAGAAATATTAGAACATAAAATTGTGAAATTACATTTGAGCTCAGTAGTGTTCATCTCAAAAATAGTTTGTTTTTTCTTAATTCATGCATGGTTTCATTTCATTTTCACTTCATTTTATAAGAAGTGTAAGTCATGTTATCTTAAAATTAACCAACAAGCCTCATCAGATTATAAATACAGGAAAATATTCAAAAATTTCCTTATTCCACAATTTTCACTTTTAGATTTCAGATTCCTTTTACATTATCAAGAACAAAATTCTTTGAAATCTTTGAATTCTACATGGACATATAGTTACCTTTATAATAATATTTAATTTATATAGAATAAATTTTTTTCAGATTTCTACGGAAACAATTCCAAATATGTTTTATTATTTATTTTTTACATCTTCTTAATTTCAACTGCTCTTTATTGCAACTCCTAGATTAACATTTAACAATTGTTCATAAGCAGTGTAGATAGAGAAAAAAAACCTTCAGTGAAATTTGAACTCACATCTCTTATCCTTAGAAATCTGGTTTAAAATACAACTACCGAACTGATTCATCTACAAAGGCTAGCAGCTGCATGAATTCAAAGTTTATTGTTATTCCTTTTCTGTTAATACAATACACTGTTCTTTTTACTCTTGTACTTTCAATTGTAATAATATAATTAAGTTATAAGATGAAGAATTATCAATTAGTATGAATTTTTGTCTCATATTTTTTTCATCCTAATTCCAGATGTTCTGCATATTTTTTATCCAAGCTGATTACTAATGATTGTAAAATGATAATATGAGAACAGCAACAAAGGATGACTGAAATTAGGAGGAAAAATTTTTTTTAAATTATTGATAATTGATAATGTTTTATTTTTAAAAATTCAAAATTATATATTATTTGCCATTGTGGTTAATATATATATACATACATATATATACATATATATATATATATATATAATTGGAAAACATTTGTTAAAAATAGTATAAATTGTTTGTTTCAGGCTTATATTCTGTCTTACACATTCATAAGTCTACCATTTGTCTGTGCCTTGAATATTGCTGCCACATCTGGTCTTGTGTTTCTGCTATATATTTAGAGATTCTTGATAAAGAAAACAAAGAAGAACCTGCAATATTATTAGTCTTGACCCAGCATCTCTGCTTCAGTCACTTTCCCATCACCATAATGTAGCCTTTTCTATAAATATTTTCATGGTAATTGTTCTGATGAATTTTGCTCTTTGGTATGTAGACTTTATGAAATTAAGTGCAGTACTAGATTGGCAGCAAGGAATCATCATTATATAGTCAAAATAGTGAGATGTAACCATAAGTTCTATGCTAAAAGTTTCTTCTCTCACATGTCTCACTTGTGGAATCTCATCTGGTTTCTTGCTTTCCAGTTAACCTTGATCTTCAAAGATTTAAATGCAATGTCAATCATTATCTTTTGTCTTATTTATTCCTGTTCTTTTATTGTTCTTTCTCCTTAATAATGTTTTCTTTTACTCATATTTTCACATACTCAGTAACCCCTTGTGTCATAGTGGCTTTATTGTCTTGTTTGGGGTGAAATGAATAAAAAAATGATTATTATACTTTACAGAGGGTCTATTTGCATACAAAATATATTCTTTTTGCAGAACTATGCTTGTAAATTCTCTGTTTCTCCCTCTATTGGTTTTGATTGCAAAGCAACAACAACAACAACAAAAAGATCACTAATCATTATGGCTTTTAGGTAAACATCTGTCTCCAATTTATAGGCAAAGGGGTTTCTATTCCATGTAATAAGCTTTCTACTGGGTGTGTCTGTTTTCAGCTTTTGTTGTTGAGTCATTTACACCAATAATATTTTGCTATAGGCTCATTAATAAATTGCCAGACAAACCCAGTTCAATCTTGTTTTGGTATTTGGTCTATGAGGATATATTAGTGTTCATGAGCTGGTTGGACTAATATCCTTATCTTGGTTATTATTTACATGTAATCTTGGGCAAATAAAGAAATAAGGGATTATAGATATGATTGTCTTATCATTCCAAATAATACTCTTTATTCTTTTTTGATTACAAATATCAAAATTTTGTTGTTGAAAGTCAAAAAGACATGTAAATTATTTCACCTTTTTTTAATAGTTGAAAACAAAATGGTTTTCAAAATCTTAGGCCTCAATATCCTCTGCTTTTAACAGATATGATTTTTGCTTATTGAATGAATTTGAATAAAAATATCCACAAATTATTAAGAGGAAGCACAGAGTAACTTTCAATTACATAATCATTCTATTTATAGAAAATCAGCAAAGTTTATTATTTACTTTCTACTTTCATTTTCAAAACCAATAAATATAAACATTCTTTAAATAGAACATCAGCCAAATGTTTACTTCCTAGTGTCATTTCCAAAATTAGTAAATTATATAAACATTTCTAATAATAGAACATCAATCATATTAATAGGTTATTTCTTAGTTTAATTTTCAGAATTAGTCTAGTATATATCCATTCTGTTAATAGAACATTAGACATGTCTTCTACTAAATTGCTTTTATTTGTATAACAAGTAAATTACATAATCATTTTATTAATAAAACATGAGAATTTAATTTCCAGAACTAATAAATTTATAACTTGTATCACTGTTTTTATGTCTGTTCATCTATTTTTACAAACTATTTCTTCAAAACAGACTTTTGATTTCTCCTTCTGATAGGATTAAAATGAAAATAAGTGTTTGGTTTAAATGAAAATAAGTTTGGATTAAACAAAAATAATTGTTTGGTTTCAAAAATAAGTGAATGTAATGACACCGTGTGTGTGTGTGTGAGAGAGAGAGAGAGAGAGAGAGAGAATGAGAATTTTCAATTTTGCTTTGCTCAATTAGTTGGGGAGCATCTTTATCTTGCATCCTCTTTAATCCAAGCTTGCTTTAACTCAGACCTCATGCCAGATTTCAAACTTTATCGCTTCCTTATCATTGCAGGTGATGACTTTATGGCTGAAGTATTAAAAATAAATTAAGAATTGACATTGACAATATTTAATCTTTGATCAACATGAAACTAAATTAACAAAAATCATATAAGTAGACACATTTATTTCGATACATAAAACATTGATTATAAGGAAAGACAGCAGGTGAAAAGAAATAATCATGAATATCCCAAGATAGATATTAAAAAATCATTTTTTTCCCCTCAACAGATTTTGAAATATTCTCTCAGTGATAAATCAAAATGTTTAACTAAAACACAGAATAATAAAACAAAAATACAACATAGGAATTAAAGAAAATATCTGGTTACAACAGATAACTATCATGGCAGAGATTTAACCTTATCTGCCTGCAAGGAATAAACTAATTTAGACAGACTTATTCATATCTTTTACTCCTTAATATACTGTACTCCAGAATTTTTTTTTTATAGTTAAGGATTTAATTTAAACAGAAACTATTAATTGGCTGTGTTTGTGCACATGGCCAAATGTTTAGAATATTAGTGTTCCAATTATGAAACCCAGGTTCAAATCTCAACATTTACTTGTCAAGGTGGTGATATTATTGGCATGGGGTGATGATCCAAACTGTTTAGAAGCCATCCTGACTCACTGACCTTGTTCAAACTAGTGATCATATCAGATTATGCACTCTCTCCCAGAAATTTTAACTAAAGTCCACTAAGCATAGTTACAGAATAACTGCAGATTGGCTCTGTGGGCGTTGAACAAATACAAATGTGCCTGAGTAGACGTCTGCAACAAGGATTATCTAACCAGCTCAGCAGACAGGTATACACAGAAACAAGTGGGAAGCTATATTAATTATCAATGAAAAACTCAAATTATTTTCCTTAGAGCAAAATCTGACTAAAAAGAAGTTATTTTTCTTTTGTCTTCCTGTTATGTCAATGATGTGTTTCATAATAGAAATGTTGACTGGTTAGAATCTAGATTTGAATTATACTTTGACAGTTTATAGCATTTAAAATATTTTAAGATATTTATCATTAACTCTGGTCTCAATTCATGTCTTAATTTATAAAAGAATATCATTATTTTGGAATATCCTTTTAAATTAGTAAATTGACTCATTGGGTTTTGTAAATATAAACAATATTTGGAGTAACAAACCCAGTATTTGAAATTGTTTCTTTTATAGTTTTTCAGTTCAGCCAATGCAAAAATACTTAAAAAATTGGATAAACTGTTTAGTTGCATAAGACAATAAATATTTCATAACCTAGATTAGATAGCCCAATCTAATATATATTTCTTTATTTCTTTCTTTGTTTTTTTTTTTTGGGCTTACAAAAGAATATCTCAAGTGAATCTGCCATGGAAGAAAATATTATAATATTATTCAATAATAACCCAGACCAGGAGGTAAGGATTATCTTTGCATTAAAATAAAAAAAACTAATAATATAAAAAGGAGCCAATCTAAAAACTTAGCACCTGTCCGCATAGTAAGGCTTAAACAAAGATAGTCACTGCAGTCTCAAGAGTCTTGGATGACTTCTTAATATGTTGGAAATGTTTGGAAAATTAGACAAATACAAAGAACTTCTATAATGTCTGCAAATTTCTCAAGTAGCCAAACCTATACTACTGCTAGGACTACCAATGCAACATCTCGCATTGCTACTAGCTGCACCAATCAGTACAAATTATTACTACTTCTATCAACCAACATAAAGTACTGTGACTATTTTTGTAGACATTAATTCATCTAGTTTTATCTGCAGTGATACTAAGGTTACTAATATCATTTCAGTAGGTAACTGAATGTCATGATTTTCTGAGCAGACAGTCACATATATAAGGTCAAGAACAGAGAACTGAGGCATGAACGACCAACGTTTGGAGACAAGTATAAAAGATTAGACATTTCTTACATACTGAGAATATATCCTATTAACTTGCATACTAATTTATAGCAATATATAAATTACCTATCTACAGTATAGTAATTATTATATTGGTCTTACAAGTCACTGATAGTGAATCTCATTGAGTGCACATAATATAGGCCATATATGAAAATTGGGCTTTTCTAAACAAATTATTATTGTTGTAAATATTTTCTTAGCTTAATCATCAGTGACAGAGGTAAACTAGTGACTGGAGTTAAATCATTTTGTTGAGTTGGTGTGAACTGTAAACCACTTTTGAAAGTTGAAAGTGGAGCTCTTTATCTAAGGATAGCAACTAATACTTAAAAGCAGTAGTAAACTATAAGAATAACAATGTACTTAAAATGAACAAAACAGATGAATGAACAAGCAGTAGTGAAATGAAGTTAAATAATTTTGGGGTTTGTCTGTATTTAACAAGAATCTGAATTAAACCTTGTAAACAGGATTAAATAAAACATCAATATATGCAAATACTGATGTAAAACTGGTTATTTAAAGGCAAGGAATATCAATACCATCATGTAAATACATTACCAAAAATGTACTTTCATAAAAAATACCTTAAACACTTCAGTGAAGTCACAGACATTAGAGAATGCTATGACATGACTCTTCTTTAAATGTAGAATATATTCTGCACAGTGAATTGTTTTCAAGTGTTCATGTTAATCCATCAACGCCCATTGTCCCAAAAATGGGATGGTGGGGTTTAATGGCTTATAGGTAAATACCTATAATTAATACCAGACATTTAGAAATCTATAATTAATACTGGATTTCTTTTAAAAACTTATAATTAATATTTTTATTTTAATTATTATAATTAATATCAGATTTTATAGTCGGCTTTAATGAGTTAAATGATATTTTTCTAAGTCAAAACACTGAGAGTCTAATTCAAACAACTTTTACAACATACACTATTGAATGAATACAAAAACAGTAATTATGGATATCTCTAGAATTAAAAATTTTAGACACAAACAAAAAAGAATTTTATTAACAAATAAATTTTGGTTGGTATATAAGATTGTATGACAGATACGACACCAGATGGTCGTAGATAAATTTGTTGGATGCCAAAGTTCAGTTTACTTGTAAAACACTGAGATACACCTTGACTAATTTCTTGATCTGTTTTTTGTAGGAAAGATGTAATTTCTCTCAGAATAATGTTCTTATTTTCTTTCAAAACAGTAATCAGGCATTTGATGCATGTATACAAATCTTGCTAAAAAAAGGGCTTGCTTTTTATTAGAAAAACATTTTTAAATGTAAAAATATCTAATAAATTTTCTTTCATAGTTTTTATATTTTGGCATACACATTCTCTTTATGGTAACTTGAAATGAGGCTAAATGATAGGCATTCATCTTTTGTAGGCTTTGTCAATTTTATGACTATATAAACGTGCTGACTTCAGTAGGGAGCAGGAAGTTGAGAAGATCCGCTTACCTTGAACTTCTGGCTGTTATCAGTTCTTTACAAGTAAAAGCAGATACAGGATATAAAATTGTAACAATCTCACCAACCAAGCAGGTACACAAATAATAGCAGAAAAAATAGGCTGGTCATGAGATAAAATTTACTATTTCCCAATCTCTGTTGGGTTTCATCAGGAAGGCAGACATTTTTGTATTTTTGATCTTTTTTGTATTTCTACTCAGAGACTTGCAAGTCAATGCAAAATGATTGTTTAATTTATATTGTACTGAAATCCTGGTTGTGCCAACAAATAAATTTTAGGTATAGAATGAAAATGTCCTTTTCATGATGATAAAAATAAATAAATAAATAAATGAATGAATAAAATGGTTAAATATCAGATTGCACATATATTATTGTAGTTATTCAATAAAGCAAGTAAATATTTCCATTTAGTCAAGCAAAATTTTTTAATTCATTTGTATCAATGACTTTATCACTCATTTTTGATAAAACTTCCCTATTTATAATTCTTTATATATCGACTTAGACTGACTTTATTAGCAATTTCAAAATACATAACCAAAATGGGAGTTAAACTGAAATATTGTAATCATTTCATTAGAGTTGTTCATTTGAAAGAAAATTTAAGTTTACTTTTGTAAAACATAAAATTCTGTTTAAAAATTTAATTTAAAAAATGTGTATGCAAAAAGTGAACTGAAATTGCAACCGTGAACAAAGTTACTTTTATTCTGGGATTTATAGGATTTTATTCACTTTAATAAGTGTAAGACATTAGGATTAATTCAATTGATATAGACATATTATTGGCACCTACTCTTCTAGTGCAACAATTTTGTATGCTTGTTTAATTTAAGCCTTTATAATAATAATAATAATAAAAATAATAATAATAATAATAATATGTTTTAAAAGGCAGCAGTGGCAGCAGCATAAGAATCATTACACATCCTATAGGTTAGTGATTATGTATGAGGAAACATTAATAATATAAACATTATAGAATATAAGAACATTAATGTTGTCTTCACTTTGGCAAACATATTTCTATGATAGATTTGTAATGTATAAAATGTTTATGACAGAAAATTAAATAAAGTTGAAAGATATTTCTCAAAAGATATTTTAATTTAGAAAACAGCAGATAATCTTGCTATTGGCAATTATAAAAAGGTTACTTTTCTGTGTCATATTTATTGAGCAATTTCAAAACATTTAAAACTAATTTTGTTTTTACATCTTAACCTTTTGCAGGTTATTTAAAACCAGAAAAATATTTTTTTAGAAGTTCTACTAATTAACCCATAGCTGAGGGAGATTAGGTGGATTCATACTTTTCCCAAGGGTATTTGTACATAAGTGAATATAATGAATCTGACTGGAATTTGAACTCAGCTCTCCAATTTCCAATTACACCACTGCACATTCAAGCATATAGCACCTGGTATTCCCAAAAGGTCACCCATCTAGGTACTGACCAGGTTCAATGTCGCTTAACTTTAGTGAGTATTCGAGAACTAATGCTTAAATACAATATGGCTGTAAGCTCATTTAAGATTGATATGAATAAATGTTGAAATATTAAATTTCAGAATATTTTCTTAATTAAGGAATTTTGACTGATTGTCCTCAAAGAACAACTTAACCTATTCTTTCCAAGAATTTTGGGGAGAAAAATGCTATGATTTAATATCCAGAAGTAAGTGATTAATAAAGTGAAAGCAGTATCTTTTTCAAAGATCTTTCGTCAATTTTTATGACTCTTCCCCCACAAACAAATTTCTTAGTTTTTTAATTATGAATTTTGGTTAAAATAACCCATGAAAGATTTATTCTATTTTCTTTGTCATTTTATTTTTGTCATTTTCTAGTGGTTGACTCACGTGATTATGTGGTATAGTTTGAAGTTTAATAACTTAGACAACATTAACCTTTTTCAAAAGTGCATATTCAAGAACCAAATGAAATAAAAATATTTTCATTTAACATTTAAATGCTAAATCATCCCATCAAAATATAAAGAAGCCTTCTCTTTTTCCTAAAATCAAAAGGAAAAAATAAAATAAATATATAACTTAAAATACAAATAAAGTACAATTTTGGTGGAGTAATGAATAGTAACTTGGATTGAGGAATCAGAGAGCCGAGTTTGAATTCCAGTCAAATCCATTAAATTCACCCTTGGCAAAAGGTATGAATCCTCTTCTTCTCCCACCAGCTATGGGTAAATAGCAGGACAGACCAGGTTCTATTGCTTGGTCTACTACAGAAAGAAATGGCAACCTACTGTGGGAAAAAATCTGCCTCGTCAGTCATGTATTGAAAGATACATGATTGACTATGCGTGTATCACACAAGGCACATAACTGACTGACATTTAACATATAATTTCACTGAAAAAGTAAAATTACTTATTACTCAGATGAGATAGAATGAAGAATTCCTAACTCTATAGGTTTTTAATCAAATTCAAAAGGTCTCAGTCATAATGCTTGATCAGAAATTAATCAGAGTCCTAGAATATTGTCAGATGAATCAAATAAATAAAGTGTTCAGTAGGGACAGAGCTATTATGACCGAGCAGCTTGATTTTGTAACAAATGGCTCAGTTTACAGAGGACTGAAGGCAGGCCCATCTGGTTGCTAAGCACCATGATCAATGTGCAGAACTTGGTTGCTTACCCATAATGAATGAAAATCTGTATCTGAGCACCTGATCATAATGGTTAACATTCAATGTGTAAGTTTAGCCAGCCACACTGTCTCTATGCAACATTTTCATTGATAAATTTACCTCTTATTCTTGCGTCTTTGCACACAGGTATAAAACTCTCTAAACATGTACACACATCAACTGACATATATATATATATATATATATATATATATATATATATATATATATATATATATATATATACATATATATATATATATATATATGTGTGTGTGTGTGTGTGTATATATATATAAATTGTATTTTTTTTTCACATAGATGAGTGCTTTATTTTAAATTCTTTTAAAAGAGTTTTTTTTAATACATATGAAAATAATGCAGTTAATGGGCAAATAAAACAAAAATATTATTTTTATATATGTGGTTGTGTTTATCTTTCCTCCTCTCTCTCTCTCTTTATATATGTGTGTGTGTGTGTGTCTGTGTGTGTGTGTGCGTCTTTGTGTGTGTGTATAAGTATATATTTGCAGAGAAGAGGCAGTGCATATATGTGTTTAATTGCTGAAACCTCCTGACAAGTTGACTGAACAATTACACAAAGATTCATCTATGTAGAGGTACTGAATATTACATCAATCAGCTAAGTTTTATATTTGTATTAATCTTGTACTGGTTTCCTCTATATAAGAAGGATGTAGTTTTTAACTATGCTGAAAAGTACATTTTCTGTATTAAAGGTTCTTAAAAACATTTAGACCTTTAGAAATAAATTATTCTGCTTAAAAAATAGAAATATCTACTCAAATATATATATATATATATATATATATATATATATATATATATATATATATATATTTATTTATTATATATAAAACCTGAGGGGTGCTGTTCATTGTGTTCGTGGCAAATATTTGCACCAACTCCTTGTTATCAGCACTTCCAATAAGTGTGGCTAGTTCTACACAAGCCTTCACCATTCTAAACAAATCTTTTGTGTGGATTGTCTGTAGTTCAGTTCTGTGTTCCTCCTTTGCTTTTACACCTGATCAACAAGTCCATTGTCGAGAGAGTTAAGGCGACAGTGACAGGATTAAAAACTGAACTGAAAGACACCCATACGTCGAAAACGACAGGAGAGTCCATCATCATATATATATAGCAAACATTGTTTTGCCCCCTAAAATTAGTTGACCAGATTATTTCTGAAAGATAACATTTTTTAAGACAAGCAGTCTTTGTAATTTTGTGCTCAATATCAAAAGATAGTGCATTAATAGTAATATTAAATTTTCACTTATTTTGTTCTGCTCAGAGTTTTGCAGAGATTACATTCAGTTGTTAGAAGACCTAATTGTAAAATTTAATTGACAGTTACATTTACAGCCTCTGGATGTTGACTTCAATGTCCACTTTTATATTTACATACACTCTATCCCTGTTATTGAGCACTTTAACTCATAAATATAGCATACCTTAAAACTATATATATATACATTCCATTCGTAAATTGAATCAATCTAAAAAGTAAATTTTATCTATGTAAATTTTCTGTGAAATGTCTGGAGAGACAGGAAATGCTGCATAAGTGGATAGTTGAACAGATTGTTCAGTCTGTCACAAATTGCCTAAACTTTTAGGGAGCACATCATATATATATATATATATATATATATATATATATATATATATATATATATATCAATTTATATGCTATACATTGAGCTCTTTTTGTGGATCAGTTTTAATATTTGATATTACTAGGATACACTTGGATTATATACCAACAGATTTATTACCTGTACTATATATATATATATATATATATATATATATATATATATAATGTATGCACATATGAGCATAATTGTACAGATCCTACTGTATCTATATGGCAATTGATTTGGTGAAAATTTTATTTTGTTTTGTTATTTCTGGGAGGGGGGAATTAGGAGCATCTAATTTTAATTAACATCATTCAAAAATTGCTTTTGATTTTATTGTGACAGCATTTTTTTAGAACTTAGAATATTTTTCTTTCTTGATTACAACAAAAAATAAAGAATATTTTCATTACATTATAATTTGTATCATTACATTATAATTGAATCAAGTCATCAAGTCATCAATTTGCACCTTTATCTTGAATTAGCTCATCATTTTGATGCACTTTGGCTATTATGACTTTAGTAAACAAATTAAAAATGAACTTACAACTTAACTTTCTCTCATTTATCCATTACTATAAATTACTTTGACCATTATGAATGATTATCATCCTATAGTAAATTTTTTATTAATAAATTTTACTTGTTTTACAATTCATTGCAATCAAATAAAAAGAAAGCTTAATATATTTTCTATTCTTTGCTGATTAATATCAGATTCTGTATTGTTATATCAGCAAAATAAAATTATTACTTGTAAAGAATGGTGTTAATTTGTCTCTCTTAATAGGATATGTTTTGATCATTTTTAATCATTTCAGATACCATAGCTTACCACAAAATTAACTGATTAAATTATGCAGAGTAATTTCAAAGAAAGTTCTTTTGCATAACACATAGAGATTTTTTCTTCTACTTTTGCTAATTTTATTCAGAAGTGTTTGAGAGGGAAGGAAAGAAAGAATGGGAGGGGAATATGATAGACATATAATTGCCAAAATACAGTTCAGTTATTTAACTGGAGGTCATAATTGTATTATTGTTGTAATTGTAAACAATATCAGACTGATCAACATTTTAATTTCAAAAACATTAAACATTTCAAGGATAACAGCCAAGAAACTAACATTGATTATTATTTAGAGTTGTAAACTTTTTTCATTCTGCACAGAGAGATTGTGACCTGCCAAAAATAAATTTGCTTAGTTATTTTCCAATTTTATAACAAATCACAAGATTTAAATTTGCTGGCATAAAATAGACGATCTTTTCCTGGAAATAAGTGTTGAAAATTTGCCTTCAACAACAGTTACTTTTAATTTTTTTACAGTCCGTTTTTCTAAATATTTGCAACATTGAGGTGAATCCTTAAGACTGGAAGGACATACTGTAAGTATAATAATGTAAACAATTAAAAATGAATAAACATTGAAATAAAGCATGACTTGAACCTTCTATGACTTGTGAGCATGACTTGAACCTTCAATTCTATTGGAGATAAAAGCATTTGACATTTAAATGATAATAGAAATGGGGAAATAGCTGCTTCCATATATGAAACATTCAGCATTCATTGATGAAACAGTTACTGTTTGTTGAAATTTATAAAATCTTTTTCTTAAAACAATTTTTCAGGAAATTCGATTTTTTTGACTCTACTATTATTGCTCTTTCTAGTACTGATGGAAGTTTCCTTCCAAACCTTTTATTTAAGGCAGTCTGGAAAGTCAACATCTTAATTATGGCATTATTTTCCTTTCTAGTTACATGTGTGACTCATTTTTTAAGGAGTTGTTACTAGAAGTGTTCAAGTGCTTTGGTTTTTGCAATTTGGTAAAGCTTTTTGTTTGGGATTTTGTAGTGCCAGTCTATAGGGTCTTCTTGAAGACCTAAAGGATTTATTTGCTTGAAACTGTTTTTAATCATTGATCTGAGAAAGTGATTGTATATAGATGATAATTCTGAACACCATGCATAAAACCTACTTCAGTAAAAGTTTGCAAAATGTTTGAAAAATGTTTTTACAATCATTTTAATATTTTAAGATCACCTTTAACCAGGACTTTTTGTACTTTTTTGATCTTATAAGTTACATAATAATAACATTTGCGTTAATTATTCTCTTGAAAAATGGCTAATGATAGTTAATTAAAATGGACTGATATTTAGTCATATAAGGAAAAGGATTATGGTACTTGAGTATTAATTATAAATATTAGGAAATAAAACTTGATTAAAACTAATAGGGGGGGGGTGAATTTTGTTTGATTCCCCATTACCCAGGCTAATAATATATTGAGAATCTTACTAGAGAATGAAACCAGAACACACACAGACTTAAGTGTATTGAGATCAGGATAGAAATCATAATTATGATAGATTACAAAAAAGAATTATGGCATTAAAAAATATCTCTTTCCAATTTTCTCCTGTTTTTCTTTCGCATTTAAAATAAACATTGAAACTGAAAACACAGATAAAATATTTTTCCCTGTCTTCTCTTGTTTGCTATATTTTCATTTCAATTTTATCTTCTCCACCCATTTTTATATTTTTAAAAAATCCAAAAGATTAAAGTGGTTGACTTCACACAACTTCCAAGTCAAATGCTTGTAAGAAATGTTATCTGCATGATATTTTTCTATTAACTACTAAATATATTTCCCTTTAAAGTTTCTTACATTTGCTGTTTTTCTATCAGTTTTTATCTTCTTCCAAATGCTTTCATAAATGATTTTTTAAAAAATCAATTTCAACATTTTCATTTGTTTTTCACCTTCATTTCTGTCATCTTCCCATTTATGTAGTTTTTATTCATTTTTACAAAGGTGATAAAAATACAAAAAAAAATGAAATAAAAAATGAAAGTTTTCTCCTCAATATTTATGATGAAAAAATAATTAATGTAAATTTGCAACATTAAAAATCAAGCTGAAAGCTATTTCTTAAAAAAATACAGGCATACAAAATTATTCATAGACCTATGTACATATATCCATTTTTTCAGTATGTACAAATACATATAAAAAATTAAAATGTAATATCAGTTGTTATCTTCTGTCTTTTTGATTACAATTCTGTTATTGTTATTTATTCTTAATGCTTTCTTTTTCTTACATTCTCAAAACTCTCAATAACTCCTGCATTTTAGTTGCATAGAGGGCCTTGCATTCACACTGGTATAAAGAAAGATAAAGATCAGAATGCATATTAATGCTGAAAATAAGGCATGCAAGACCTATGAGATAACTGAACTCCCAATCCATGGTAAATGTCTAAAAAGATTAAGATACACATGCAATTCAACCAAACATAGATTGCATTATGTGCCTTCTGCCTGACATTTTTGTGGAGCTCATTTAAATTTCATAATGATGAACACTTTATTAATGATGAACACTGATTAAAAAAATAATCAAATTGATTAATAGCTCACTTCTGGATTTTTTTTTTTTTTTTTTGTTGCTCGCCATACATGTGTGTGTGTTTGCACGTGTGCGTATATATATATATATATATATATATATATATATATATATATATATATATATATATGTATATCTTCTGGGAGCATCAATGTATCAATATTTTTCTTTTATACATATCCTCACATAAATCCTTTTAATATAAAATCATTACTTATTTATAAAAGTGTATTTTATAATTATTTGTAAATGTTAATTATCATAAAGTTTAATTATTATTAAATTATTGTTATTAGTATGTTAAGTTTTGACAGAGCAAAAGATTTTTCACTGCTTCTTCCCCTTATTTTTTTTATCTGTTTTAAAAAATAACTTTGTAATTAGCAGTTAATAGACCTAGAATTATCTTAGCTGGACAATAATAGTTTTGTGAGTTTACAATTAATTGAATGTTAATCAAAAACAGGTGTCTCAATTGACCCTTGAAATTGGTGTAGTCTCCATTTTAGCAAAAATTGTGCTATGATGTGCCATCCTTGCTGTGTTATAGTAAGAAACTCAGATATGCAGCAATTCAATCATTATTTTATATATAAACAAATATACACATCTTACATATATATATATATATGTAAGATGTGTATATATATATATATATATATATATATATATATATATAAGGGCTTAGTAAAATAAAAAGGTGCTCAACTTCTATGGACATGCATGTGTCTCCTGAAGCCTGCAGGTATTGTGCAGTCTTTTTGACATATGGATCATATGGCAGACCTATATATATATATATATATATATATATACATACACACACACACACACACATGAGATGTTTATGTTTGTAAGCATTTCCTATGTAGTGTAGGAATTCATATTTTAATGTTAGCATCATTTTTAAGAGTCATCTCTTATTCTTATAAGATGAACAAAGACTTTAATATTTTGACTTGCCCAAATATGACCACATATTAAAATGACCATTTCACTGTATAAAAAAGTGGATATATTCAGAGGAACAATAGAAAAACAGTCAAATGATTTATTGTAAAGATTCAATGCTATACTATATTAAAGAAGTTAAAAATATTTATATGCAATTTTAATGCTGTCTGAAGTTTAAGGTAATATTGGCACTGATAATAGCTCTCAATTAATGATACGGAAATATCAAAGTGATTTATTACGAGTTGACTACTGAGAAAGAAGAGCTATTCATTTCAAATACAATTCTGTTTATTTTGATTGTCTGTATGTGGCATGGTAATAAGTATGACCAGTGCTTCTTTGGAGATCAATATATAAATGCAAATATATTGGTAAAAAGTAAGTTTGGAACAATGTATGCTTCAATTTACTCAAGATTAAATGTTTATTTAATATAGTTGAATTACCTTAAAAGAGTACATATATAGATCAATACAGGTTTTAAAATAAAGAGCATATCAACAGCATATCAGATCTCATTAATATACTTGGCGGTTCACAAGCCTGTACTCTTGCATGTATATGATTTTATGGATGGCAGATACCATCCTGTGATACATGCAAGAGCTGCAAGTGTGGTGGTGGGAGGTAAATAAAAGTAAAATATCATGCCCAATACATGTTCAGTGAGTGATAGGTCTAACAATCATGCCTTCCAAGAAAACATCTTGAACATCTTCCATAGTAAGTTGAGTAGCACAGGCACTATGTAGGCAGGCATTATCCTGCTGGAACAATACCTCATCTTCCTGTTTTAGGAATAACAGCAGAAAGAGTTGGAAAAAATTCTGAACATACATGACTGTTTAACATTTGTTTCACAATCACCAAACGTGAATAAGGGTTGTAATTTATGACACCCCCACACCATGATAACAGGTTTTAAACTTGTGTGTGGTGAATGAATACAGTCTCCAAGATCTGTAGCACATTTTCAAACAACCATTAATTTTATGTTGTCAGAAATGCACTCATTACTGAAACTCTCACAGCACCAGTAGAAACATGTGCAAGTGTTGTGACATCAATGGAATTCTGGCTAGAGGCATGCATGTCTAGCGCATGATCTGATTTGTTTGTTTAATGGCATATCAACTCCTTATGAGTTATTTAATGGAGAAATTTAATTTTCTTAGGAGCTTTGAAGTAATAAAAATATGATATACATATATATTCTGCTTTCACAATTGAATACATGGTAGATGATACTCAAGTTTTGTTCATATACATGTTTGTGTGGATATAATTACTGGGGGGGGGGTGATATGTGTGATTTATGTTATAGTTTTCTTGAAGTTATATTTTGGAATAGAGTTTAATTTCTTTAAGAAATTTTAGGATATATGCATTAATGTCATGAAAGAGTTCTTTCATGTTGGTTGATTTTGTTTAGCAGCATATGGGTTATTTAATATCGAAATCTAAATATTTTGAACACAGTTTTATGGTTTCAACTACAGATAAATTGTATTGTTGGTCATTTTGTTTTAAAAATGTATTGTTTATAATTTTACTATAAATATGTATTGTTGGTAATAATTTTTATTTAAAAATGTATTGATGGCATCTTTACCATAAAAATATATTTTTGTACTTTCATATTGTTTTGATTTTGTTTGTAGGAGTTTACTATTTGCTCATAGCTGAGACTCTAACAAGTTCTCTCACCCTGGGTCAGAGTGGAACTGAGAACAACAAGAATTAAGATGTGGTTCCATGCTCCTCAAAACCTCCAATCTCCCAATCAGAGGCCTTGTTGCCAGATGTAGTTTATCATCATACCCAGCACTAATGTTAATGTCTAGTCTTGCTAACTATAGACATATATGCTCCTAATCAAACTTTCAAGTAAATGATTTTTAACTGTTCCTGTTAACACTCCTGGGTCCATATTTTCTCTGAAATATACTGTGAATATTGTGGAATCTACCACTGATAACATTACAATATATCAATCTTAGTAAGCAGATGTTGGCCTACAGGTATTCATTTGATCACACAGATTATGATTATAAGATTGACCCAAAATATCTGCTTTTCCAAGCCTCCATATAATGTAATCAGGTTAATTTTATGTATCCAGAGATCTGTGTGTGTGTGTATTTATATGTTTATATATGTGTACTTATGTGTCTATATATGTTCAAATTTTACTAAATTTATGAGGAAACAGTGCTGACTGTAGGAGATGGAGCATTTATAGATGTAAACACTGGATATGTAAGTTAACACTGCATGATGACAGTCAATTTCATGACTCGAGTGATTGTCAAACCATCTCTGAATATATATATATATATACATACATACATATATATATATATATATATATATATATATATATATATATATATATATATATATATATATATATATATATATATATATATGCAATTTTTATATATATTTTTTTATTTTATATATGCACGGTACTTATTGGAAAGTGCTCAATATCAGTGATATCGCCAGACAAACTCATGATTGTCTGACAATCACAGAGTGTGAAACCCAGGGTCAAAAACACATCAATCGAACAATATATTTTACAGATTTCTATTTTTTATGGGCTTACACTGGTATACTGCATTTAGCTGATACAAAATGCAAAAGCTTTCTCATAATTCTGACTCAAACTTACACCAACCATTTTTATGGTAGCAAGATTACTTAAAGCCCACTCTGTTTACTGCAACTGACTCCTTTTTGTGTGTAAAGATAACAAGCCACTGAAACATATGCACAATGATTGACACATGCAAACATCATGTTTTTTATTAAAAATTAAAGCATATTCATAACACAAACACTATGCCTCTTTTCCCCACTCTTTCTCTCTCTCTCTCTCTCTCTCTATATATATATATATATATATATATATATATGCATACATACACACACAAAAATTTTCTTTGCCTCTTATTTCTCTCCATATATATATGTATATATAAACCCAAATGTAATGAGAACGAAAATAATACATCAATTCTAACATTCACAGCATTAATTCAAAAGAGAGCACAATACAAATAGTAGAGCAATAATTATTTATTATAATTTTTTTTGTCTATATGAAAAAATTATAATAAATATGTATGTATAAATATATACATACATACATACCTACACATGCTATTTTTCTTTACCTCTTATTTCTCTCTCTCTATATATATACACACACACAGTGCCTCTACCATTTTTTACATATTCCTATTTTTTGCTCTCTCACCCCCTCTCTCTCCTCTCTATATATACATACATACATACACAATCTTTCTTTGCCATTTTCAATCTCTCTCTTATATATATATATATATATATATATATATATATATATATATATATATATATATCTTTCTTATATATATATCTTTCTATGTTGGAAACATGCCTGTCCCTGTGTATAATCATGTGACATTTGAGTCCTACAACAGACTTACAATCCTTGTCACAAAACTCACACAAGTAACCTACAGGTCTTTCTAGTAGGGTTGCATTCACAGGAGTTTGCACCTGATCTTGCTGGTGTGATCTTGTGTGACTGGCTAAATCAGCTGGCAAAAGGGCAACTTTTCTACAAATACTGCAAGTGTGTTGGTGTTCTAATAGCTCCGGGACAGATTATATTTCTCCCTCCGTTATACTTATATATAGATATATATATTTTTTTTTTCTTTGCCACTTTCAATCTCTCTCATTATATATATATATATATATATATATATATATATATATATATATATATATGTATATATATATATATATATATATATATATATATATATATATATATATATACATATACATATATATATATATATATGTATATATATATATATATATACATATACATATATATATATATATATGTATATATATTTATATATATATATATGTATATATATAAATATATATATATATATATATACATATACATACATATATATATATATATATATATATATATATATATATATATATATATATATATATATATATATATATATAAAGCCCCTCTCATTAAAATGCTGATGTGCAACTGTGTCAAATGCAAAAAACTGATAACATGGTTTGAAATGGTTGATGTATTTTTTAAACTTGAGTGCAAAACTATTGCCGTACTTAATTAATAGATTTTGTGTTCCAAGAGAAAACATGAAATATCTTTTTTCATGAAACATTTTGCAATTCCCACTGATTTTTTTACTTTGCTAAAAATGGAGAAATTATTCACCAATATATTTAGAGATTAACATCACTCACAACACATACAAACAAAGGAAGTTTGGGATGATGAAATGCCTCGGCTAAGACTAAGTATAGTTTTCCTCTTGTCTTTTTATTCATTTTGTCTCTTCTACAGATATACTTTATCTGAGAATATTTACACACACACATATATATATATTTATAATATATAAGAGTTTGATATATCTTTGAATTCATAAAATATGACAAAATATCAAAAATATTTCCATATTTAAAAATGTATATGCACAAACCTACTCACATATTTACATATCTACATGCATGTTTGAAGGAGTGGTCTGAAAAATTCTTCACCTGACTCAATTCCCAACATCTAACCAAAATTAGAATTAGAAGTTTTTCAAAATCCTTTCTTGATCAAGCTGAGAAAATTTCAAAATTTGTCTGTATACAAATGAATAAACATTGAAATAATAACCAAACCAGTAATATTTTCATGATTTTTAATTACCTACAACTTAGCTTAAAATTAACCAATTACCAATATGCTTGTTATAAATCCCATTTATGATGCTAAAATCTGGTGAATATCCTTCATAAAATAGATTCCTACAGAGTCATTGAAATATAGGATTTGAAATTGAAGTTTCAGAATTATATGGTTATTATTAAACATCTATGACTTCAACAAAACTTTTCTTTTAATTCTTTCAAAACCAATTAATGTACCTTTAAAATTTGTAATAACATCATCATATAAATATGCTTATCCAGTCAGATATAGATTAATAATTAAGAGGTTATTTCTTCATTTAATTATACTGGTTGTCTATAAAGGTGAGCCTATAAGGCCTTGATGGAGTTTTTCATGTTTATGTCTCAACAGTCACAATATTTATGTTTTTTGTAAAATATGCAATTCTATTTATCTTAATTTTTCTTTTAATATAAGATTTGAAAGTAAATCATCTTTTCTAAATGTCAATATTTTGCCACCAAATTCTTTTTCTTTGCAATTACACTGTTGAGTTTAGAATTATCACATTAGATTTGAAATAGCCTGGATTTATAAAATAAAATGTTGAAGATAATTTTTGTGAAAAATAAAAATGAAATGAAATTCTTGGAATAGTGAAAATATTTTTTCAACATCTGTAAAAGTAAAAATGATTGCTAGGTTGCAAAAAGTAGAATTAAAAATTTACATGAAAAATAATGGTGAAATTTGTTATGGTTCTAATTGAGTAAAATTATTTTGGATTCACTTTGAATTCTGTTTCAAAATTAGGGAAAAAAATTCAGTCTGTCAATCCTGTTCCAACCTCTGTTTTTAATATTTAATACATCATATATAAAGAATAAGATCACAATGAAATCATTGGGTAATAACTGGCAATGGGCTGAGAAGAGCTTCCATAATATTAGTCTGTAAATAAACACTTCAATAATGTTAACATTTGTAAGATTTGAACCTACATATCAATTAGCCAACTGCTCATCATAATAATCTAAAATATTGGTTAGTATGTTTGTTTTTTTACAGTTTTGGAATGAATAATTTTTAGTTGAAGGGAGATAATCAGGTTATAAGGTGCGATGATTGCGTTAGAATGCGTGCGTGATCAATAGATCACATGACCATAAGCTATCAACATTAACTCTGCATATGCTCCAAAGTTTATTTAAAGTATTTTTTCTTCCCCTGCATTTTTTCTGTTCAAGTTGAATTTTCAAAAAAGGATAAAAATCTACTTTATGTCTTATATTTTTTCTTTTATTTTTACTTTACATTTTTAACTTTTGTTTTATTTCATCCCACGTATCACAAAAATAACAAAATATTTTTTACCTCTTCTTATCTGTCTCCCTTTATTTTGCTTTTTATCTTGGAAAATATTTTATTCTGATTACGATAGAGTAAATTGCATCTACCTCAGCATGAGAGCACACCTGCATGTGCTACTGACAATAACAACAGCTGACCTGGATTATGTAGAAAATTAACTCAAGGGATTTTTCGTTTTAGCTTCTTTTTTTTTTATTTAAAGTATTCTATCTCTTTGGAGATATGCAACTTTTGCATGTGTGTGTGCGTTGTTTGTTTGCTCCTACAATAAAACCGAACAAACAAAGCATCTCTCAAACACAGGAAATGTAAAGTGTTCATTAATAGAGGTGGAAAGAAGTGGGCAGCAATTTTTATTCATTGCAGCAACAGATATTAATATTTAAGTAACTATGGATCTTATCTTTTCAAATAACTAGTTATAATATATATATATCTATATATGCTAATACCTACCATATGTATATATCGTTTCTTACCTACAAAACTCCAAATTTGTGAAGATATAATTTACAAATATTTGTCTGCAAGCAGTTATATGCATAACTAAGATGTTATTTTTCTCTCTCTCATATATCTATCTCTCTCCCTCCCCCCTCTCTCTCTCTCTATATATATATATATATATATATATATATATATATAATTTCCTTCATAAAGTCCCTCTGAGGATAAAAGTTAAGTACAGTTTTTCCTCTTGTATCTTTATATATGTGTGTGTTTTACTCAACACTCCATGTGTGTGTGTGTGTATGTATGTATATATATTGTGTATTTGACCAGCAATACCTCTTTTATGCAAGTTTCATTGAAAACAACTTGCAAAGTGTGGTGGTTGAGTTTTTATATAATTTCTCATGTGTTTCTTTATTTTTTTCTTTTCTGGATATATATGAGTAATGGATTTTTTTATTTATTAATCTGACAAAATGTTATTTTTAATGGATACCCATATTTGATTAGATGCTCCATTTATTTATTAAACAATATATTTATTTTGCCTAGTTGAAGGACGTAGGCTATTGTCTAACCTGGAGAGGAATGGGCTCCGCCACATTTAAATGCTCAAGACACACCACATGTGATGAGCACATCAAGAAACCAGGCTTTGGCACACAACTGCAACAGATGGAGGATAATGGTGGACAGCTGAGCACGTCAGTGTCCCAATGACACTTTTCAGTGTTAAGGGCAAAAGTAGAAGAAAAATATTTATCTTCATCTAGATCAACTCAGCCATTATGGGTCTCACTGGTTGACCAAGGCTGAATAGTTCCTTATAAGCACAAATCCTTCCCAGATTCTCAAAAGTCCATATCTGCTCAATAAACAGATAAACAGAGTGTCTACTCAAACATGGGTATCTACTAAAATAACATTTAAAGTGATAAAATATATTCACAACTATCAATTATATTAATTTTTATCTTAGCAATTCACCCCTGATGATGATCTTGGTTGAGATTGAATGTACTTGTGAAAATAAAATAAAAAAAACAAAACTATGGCATCTTTCTTACTCAGTTTTGTAACTGCACTAAGAAATTGATCCGTGAATTTGAGAGGATTAAAATAAAAATCGGAATAATATGTCTAGATTATTTAACCAAATGTTAACTTTAAATGAAGATTAAAATGTTCACATATTTTGTATCTTCTCTGAGTTTAATGGAAAATACATGCATTTTTTTTTTAGAAGACTAGATTGATATTTCTGGAAGATAACATTTTTAGGAAACTCAGAATAAGGCTAATGTAAGTGAACATTTAATTTTAAGACATTGTCACCTGTGCAAAGGAAGTAAAAGTTAAAGATTTTACAGTTAAAAATAAGCATATAGAATTGGTGGAAAATATATAGAGAGATGTACATATGTCTATGTAGGACAGGTGTATAAGTCCAAATAAATATTTATATAGTTTCAATGTTTACAACACATTCACATAAATATATTATATATATATATATATATATATATATCCCCATATAAAAAAACTACTAGAATAAACTCGTCCATTCTTGATTATAACAGCAAATGTCCTAACTACTACAAAATAGCAACAAAAAAGATTTTCTACACTGAACTAAAAAACATTACACAAACTATCATTAATAATGACTTTACTACATTGTTGATGAGCAAATAAGGTGATATATTAGTAATTTGAAACAAGACAAAAAATTCTAAAAAAATCTCAAATACTAATATATCCCCCACAGATCTCAGCAAAAAAATAAAATTAATTATATACTATACTAAATTCAATGCTACTAAATCAGCCACAATAACTCTTCCTGACCAATTAACATATTGGAATCTCCAACAAAAAAAGCTAATATATATGTTGGTTATACCACAGTCATGTTATCAAGAAGGCGTACTCTACACATAAATGATTCATTCTCCATTGTTCAACATCTACAAAAACATTGCTGTCCTGTTCACAACTTAGAAGAATATTAGTGGACAATACCTGTATACTTCCCCAAGAAAGTAATAAGCAGAAACAAAAAAATTATTGAAGCCATCTTTATTAAAAAATTAAAACACTTAACAAAATTATGAAATTGATGTTATGTTTATGAGCATTTCTCATGCAATATAAAATTTTTAAAATCAGCATTTGTGACTTTGTGCATGACCTGAATTGTTTAACTACCAAAGCAAAAAATTTATTTGGAAAAACATGATTATTTGTCTTAGCCATGAAAACCTGAATGATGATATTGGAAAATATCAAAAGTACTCGGGAAAAATAAAAATGAATAAATATAACCACAGTACCTTTCTTGCAGTCTTTAATCATGAAACAAGAAAGCTTATATGATTATGAAAAGATTTTATTGAAGATAAACAAACACAACATGTCTAAGTTGTTTAATCAGACATATATATATATATATATATATATATATATATATATATATATATATATATATATATATATATACACACACACACACACACAGAGTTTGCAGTGGATGAATTGACGTGTAAATTACGCAAAAATGAAAATAACACTAACATTTCCTTTTAACAGATATATTTACCAAAATTATACAAAAAATATCTTGAAATACTGAAGAGTAAATTTATTCAATAAAATTGTCATAGGCTTCAACCACAGCCTCCAGATGACTTTGGAATCTCCTGCAACTCATCTGGTCAGTCTCCTTGTTTAAGTTGGTGAATGTTGACATAATCCTTGCCTTCAGTTCATCTTTGGTGTTACATAAAATTTTGTTGGTCTCTCACTCAACTACGCCCCACATGTAATAATAATGGGGGTTGCAGTCTGAGAAGTTAGGTGGACAGATGTAAGGGGTGATGTGGTTGCAGAAATTGTCTGAAAGCCATGACTGGGTTATCCTACTAGTGTGGCAAGGTGCAGGGTCCTGACACCAGACACAGGGTCATCTAGCAGCCCAGCCACCCTCCTTAAGGCATTTGATATAGGCTTCCATGTTGAGAGAGGTATGTGGGAAGAAAAATGGAGGCATAATGTCACCATCATTAGTGATTACTCCAAACACCTTCATAATCACCATTAGATTTATCCAACTCTTTCCGAATCCTCTGCACTGTCCTTAGATTGACACCCAAACACTCTGAAATGTTTGTCTTGTAATGAAGCCTCTGGTATGAATGCCAAGCAGTAGAGCATGCTGTTTCCAAATTTCCAATATATATATATATATATATATATATATATATATATATATAGTTAATGTGTGTGTGTGTGTGTGTATATATATATAAATATAATGTTAATGTGTGTGTGTATATGTATATATATATATATATATATATATATATATATATATATATAGAGAGAGAGAGAGAGAGAGAGTTAATGGGTGTGTATATACAGTGTGTGTGTATATATATATATATATATATATATATATATAGTTAATGTGTGCATGTGAGTGTATAGTTAATGTGTGTGTACGTGTGTATATATATATATATATATATATATATATATATATATATATTCAATAAATGCATACAGATTTTGAATACTAATGGTAAAATCCATCTTATCAGTATAACACAATGTTTGATATATAATACGCTTAAGAAGAACAAAAGATGAAAAGCAGTGGAGTACCATGAACGTCTACATCTTCAATTGATATGGCAAATAGAGAGAAAGAGAGTGTATAAACTTTGTCTCAACTGAAAAATTACATTGACAAAATTTTCTTGTCCCATTCTTAAAATGGGGGAAAACCATTTTCTGCCTTGAAAATCATGAGTCATTGGTTGTAGCAGTAGAAAATAACAGACAAATGTGTGTGTGTGTCTCTCTCTCTCCAATAATACACAACTATCTGGCCATTAAAACATGTAAATACTTTGTTAATGTCCTATTGTTCAAACTGTCCATATCTTTGTAAATTGCTTCATTCAGACTAATTTCCTCTTTTTTTTTTTATTTATCATCCACTCTATTCTTCCACCTTCAAGTTAATTTTTTTTTCAATACAAAATCTTATTGAATTGTTGATTGCTTCAGTACAACTTACAATTGACTGTGGATAATATGTATAATATCCTATGGTCATTGTATTTAAGCTTCTTTTGTCAACACAGCTTTGATTTTTTTTTGTTCTTATATATATATATCTCAGACTAATAATAGGAATGGCAAAATAGAAAAAAACAACTTCCTCATAACACACTTTATTCCAAAAAGAAACTTCTTTACCCTAATTATTCTGAAGATGTTTTTTTCTCAGAATGAAACATTAAGAAGTTTTTCCTTTTTGTCACACATACACACATACATACATATATATATATATATATATATATATATATATATATATATATATATATATATATATAATCACATGAAATGTGTGCAAAAACTTATATAGATATATTTGCAAATATATGCAAACATATTTACATAAAGAACTTGTCTGTGGCTTTAAACATATTTAATGAACTGTCAACATGAATGTCAAGTATATATAATTTGCAAATGGATAAGCTATGACTTAAAGTTGTGGATAAATTTGATTTTTTTACATTTTTAGAACACATGAAATAATTTTATTCTTTCACTAAATTATAAAAGTGCATTGTGGGATTTCTGTAGGTCCTGCTATCATTTAATTAATGTATTTTACATACATATAAAATACACTGATTAAATGATACAATTTTAAACAACTAATTTTAAATCTTTTCATCAATTTTTTAAATGAAATTGAGGAAAGATCAAGAATCCTGACTGGATGTCATCATAATTCCAGCAGACTCATATGTTAAAACAAAAATTGTAATGGTTTTATGTTTCTAACAAACAAAAAATATTTTTATTATCATCACATCATACATTTTTCTTGTACATGTTTTGTTTTTTCTGTCACATTTTTCCAAAATTTCTTTGATATTTTTTGTTTTTTATGAATTGAGATTTCTTAAAATCAGCTACCCTCCTGTAAGCATCTAATTCATTTATTTTTTTATCAAAGAATCTCAACTCTTGTTATGATTTATTAAAAAAAATCTTCTGTAAAAGGAATTATTTTTCCAAGTCTTGGCATCATTGTTATTTTTGTAACATTTTCCAGTTCTCTAAGACACATAAAATCCCATTTCTACATTGGCATGTCTAATCAAATTTAAGACAGATTTAGTGAAAAAAAATGACTTGCTCAGATTATAGAGATTCTTTGAAATCAGTCATGCCACTTCAGTGATTAGTCAGTCATACTATTTTTTTTCAACATGAGACATAATATTGACACTAATATGTAACACAGACATAAAAAATATTCTTAGTACTTATTTAAACTTGCAGTCCTTTAGGCATCACTGATGACTTGGGAACAAAACTAACTGATCATAAGGCTTGCAGTCAAATTACATTAAGTTTTTAACCTTGCAGTTACTGATACATTTTTAAGGTTTTGGGAAATTAACAATTTATGAAACAGTTGATTCCATCTGTGATCAGCTTACAATTAAAAACAAAATATGGAGTTGATTGAAGAAGAATTTAATTTTCATTGTAAATGTCATGGACGTTTAAAAATCTCAGAAATATGAAATAATGAGTTCAATAAGATAAACATATTATTGAACTCCTTATTTTAGCTGTTAACTATAACGTCTTCATTTTCCCCTGTAATTTCAAAATAAAATTCATTGAAAAACTTGCTTTATGATCAAACCAGAGATCTGGCTTTGGTATGCAGGTAATACTTTTATACTCTGTCCCCATCAGAGAGATATACAAGTTCTGTTGAATCAAGTAAATTCAATAAGACTATGTATACAGTTTACAATACAAAACAACAATAAACTATTCTTTTTAGATGTCCTGGTAGGTAAGCAATACAGTGAGCAATTATAGTAATTATCTATATAGAAAACTAATATAGATATTTGAAATTCAAACTTCTTTTTAGATGTCCTGGTAGGTAAGCAATACAGTGAGCAATTATAGTAATTTTCTATATAGAAAACTAATATAGATATTTGAAATTCAAACTATTCTTTTGTGTGTTAAGCAAGATTTGCCTTCAATTCTGATAGTTATCAAAGGTGATCCCAGCTACGTATAATTCCTAACTATCCTATATTACTTCCCAGGCAAGAAATAGAAGGATACACATTAAAAATAAACTATGGAGCTACAGTAAATATATAATAAAGAGCAGCTGAATAAAGGCAAAGGATTTATAAACATATTAGGATGGTTTTCAGTAGCACAACCACTTTTTATAAACCCCCTTGCTAAAGTTGGTTCCTCATAGGAGAGAAAATGGATGATTGAAGATTATATTTATATTATTATTTTTTCATGTAAATGTAGAAAAGAATATAAAAGCGAAAGCAGCCATTCATTCAAAGTCAGACTTTAAGAAGATAAGAGAACCATAGGAAAAGTAAAAAAAAGTCTGATATGGCAGGCCTGGTGGGGCAGAGAGAGGTTTGTTTATACAATTATCCTCTTTGGGATGAGGTTTAAATAAATAGATAGGGAAATGGTTACTGGAAGGTGAGAAAATTAAAGGAAGCAGCATAGCCTAATAGACAAATGTACAAGTCAGGCCAGTGTATAGTTCTTTTGTTTTACAAGAAAGGAATTGGAGAACATCTTTGTGTAGAAATATATAATTATTTTTGTTACACAAGTTGTTACTTTGAATGAGACAAGATAATGAGTATATTTGTTAACATTTCATTTTTGTTTGCTAACATATTCTGAAAAAAGAATTTTTTTTTCTTTCTTTACAGGCTGTACACCTGACCAAAAAATGATAAAAAGAAGGAAGTCAATGATCCAAACAGTTGTTGCAATATATTTAACCAAACAATGTCAATTCAAACATGACTTTCTTTAAAACATTTTTCATTTGAATAGTTTTTCTATTGAGAGTTTTAGCAGAGTTTAGCACAAAAGAATTTTACAGTTACATGCTGTTCTTTCTATCCATTAGGATAAAATGCTCAAACCAAAAATATTCTTGAAAGAAGATTTTTGTATTGTGTTGGCCAAAAAGTTTATTTTGTCTATGTTTTGCATTAAGAATGTTTATTTTTAATTAACATCATTAAAAAACATTTGAATGTAGTGCAACATTGTGATATCAATATGTTATATTTGTTGAAATTTGTAGACTTCCTGTAGAATTTAGGACCACAGTGGCTTCAAACTAGGTGATACTGCTTTATTTTCAGTTGCAAGTATGTTTTATGAGGGTGAATTGCTAGGTACACATCCTACCAATTTTAAGTTAGAATTGTTCTAGACTGATTGAAAGCCAAGGCTAGAAAGATCAGTTTATCTAATTTTATCTAGAGGGAGAGGAAAGATGAGTTCCAAATTTACGGTTTTCATTTTCTATGCTGATAAAATTTTAAAATATTCTTTAAATGCAAAAATAAGTTGTAAATTTTCCAATGAGAAAAAACAATTTTCATAGAGAGCAGTTCTTTATTGAGAAAGATCAAAATTCTGGAAGAAGGAAATTCTAAAATTGGTTGAAAGATAAAAGAAAGTAGAACAAAATAGTAAAAATATTGTTCTATAACGTTTGGCTGAAAAAAACAAAATCTTTTACTTTTACTTAAGCCAAACAATTATTTTGGCTATAACTAACCTTAGAATTTCTACTGGACTACTTCTTATGAACATTAAGAATTTTGAATGTTTGTAGTCACTGGTCAGGGGTGTGGCATGTCTCTGGTTTATCTTTGTTTTTTTTTAATCAACTTAGTATATATCCAGGTAAAACACTTGGACATTAAGCAAGTTAATATAATTTGATAACCCAGAAAAAGAAAACATTATTTATCAGTAAACAATTACTTTTTTTTATATCCATAAAATGGTATGTATATCTATGGAGGAAGATTCTTTTGTTTTTAACAAAATGATACAGAACAAAAGCAAAATACAAGACTGGTTGAAATGTTATATTTATTCCTTAAAATAGTAATAAAATCATAAAAGTTTCATTGTGAAAAAGTGACACCTGTTGTTAACAGCATTAGTTGAATGCAAAAAGAAACACCAGTCAGTTTCTGCTGTAACTGAACTGCTGGTTGCTGCTACTATGTATCTTCTCTACAGCCAATTATCTGTATTAGAGCCTAAACTCACAATATTTATATTTTCCATCATTGTTGAAATATTTGACTTTATTTATTTCCACACAATGTCAAAGATAGAACTTTTAATTTGATTAGAATCATTATTAATACATGGCTAGTAAGGTGACTTGTCATAGTAGAATAAATGTATCTGGAGGATATATATGAAATACTACAGATATATAAATAGTTTAGTAATTAGTTGCAAGTGTATGAACATATTGCAGTTGGCATTTAACTTTTTTGTTCATATATAGTTTATAAGTTTATATTTGATTTGATTTGATTTAAAGAATCTGTTGCATTCACTTTCACACAAATGCCTTTGGGAAAGGCATTAATCTATCTCATCACTTTCCATCTATGGGTTAAATAGCTGCATAAATTGAGCTCTCTGGGTTTGAATTGCAGCGAGTCTAGGAGAAGGAAAACTGAATTCCAAATCATGATGAATGTAATGGATAACCACTTCACTATCTTTCGCAAGGATGCATCACAATTTAAAAATGATAAAGAGAAAAAGGAATCTGTGGAGAAACATTATCAGTTATGCCCTGAGGATATAGAATTTCTTTTTTTAAAAAATATTCCAAGGTTCTTTTAATTTAGTAACAAATGACACACAAATACAGAATATTTCAAATAGTGCCATCCTCTTGGTAGTTTCAAATGTAGGCAAAAACAAAGTGAAGCATTTTTGTCTTTTCACTTGATTTCTTAATCATTTTATTAACATTTTGCTTATATAAGAAAATAAGATCAGTTCAGGAAAATATTCTGTGATGATAGTTGTAGGCAAGGAAATCATTTATTTTTTTCAATGTCTTCATTAATAAAAAATAAGATTTGAAAAATTTTTTTGAAGTAGAAAATAATGAAAAAGAAATTTTTGGTTTTTGTTTATTTTTAGCATAATTTTCAAACACTTTCATTTTTACCACAAAAATTATATAAATTAGTTGCGTTCATTTTAGCATATACAAAAAATCTTAAGCAATAATAGATTGAAAAGAGCAATGGAAAGAAGAGAGAGAATGAGATTAAATTGTAAATGAAAAGAAAAAGGTTGACAGAGAAAGAGAAAATAAAAAGCTAAATAGAAAAAAAAAAAAAAGAAAAAAGCAAAATCGTGAGGTGTGTAAAAAGTAGAAGGGAAGGAAAAGAAAAAAAGAAGGAAAGGTGTAAGAAGATTAAAAAAAATGTTTAAAAGTAAACATGTGAGATGGAAAATGAGATTCTCACATTTGGAATTGTGCTAGACTAAACACTTTAGAAAATTTCAGTAACAATCAATCAGATTTTTTTTATGAGTCTTTTCATTGTCAGCTTTGAGTTTTCTTGTTTAGCAGATCAGTGTTTGAAATTTGAACTTTAAAATATGGTCATTCCAGCTTTCCATAGCAATATTCTGAAAGTTTGTTATTTTTTTTACTGATAGAACAATTAAACAAGTATTCAGAACATTGCTATGGAAAACAGGAAGCACCAAATTTTAAAGTTCAAATTCCCAAATCCAAATCCTTGGAAGTGCAGGAGGATTAACAGTTAACAGTAAATAAAATGAAATTTACAATTCAAGTTCAAATCCTGGATGAGACAGCTTGTGTTCCCTCTGCATCATTTATTTTACGCCTTTGATTTGAAATTCTCTACAATAGATTGTTATGATTATTATGACATGTCTCAGTGAGGTAAACAAAACGTTACTTACGACTTCAAGCTGAGCACAACGCCAGATAGAAATTGTGTATGTGTTTATGTTTGCTACCTTTTTTATGGAAGAGCACACATTGCTGGTGAACCGGAAGTTATCTGGGAGTGGGTCATAAATTATCAAGAGGAGTCGCAGTGTGTAGTCATAAAGATGAAAGAAAATTGTAGCTAATAGAAGGTACACAAGTCAATACCTGATCAGTATTGGCTGGGTCACTATGATGTTGAAAAACCTGAAAACTCTAATGAATCTCGGCTAGAAACAGCACTGATGATGTGTACCAAAGCATCCAATAGATGTATTTTACGAAAGAAGTTATTGCAGAGAAGTTCAAATGAAAGAAGATCTAAGAATAAAGAATAATGCCCAGTAGTTGGGGGTGGGGGAATTAGAAATACCAAACAGTCAGACAGACATCTAAAATCACCTATTAATGTAGTCTATGTTTCTGGTAAGAACAGTGATCCCATGCATGCCCTCAAGAAAAAATTAACATTGAAACTGGAGCAGTCAACTAGGTAGCACTGGCTTATAGGTTAACCAGCTACCACATTTATCAGCATTAGAAAAAAATCAGCAGTTAATTTAACAATTATTGGTCCATAAAAAAACAAAAGGAAATGGGAATTTACCACTTCCACAAGTGTGAATTATCTGCATTCCCTTTGTATTCGTATAGTAAGAAGTAAGTTCCATTGGGACAGCTTCTTTTCAAGAACTGCTGCTTTGTGGAATAGAGTCCTGACTGGATGTTTTCCCAATCACTACAATCTTGACCCTATTCAAGTCTAGGGTTAATCATCTTTCCTGTATAACCCGATGAACTTCACATCTTGCCCTTACTTACACTCATACAACATCACACGGTAACAGGCTACCTTGAGTACAAACCTCTTTCTACCAAATATAATAAAACAATTGTTTTTATACCATTCAGTATAGTTTAAAAATTGTTTGAGCTCATAGCTAAACTTTTCATGAATAACTTAGCAATGCATTTTTATATTAAAAATTGTATAACTTTTTCTATATTTGTTTTGATATCTTGAAAAAAAGAAAACAACTCTCAAGAGTTTAATAAATAATTAAATAAGTCATAATGTTCTGTTTTCCCAACATCTTATATTGTGTGCATTTGTTCAATTTGCATTGTTTTTTAATGTAAAGAGAAGAAAAAAAACACTCAACCTGATCTCTCTCTCTCTCTTTTTATACCTGCATGTTTTTTTAAAGATTTTTGTCTTCAGCACATATACTTTCATATGGATGCCATTCATGGCTTTCAACTCATTCAGAAATATCTAAACAGTCAACCGCATACAATCACTTTGATGGTGAAAAATGGCTTCAAGCAAATGAGGCTTGTTGGTCTTAGCAAGGAGGATCCTTCTTCAAACTTCATGGACTGGCATTACAGAATCACAAAGAACTGTACCAGAAAACAGAAATCACATCACTTGAGGACTTTCAACAGAAGCAACAACAAAAATGGATAGCACATGTAACTTGAAGAAACACTAGACATAATAAAGATGTTGACTTCCCACATGACTTCAAACAAAAAGTTAGCAAGGGAGCCATGAAAGAACGGTGACAATTACTGGACTTGAGAAATCAATTTTCCAGTAAAATTGTTTGGATGGAAAGATTTTATGAATTTTATCTGACAGTATTCAATGAATGTCAAATGTTTCCTTATAAGGAAATATTACCATTGCCATCAAATAAAAAAAAAGAATACAAAAGTTCAGTTTGATTTGAAGGTTTTATCTTCTTGCTTAAGAAGAAAGGATAAGTTTCTAACATTGATATAAGTTTCTAACTTATATTATGAGTGCTACAAATACAAAGAGTGTTATAACAGTGGAGATGTTGGATTCAAAACTCAGGCAATTTATAACCATTGAGACAAGGATTTGGAACTCATATGGGCTGTAACTGGAGATACAAGGATTTTGGAAACTCATACAAGTACAAGAAAAAATATATTTGTTTCCTTGGGAACAAGGATGTGGGTGACAAGAATTTTAACCATGTTGTTTTAAAAAAAATTTTTTTCTTGTATAAAAGAAAAACATTTTTTTCACTTGGGTGTAGGAAAAAACATTCTTGTGAATATGGAGCAAATTTGGACTTCAATAGTTGAAATTCAACAACAACAGAAACAGCAATAACAACAAAATCAACAGTTTCTAGAACTACAAAAACAGCAACAGGAGTTGTTGGATATAATTCTGAAGAAAACAAAAAATTTTCAACATTTCTTATGTCAGATGCAGTCCAAAACACCATATCAGATTTTATATACAGTCTTGATAAGGGATTAACTTTTTCTGTGAATTTTCATAGATATGAACAAATATTCAGTCAGGAATGCAGTGGCTGGGAAGATGAGAGAAAAAAACGATATTGTTGTTGAAGAAAATAGTTCCACTAGAGAATGAGAAATACTGCAACTACATATTACCAAAAAAAAACATGAAGTTTGAAGACATGATACACATTCTTACAAAAATCTGACAAGAGCTCTCTGTTTAATGCTTGTTGGAGGTGCATGAATCTAACCAAAAAAAAAGGATGAAGATTTTGTCACATATGCTGATATTGTCAACATAGAATGTGAAAAGTTTAAAATAAAGGAAATGACTCCAGATATGTTCAAAGGGTTAGTTTTCATTCCACTAAAAACGATGCTGAAATATGAGTGAAAATTTTAATGAAAATTGAATAAAACAATATTATACTCCAAGAAATAGTGGACAATTGCCAGACAATTCCAAGTCTAAAACACGATGCTGAAGAAATTCAGAAAAAAGAATGTGCATTGGTACAAGAAAAAGACAAATGTACAAAAAGGAGAATAAATCTTTCTTTCAGATGTGGTAAATTACATCTTGGAAATGATTGTCCATTTAAAAATGTACAATGTTACATGCGGACATATAAAGTCACAATGCAAATGCAAACCAAGAAAAAATTCTCAAAGGAAGAAATTTGTACACAGCATTGCAATAGAAAAAATGGTCACAGAAAACAAAAGTTAATTTGTGAATGTGAAAATAAATAACGTGAGTGTGGAAATGCTGCTGGACACTAATAGTGATATTTTAATAATCAGGGAAACTTCATGGAAGAAAATTATTATTTTCTTTTCTTTATTAAAATGGACTTCTATAGTTGTGATTTCAGTTTCTAATGAGAAATCTTTTTTTTTTTTTTTGAGAAATGACTCGTAATGGCTCATTCCATAATAAGTATGTTAAAACTAAAGCACCAGAAAGAGTGTATTGAATGAACTAGCACTCGATCTATTCACTGTTCACTGTTCCCTGAAGCCTTCTGTCCTACTAATCTTATTACCAAGTTGTAAAACACAAACAGAAAACAAGAATGACACCAAAAGTATCAAGGTTGGTAATAAAGGATGACAAAGAAATGTGAGAAGATGGCATAAGATCAACAAGAATGGGGGAAGTTGATTTATATGGTAAATGGGAAAAGATTTGAACATAAACAACACCATAATCAACTAAAAAAAAAAGGTTCATCAATGAAAGACCTCAAACATTGGAAGAACTGAAGAAAAAATGCTATATGATGTTTTCAATATGCCAGCACCACAACAAGTCATGGAACCTACAAGGACAAGTTCCAGAAAAAGAAAGCATAGTGAAGGACTGGAAGTGGATCTGACACGAAAACGCTACAAAGTCAAGTACGTTGGTGAATTCTCCAGAAAGAAGAAGGAGAGATACTAATACTAATAAAGAATAAAATATTTATAAAAAGTATTAATCTCAAAAGGGTGGGTATGTTTTGGAATAAATAGTACATCCCAGGTGACTATATGAACAAGTCCATAACTATAAATAAAGAGCTCCAGGGGTAATGGAAGAGGAAGTCGTGAAGTCAGTCTTCAGTCTAATTAACACAGGCATCATGGCAAATAGCCAAAGCATTACTTATATTATAAGCACTACAAAGTGTGTTATAACACATGCAATAACTTATTAAAATATATCTTCTTGTTTGCACCATTAGACTTTCAGAATTTCTCAATGATTTCAAATATTCATGTTGTCAGAGTATTTTATTGATATTGAAATGCTAAAAGAATATTTTGCAGTATCATAATAAAAAGATTATCTTCTGCTGCCATTAACTCATATTTTATTTTATCCTCAAAAATATAAAGGACAATTGTTTCTGTGAGAAGTGTGTTAGTCTAATTTTGTCAAAGGATATATTCATATCATTATAGTGTCAAAATTTAAATTCCATTCAAATAAAATATAATAAAAAATAGTATTATTGTTGAAGTACCATAAGTACATATATATATTAATAATTTTGACTTGTATTTTTGAACTTAGGTCTACTTTGCACTTTGGAAGGGTATCTGGTGTTTAAATAGGGGTACAATTTTAGTGCTTTGTTATGAGTGCCACTTTCCATAGATACAAAATAGAACAAAAAATAGAATTAAAAAACAAAATAGACTGATATTTTTTTCAAAGTTTTGTTTATATTGATTTGTGTTTCTCATCAGAAGCCAGTGTGACAATATCATGAACATCATAGCTTTTAAAATAATCTCTATGTTCTAGAAAACAATGCTTTGTAATAAAATCTACTTGGTAATGATTTTATTTAGGTTATCAATGTCCATTCAAACATTTAAGTGTACAGTATTTCTTATATATTTTATTAAAGACCATGAACAAAGAATTTTTTTTGTTTATTTTTTTGTTTATTTAACTTTTCTTACTGATTTACAAGAGAATACAAGAGAATGCCTATCTGGGTTCAATGAGTACAAGTTTTGTTCAAATATTTTGGATCAAGTGAAAATTCTTTTGGCAATTATCAAAATCAAAGAAAAATTGTTATTCATTTTTTACTTTGTAAACACTTTTTAATTTGCCATTTTAGCATTTGTGCATTACAATAATGTCATCCATATAACAATGAATATAATAATGTAGAAAGGGAAAGGCAAGCAAAATTTTTCACTTGGTTAAATGCATCAGTTGTTGAATACATTTAAAATCCTCATTTTCAAATTGAGAGAAAATCTTATTTAGCTTGGCATTTCTTGATTTTATAAGAGTTTTCAAGAATCTGAAATTTGTTGGGAAAATGTTGCACAAATATGCATGTCCAATGGATAAAAAAGAGAAAATTCAATTTTTAAAATTTTTTTATGCTTACTCCTGCTTTCATCACATACAAAAACTATAAAAATTATATTTTATCCTTTAAGTTATAAAAATAAAGAAAAAATAAAAATAAAATAAATGTCAGATTCCTAAATTTAATATTTTTTAAAGCATGATCCTCCTTGAAGCATTCCATGCACAAGGTGGGAGTTGTACATTCTTTGCACCAAGTTATCACCGTTTTACACCTCTTTTTTCTATGAGAAGTATGAAGACATAGCACCACATTTATATTGTTTCCTTGATCTTAATAATAGCCAGGAGTCTGGGAATTAGATCTGAGCTATTTGAATAATATTTACATTCATTCTATCCAGATATTCTCTTTAAGTCAACAAAAAATGTAAACTAAAATAATTAAGGCATTTCCTTGAACAGTGGGCTAAAGTTTTTAGCCACCCTTAATTACAGCAATTTTAGCTTGTGTAATAACGTCTCTTCTTTTTTTTCAGACAATACTGTGTCAGTATCAAGCTATTCTAATGTATGAACGATAAAAAATAGAATTGAAAAACAAAATAGACTGATATTTTTTTCGATGGTTAATAATATTGTCAAGAACTTTAATGAAGAAGACTATTGTTGTGTGGAAAAATGTTCAGGAGGACCAAGCATGATGTGTGAGTGAATGAAAAGGTGCTGAAGATGGAAGTCAACAGAAACTGTCAGAGCATCAAAGATGTTGTCAACAGCATGGAAATGTTGCCATATGTGACAAGAATGACTCTGAAAGAGCTAGGCTATCAAAGAAGAGTTGCAAGAAAGAAGCCCTTGATTTCAGAGGTTAACAGGAACAGGCATATGGACTGTGTGAGAGAATTCGAGATCAAAGATTATGAATTTTGGCAGTCTGTAATTTGATCAGATGAAAGTAAATTCTGCAAATATTTGAATTCAAGACAGATTTATGTTTGGAAAAATCAGAATGAGACTTGAAACACTGAATGTCTGCAGGTAACTGTGAAACATGGAGGGATTGGAGTAATGGTGTGAGGCACTGCCTGTTTTGGAGAGAAATATGAGCTTATTCTTGTTGACAAGTGGTTGAAAAATACTGTCAAATATTAGAGAAAAGACTACGTCCACTATTTGAAACCAATCAGATTGACAAGAATGTCTACCTTTTTCAAGTAGGTGGGGCACCATGTCATGCAAGAAAAGTAGCAAGGGCCTTGAAGGAATCGCAAGGAATGAAGTTACTGCAATGGGTAGCCCAAAGTCCTGACATGGATCCAATAGAGTACATTTTGGAGTACCTTCACCAAAACTTCAAGAGCGTGCAACAAAAATCACGTCAGTGGCAATCCTTAAAGAAACACTTCTAAAGGAGTGACAAAATATGGATCAGATGATTGTTGATAACTTGATCAAATCCATGAAAAATCCAATACAAGCACTGAAACTAGCAAATGGAGGACTTACTCTATACTAGTTCCTTATTTATGTTGAGTAGGGATTATGTAATTAAATTTTGAAATTGGATGTAATTTATTTCTCCTGGCTAAAAACTTTTCTTCAGCCACTGTATGCATCTGCATTTATTGTTGTATATCTTTAATAAGTAATCAGAATTGTATTTCATTTGCTGAATATGGCATAAATTCCTGTGATGCATCATTGAAATAGAACTTCTATGATGGGAATTTCTTTTATTTTCAGTTGAAATACAGAAATTCCCATTATCCAGAAGTAATTCACAGCATATTTTAAAAGCAGTCCACCACCTCTGTTTTTAGTTGTTATGCATATTGATTGTATTCCTATCAAATTTAGCTTTTCTCAGTTCTTACTTAAAAGACCATTGCAATTTTTTTTTTTTAGCTAAAGTCTCAACAAATCTAGTTTCTATGTTGTTCATATTGACTAAATTTAGTGTTTGGGTACAAAGCCAAATGAGAGAAAATGGAAGTAGGAAGATTGTGTTTCACCAGAGAAATGGGTTTATTTGTCTTGAAAACCTACATCTTAAATACTGGTATTTAACTGACACAAAAGGAAGTGTACAATTATATCAGCCAAAAGGTAGACTCCTATACCTGTGTATCAACAAAAAATGATTGCTCTTTAAACTTGTTAATAGCCATAAGCTAATGTTGAATCAGTTCAATGCTCTTTAATTTACCATTCATTTTTGATACTTAACACTTTACAACCTGCCATTTTGGATTCAACTCCTGAGAGTTAGAATTAAAAGACAACACAGTTAAATCACTGAATCAATTAATTCAACAAATTTAATATTTATCCTGTTTACATACACATCTATATGAAATCTACATGATTATCCATGTTATATGTTGGATTCTTTATGTCCTGTAGATTTTTTTGACACACACACACACACACACACACACACACACACACACACACACACACACACAAATAGCTTCATGTCTCGCACCTCTCGCCCGTGGAACTCCCTTCCCTATTCCAGTTTCCCTGAGAGCTATAATCTCCAACTATTCAAATGTAATGTCAATCGACATCTCCAGTTGCCTTGATCTATCCACTATCCTTCTCCTCATCCTTTCCTTTATCACTCCTATCTGATCTTGCTCCAAATCTTTTGTAACCCCTTGCATCCTAGTGGCTTCCCGCCTTGCTTGGGGTGAAATGCTTAAAAAAAAAAAAAAAAAAAATATATATATATATATATATATATATATATATATATATATATATATATATTTGTGTGTGTGTGTTGTTGAAAATCAGCATTGAATAATATAATCACTTCTTTTTTATGTTGCTAAATATTTTTGGTTTCAGTTTATATGAGATTGTATTTAGGATTGATTGACCCTAGTCAGAAATTTAAGCAGATTTTTTTACATTGAGATCAAATTAGTGCCAGTTTCTTTCAGGTAAACATTGTTTTATGTCTGGTGTTTAGCTTTGTGATTAGTTGAGAATTCAACATGTTATTGCAATTTAGAATGATGTTATATAAGTAAAAGAAAAATGTTATCATGAATGATATCATAACATCCAGTGAAAATTTAAAGGAAATTTAGTTGCTTCACAATCAAATTGAACTTTACCCCTTGAAACATTACAGAACTTGGTAACAGAGTAATGATTGAGTGGCACTTTTCACAAGTCATTCTTAATGAATTTGTTCCCCACTTGCAGTTTGATCCAGTCGTAAAAATAGTTTGGTCCAAAGATTTACATTTGTCACTTTGTATAAAAAGTGTTTTTCATAGAGAGAGATAGTGTGTTAGACTTACAAATTATTGTTAATGAGTTCAGCAGGTGCTCCATGAACTTATGCCAGATTTTGTTTAGTCTAACAAATATGCTTCATCCATTTATGTCTATGATAAAAACATCAGCCATCTTCGTTTATTTGAACCAAACTTTCAAATGCAGCTGTTTATAATTATAACTGATTAATCATGTGAACCAGAGTTGAAATTTAATGTTAACAGAGTAGGAATTTATTCTTTTGTCCACTTAATTTGAAATATAGCAAAATTGTTATAAAAAATAAAGCAATAAAAATGTTTCAGTTTTTTTTTCAGTTTTCAGTTTTTGCTTTTCATTTAAATAAAAATTTGTCTAGGATTAAATTTTTTTCAACACTAAATGTCTGTTTCTAAAATGAATTATCATTGAAAGTTTATGAAATTATGAGCCAAATTAGAATAAATATGCAGTCCCATCAGTAAAAGAGGGTACTGAAAAGTTCTTGATCTGATCCCCTTACTAATATTTGTGTGTTTGTGCCATTATCACTGGAAAGAGTGTTTTATATTGTAAAGTGCCTATTTTCAGGACTGTCATATTTAGTTTTGAATTTGTTTTAGATTGTTGCGGAAGCTATGCTGAGTAAGATGTATCAGAAGGTGATTTTTCGAGAAGGCCAAGAATGTGCGTGATCGTAATGCATTTATCCACAACAAATAAATCAAACAAAAAATAAATAGACAACTCAACTTCAAGAAATTACTGAAAACAACGTTATTAGAGATTTCAACAATAACATGAATTTATATATATATATATATTTGACATACGCAAAGTGATAATAAGTTGCTTGTTAAATGTGGCAAGTGAAATAAGGTTACAAAGATTGTCCATGCAGAAATTTAGTGAGTAAAGGTTGATAGTTTAAGTTTGTTTGTGGAATTAAAATAGTTTGATATCTGCAAGGAAATTTGTCAATTGTGTAAGTTCAAGTGATAGTGTGTATGTGTGTGACAACTGCTAGTGTTGATTTAAGTTATGAAGAGTTATTTGCCTTTAACTGATAGGCTAAAGTTAATTGAATGTACAATTACTGTTTTGTAGTGATAATGTCACTTTTTAGTAAATTGTAAGTTAAGTTTTTTCACGCGGCAATAGTTGTGCGAGTTGTGTTGAGTTGTTGAGAGGTTGGCAGTTGTTATTGAGTCAGTGTGTTGGCATGTGTGGGGTCTGCTGGTATCTCTCGAAACTCAGTGTCTGACTAACTTGAATTAAGTCGAGCGATTCTTTTTATAGATTTTCGAGTTTCTAAATAGGCTCCAGAGACCTGCATGGGAAAAGGTTTGTCTCAACTTTGCTACATTTTAGTGTCCTTTTAACCAATGGGGGATTGAGTTTGGAAAAGTAAAGTGATGATTGGTTAAAGGTTTATTTGGGGAAGAGTGCATCTTCCTGTAGGGAATGACAGGCAAATGTGGACAATTCCACAAGATCATTGACTGAACCATGTTATTTATGGAAAGTGTGGAATTCCTGGCAATCAAGAAGTTCCTGTTCCTGTAGTAGAAAATTCCAAAGGAAATCTATTGCAATATGATGTAAACATTAGATGGCAATTGCCATCACACTCAACCATGAATAAGTACTGTACTAGAATGTAGATTTTTGAGATAAAACTGTAGCATGATCTGGGAGGCCTTCATTGGTATCAGCCACATGAAATTGTTGATTATGTTAATGACCAATCAGTGAATCATGGCTGAAAGAATTGATGTGACACTAAAGATGTCCAGGGAAAAAGTTGTGTTTATAATTTATGAGCTGTTGGATATGCATCAGTTGTCAACCAAAATTAGTGATAAAATGTTTGAATATTAACAAGAAACTATATTGTATGGACACTTCTGAGTTGAATAGGAGAGAATCACCATAAGTTTAAATAGAACTTTTCTGGCTTCACACCATTTGATTAGGTGTGTGCTTCAGACTCCTCAGCCACAGAGAATGTCACTGCTTGGCAAAGTTCTATTTACCTTTAAATTTCTGAAAAAGAGGCATGCAGGTTCAAACCCTGCTAGAGAGCAAGTTTGCTATAAGTTTTCTTGAGTGTAAAGGTTGAAAGAAGACAAGATTAATACATACAGTTTAAAATAAAGAAAAGTTGTTGGTTTCAAACACAGGTACCCACTAGAAAAAATGTTTGAAGGAAAAAAAATCTTGGATTAAAAATAAATCTATTGTTTAAAAATTGTATATATATTTTATACAAAGAGTATATTTATTATTATTAAACCCAATATTACAGATAATCAAGCAACAGTAATTTCTCTGATAAAAACATCTTATATTTTAAAATTGAAAATATTCTTTCTCTCTTTCTGAACAATGAACAATGTTAATGCTTGATCAAATTTTACAGACAATCTGTAAAGGTAGAATAATTATCTTACTACATGAGTCTTGTGATAAATATATTTATCAACACAGACATACAATTCTCTTTTATTTTTTATGTTTTCAGTTTTTGAGATTTTTTAATTATCTATCATGTTGAATTGTTTCCATACGGAACTTCATCAGGAGGACAAAAGTAATAAAAAAATTGAGATAAAAAGGGTGGAAAACAAAACAAAGATAAAATGGCTACAAGAAATGCATAATTGTTTTCAAGATTACGAAAATAGAAGACTCTTTTTTTGTGTCATAATTTTGTATAATGAGATAAGATCCATTGCATATCAAAAATAGAAATCATTTTTAATCAAATTTTATTCATATTTATCTATCTAGGTCTGTTTGGGTCTGTTATCTATTGAGAAATCTATTAGTGGATACTCCACAAATGAAACTGTCTTTTTTAGTCTATCAATAGATGCTGGGTATGAGGTAATATTCTGTCTGATGCTATCTACCTCAGTCAGTTCATATCTGTCTATCTGCCTCTATCAGTTCATATTTATCTATCTCCCTCAGTCAGTTCATATCTATCTAGCTCAGTCTTTTCATATCCACCTTTGTCCCTTTTTCACGGTGATACTCAACTGCCATGCCATAGCACAATAGTGTACCATGTGATCCTTTTAAGTGTGCCATGAAATATTGAAGAAATAGTAAAAACATACCAGGCACAGGTTTCACACTAAATAAGCTACACAAATAATTGAATAGGAACATTGGAATAAAGTAAGTTCATATTTGTGTGTATATTTTATAAAAACCTATGGTTTTATTTTATAACATTTAAATGTATACCCTTTAAGAATTTTGCTAAGTGTGCTGTGATATTTTCATTTGCTCCAAGGTGTGCTGTTACTTAAAAAGGTTGAGAAACACTGCTTTGTCCTGTCATAACCAATTAGTAACAGTCATCTATATAATAAATATGAATATCAGTGTGTCACTGTATCACACTTTACTCCTAGAGTCTGTAGCCCAACATATCATACCATTTTGGAATGAGCAAATTAAAAACATTCTGGACTGGATCTCGACCTGCAATCCTGAAATTTTTGATTTCCATGTTTTCATTACTGCAATTATTTTTGATGATTTTTTTTACGTGACTTTTTTTGCAGCAATTTTTTTGTATGATAACAATTTTTATAATTTGGAAATAAATTGGGGAATAATCAAAACTAATTGTGAAATCCAGTGAAAATCACCCATGAAATAAAAATAATTGTTTGTATGGAAAGTAAGGACCTATGTACATCAAATTGTCTTTAAATTAAGTAGCAGCAGAAGAACTATCATTAAACTTTTAAAATATAGGCTTAGATATTAATTCAATACTTAAATGCAGCAATCAATTTTATTCTTCTGTAGTTTATTGTTGCCTATTGTATCTACTTTTACCTATTGTGATAAAGGCCCAATCAAGAGCCCTCCACAAGAATTAGCTTTAATGCCACCTGATAGGGCGGATTTTAAGCTAGTAATTAATAAAAATGAAACTAATATTTTTTATTTGGAATAACGTTCTGATGGCATTAATCATATTTTGAATTCCAACAAAGTGAACTTCATTTACTGCTCTTGTTAAAAATTATTCAGATGTTTTTCTATCATGAACACATTTTGTAAACTATTTTTTGTAATTCTTGTAAGAAAGAAACCAGGATCTTTCTTAAAAAATATTCTAGAAATATGGTTGAAACAGGAAAGATCAGGATATTAGTTTCAAAGTTCCAGAGAGTTGCTGTTTTTAATGACTTTATAAGCTTATCATAATGTGTATGTCTGTGTATGTATATGTATGTATAAGTGTGTCTGTGTGTGTTAATGTAAATTCATATAGTAAGTTTGTTTCTGATAATTTTTATATTTTTTTGTTTCTGATAATTTTTATTTTTATATTTTTAACTAAGACTTTTTAAATAAAACAAGTTATCTTGTGTTCATATTCTTTGACAGCTTTCCAAAAATCTTTATGTCATCCACTAAACCTGATACTTTCATCATTTGTGATGAAATAACTTTTGCTATTTTTCTTTTATTGATTGGTATGCTGAACTCATGGTTGTAATCAACGCTATTCAGATGACAACTATTATTTTTGACAAGTGGTGTTTTGTTTTGACTATTTTGAGTTTTTGTTAGTCTTTGTTATAAAGCATCAGATTTACTTTGTATTCTCTTTGCATCAGGCACTTGGATTTTGGTTTTACTTCAATGATATTTAAATTCAGAGTGTGTATGGAAAAGTGTTTGTTTTGATATCTCTTGAGATTTGTAAAAAATTGAACAAAAATTTGTAGCTTATGTTGAAATTTTATTTGAAATATAGTCACTAAGAAGACAAGAAAATTTGTCAAGTACATTTCTTTGAGCTTTTTATACTGTCTGATTATAATGTAAGCATGATTTTTAATTTTTTTAACATATCATTTGGAAAACTGTAATTAACAGTTTAATGAATTAAAAAAATATATAAAAAAGAAAATACTTACTTGTCAGTTAGAATTGTGTATCCAAACAAACACACTAGCATTTACACTATATGAGAAATTATGTAAACCAATATTTTCACAAATTTAATATTAATCAACCAATTTTGGTAAACTATCTGATATATATAAGGACTGAATTTTGACTAAATAAGGTACTAGCTTTATCTTCTGAGATAAACAGATACCTACTATATATATATATATATATATATATATATATATATATATATATATATATAATAGCAGATATATATAGATAAAGCACAATGCTTTCTAAATATATATGGGAAATTAAAAACAAACACCAAAAATACCATTGAAATTAAGGAAAATAGCATCAGGCTACAACAATAAATAAAAAAAACTGTAAGTCACTCTGGAAAAGAAAATAGCTATAACCACCATACCAGACCAACACAAATTACTAAATAAATGATCAGAACTTCTCAAAATGCAGACACAAAATTAAATTTTCACTGTATTACTTAAAAAGAATAGCTTATAAAATACTACTATGATAAATGCAAATATATACATTATATACAACACATATAATGCAACATACTTTAGACAAATCCAATACCTTTAACTAAACAAATAAGATAACCAACCCCAATTTGTGAAAAGAAAAATAAATAAAATAAACAAAAAATCTGAATAAACAAACAAATTAACAAACTACAAATTGCCAACAGTTTACTACTCAGTATCTGTCTATATTTCCGAATAATGTAAATAATGTAGTTTGCTACTCATTTTTATATTTCTTGATCAGTTCAAGTTCATTTTGAAAAATGTTTTAGTATTTTGTACCATTTAAATTTGTATATTTTTGACTTGTCAATCAGATAAACTCCATAATTTTGGTACTTAAAGGCATGTGTTTTATGATCTGAAAACCAAATTAAATTAATTTTTAAGCAGTCTATGAATGATTAAAATAAATGAGCAAAATATATGATTTTAATTTTAAATAAGAAATAAATTTCGAAAAATGTATCACCAATATACAATTGGCTGTATTTGAAGGAAAATTTACTCTTCTGTCCATTTTCATATGCAGAATGTTTGCCTGAATTGTAATATATCCATAAATTGTCTAACTATTAGGTTGGTGTAAAAATAATGACGTAATAATGTTGTTTTTTGACGTATTTTTTAACGTCAAAAACGACATTATTACGTCATTAGTTTTGCACCAACCTAATAATACATATATGCCTTTGTTGTTTAGCAGAAGGATTTACTGTAAAAAATTTATATTATAAAGGAAGAGTTGATTCTCTAACTGAATCTTGAACTGTCTGCATGTCTCTATTCATGTACCTAAGTAATGTATATGAATGACTGAATTATATGAGGTGACATACATGTTCTTGTGCCATTTAATGACACACATAATTTTATGGAGTTTGAAATAAGATATTCAAATAATATAGTCTCCTCCTACTCAGTCTGGATAAAGTTACCCTGGGCTGAGTAATAAAATCATAGTTGGGGAGAAGAAAAAATGAATTTCTGTGTCATGAGAGTTAATTTATCTATTTGGCTACAACTCCTGAGTAACAGGAAAAGAGTATATGCTGAAATATGCAGCTCTTTGAAGTCATTTTTATGGCCCATTCTGTATTTAAAATGAATATATTTTCTAATAAATATATTGTTTAAAATGGAGAAACAATTCAAATTTGTGTCAACAAAGTAATGGGTACCAAACTAGTATTTTGCGAAATATGTAGAATTAGTAATAGTTCCAAATTAGTATGGACAGGAATTTGTGATTTTATGATAAAACATTACATGTTTATATATTAAAACATATTTAGAATATAAAAAACATTTATTACACAATAAGAGTAAAATTATTTTAGAGTTGTTTATAGATCATTAAAATAACAGAACTAATTTGCAACTGTCACAACTATTTGATGAGAACAAACTTTTTATATAACTGAAGAGAACAGTTTCTAAAATATCTGAATTGTGTTTAGGAATTAAACTCTATATTTTTCCACCAATAAAATCCAATCAGGAGGTTTGTTTTATAAACAATCATTACAGGGGCAAATACTGCCAGAATAGTTGTAGACATACCATATGTTATTTTTGGACCATTTAGAAAATAATAATAATATCTCCCTTCACCACACCTGCAAATTGAAGAAAAAAATTTTCACTAGCCAGTTTGAAATTATTTTCTAACTAATGAAAACCTTGTATTTAAAAAGTTTGCATCTCTATATGAAATCAGATTTCACATCCCCCTTATTGATATAAAAATAGAAGCCTGCTGCTTCTTGAGGCTCAAAACAATTTTGGAAGCCAGTTCAATCTATATGGGCATACATAATGTTCACATAATGGAAGAGATGGCAGCCAGCAGCCGCTGACTAAGGTCTTGTTCGCACACACAGTAGAAGGGAATAACCAAGTAGCTGCCAACTAAGCCCTTGTCTATGAACTCACAAACACATTAGGCTGATCGTCATAAAGTAAGTCTGTCCACGCATTTAACACTGCACTAAGAACACTTAATTACTTTATAAAACAAACTTCACTGAAAGGAAAACTTAATATTTTATTGTTATTGTATATTTCTGAAATATTATTTCAACTAACATTCTGTTTCTACTTTTTCTTCAGAAAATAACTTCTATGTTTCATTTAAAAGATGTGTCCTTGTTGTTAAATGTTTAGAATCCTGATAGATAGCAATAAAAACCCTGCATTGAATAACCTTGCAGGTGGTCCCTAGTTAGAAAAACCTTCAGGTCAGGTGTCTCAGCACAGATTGTGTATCTAGATGTGACTTCTAAGTTGCTTTGACTGTCTCATCCTTCAAGTTTTAAAAAAAACCTTCTCAGCACTGAGTTACAATGCTCCCTCACTTCTCCCACTCATGAATAGGGGTGTGCAGTGTGTCAGCTCTAAAAGACATGTCCAACTGATTAAGGTCAGGAAACTTACAAGCACTGGTACTGAATAGGATATTTTTACTGTAGCCCATCATAAACAGGTACAAAACATGAGTATGTTAACACTTACAAGCCATTAAGATCAGAAGCCATGAGAGTTATCCTATTATTATTGTCCTTGACACTTTAAAAAAAAAAAAGAATGTTCACCTCTACTGCTAGCTTGCTTTTTATATACAGTAAGGTTTTCTGCTACAGCTAACATGCCCTTGTAAATCCTTGTTATGTGCTGATTGCTTTAAACATCATATGCTTAAATATATGAGAAACCTTTTTTTCTGAATATATTCCATTGAAATTCACATGTGTGTCTTTTATGCTGTCAAATACAGTAATAGTACCAGGTCATAGTTATTGGCACACCATAGTCATGTGTATTTTACATGCACACACATGTGCATAATATATATATGCACATGTGTGTGCATGTAAAATACACATGACTATATATATATATATATATGACTATATATATATATATATATATGACTATATATATATATATATATATATATATATGGGTAAAGGGTGCTGACTGAGAAGGGATTGCCCACCAAATTGTGCTGTTTGGTCAGATCTTGGAAGTAGATCAAGCCAAAAACTATTCAAAGCTATAAGGTATCTGCTTTCTATTTCAGTCTGCCAATATATTTGCACATACAGATATAGAGAGAGATGTGCAAAAAAAAAATAATATGTAGACATTGTACAAATTCCCTTGAAAAACAACTTTTATTTTTGTAGTTCTCTTTAGATATTTTTTAAAAATTTTACCAAGCTTTTTTTCTGTCGTTTAATTTTCTGGTAGTTTGTTGACATGATGCATCCGTGTAGACATTCTCTTATGACTCACACACAAACTAACTGACAAGTTTTTCCCCAGATTTATTTTTCCACCTGAGTGCACTTTTTTTTACCTTATTTTCATCACATTCCATTCATGCAGACTTTGAAGTGCCTTTCTACATGCTTTCAGTATTTCTTTACTCATTTTCTTTCTCTTTCTTATTCACTATTTCTTTCTTGCTTTATAACTTTATCTTCTATTGTCAGCTTCACAGATGACATGAGACCTTGTAAAGGGAGACAATCTAAAGATGGTAGCCATTTTGGTTACAGTGTGACCATTTTCCTTCATTCATTATTTTTTTAGCTCTTATTTTTCATCTTCTTTTCTTATCATTGCCATCAATTTTGTTTTATTTTGTCTTGAGGATAGGGTAATTTTCCACACAATTTTGTCCATATGACTTGAGGTTATCTTCTACTGCATGTGGTCTATTTATGAATCCATATAGTTTTCTTCCCATCTTGATATTTCTTAATATTAAATCTTTTTTTTTCTTTTTTACTTAATCCATCTCTATTGCTTTTTTTACTAGCACTGTAAACTCATTGTGAGGACAATAGTGTTCCTTTCTAGTTCTTTTTTCTTTCACTTGCTTTCAATTTTAAAACTCTCTTCCTCTTCACATGTATATATACACACACACACACATACACACACATATATAACTTTGTATGTCACATCTTGTTTGCATATGAATTAAATTTTGGCTCTCTGTATAATTTTAAAAAGGCGTCTATTTTTTCAACAGTTCAACCTGCTTTTATGAATAAACCATAAACACTTACGTCACATTCATAAAACAAATAAGATTATTTGCAAAATGAATAAAAAAACAGCAAAAATGAATACCATCTCTCTCTGTAAACTAGTTTGTCATTTGTAGCCTCATATTTCAATATTTTCATAGCATTTTAACAATACTTTATATATGTTGTTTTTGTGAATATATGATAACAATCCAGCAGCACTTGTTTTTATACCATTATATATGGAAAGATGAAAGTTGAGTTATACAGTCAATGATAAAATTATTTACACCCATCAATTTTGAATATTTTTATCTATTTCTCAGAATCTAATGCCCATATGATGCCAGGATTTTTATATGTTAATAAACACAAAAACAGAATATAAAACACAATTTTCAGAATAATAGGTTAAATACAATAAATTTGACAGGCAAATTATGCAAAATAGGAAAAAACAAAATTACTTGTACAGTATGAAAAATAGAAAAAATTGAAAAATTTTCACAATATTAATATTATGTTACTATGTGAGAAAACAACATTATTTTTGCACCAACCTAATAGTAAGTATCATGGCCTTTCATCTTTATAACTTGCTGCAATCTTTTTCTAAAATTTTTGATGAGGTTTGAACAAGTCTTTTTTGGGATTTTCTTTCATTCTTCAATGGTTACACATTCTAATTCCTGAAGGTTTTTTGGTGACTGACGATTTATTCAAACTTTCAATTCTTGTCATAGATTTTCAATAGGATTAAAGTCAGGACTCATTGAAGACTATGGCAGAACTGTAATCATCTTTTCCTGAAGTCATGCAGTCACTGATTTAGATGTATGTTTGGGATCATTAACTTGCTGGAAAGTAGATCGCCAACCTAGATTAAGATTTTGTACTGATAGGTGTAGATTTTCATCCATAATTTTGACATAGTCTGCAGATTTCATTATTCCTCTTATTGCAATTGTCCAGTTCGTCTTTCTTGTGCCAAATCTTCTGTACATCATTATGTCCAAAAAGCTCAGTTTTTGTTTCATCACTCCATAGTACTTGTTCCCAAAAGCAATTTTCTTTGTCCAAGAACGTTTTGTCAAAATTAAACTGAGCAACAATGTGATATGGTTTGTGAAAAGGGGTTCATTGTGGTTGGTTTCTATACAACTCATTTCTATTTAAACAACATTGTGTTGTGCAAGTACTTATGCCCATCATGTTCAAACTTTTGGCAATGTCTTTCAAAACAACTGTTGGGTTTATATTAACCTCACATCATAGTTTTTGTGCAGTTCTCAGTGACAATTTGGTTTTTCTTCCATGCTCAGGCAAATTCTCTGTCATGTCAAACTGCTTAAACTTCTTTATAACAGACTGTACCATAGACCTAAGGATAGCTAACTGGTTTGAAATAGTGCTGTAACTATTTCCCGACTTGTGGAAGTTAATAATTCTCAAGTCAGCACTAAGCTCCATCATGTTGTTAATGTGAGAATAAAAATGGTGACATTCTATGCACCATGTGATGTTTTTGCTGGAATTATCACAAATATTCTACTGAATAAATAGTCTAGAAAGATTCCCCAATAAAATAATTATGTAAATTACTTATACTTACACAAATCAATCAATTTAAAATTATATTTTTGACTGTATGAATAATTTTGTCTTTTCCTATTTTGCATAATTCACCTGTCAAATTTGTTGTATTTAACCTATTGTTCCGAAAATTGAGTTTTATTTTCCTTTTTTGTGTGCTTATTAACATATAAAAACTTATCATCATATGGGCATTAAATTGTGAGGAATGGGTAAAAATATTCAAAATTGATGGGTGTGTGAATAATTTCATCGTTGACTGAATATATATATAATCAATGTGGATGCAAAGTTTAAAATTGAATGGTAACAGTCTGTTTCATGCTTGAATACAATCTTCAGGCCATGTGTTTAGATAATAGCTTGACTATTTATATATGTTAATATACTCAAGCTGAGTTTGCATCCATACTGCAAATATTTACATATCTCATTGGTAATGGTTATAAGGAAATATTCAATATTCATTGTTGGTTGAGTGGTCAATTTTGTTTAGTGACATATCAAGCCCTATAGGTTGTTATTTAATGCTGAAATCTAAGTTTTATGGCTTCAACTAAATATATTTTGAATGCTATTGTCTACTTTCAACTAAAATATATTACTGGTCATTTTGCTTTAAAAAATGTATTTTTATACTTTCATAGTGTTTTGTTTATGCTTTGCTGTTCACTAATTACTCCTAGTTGGGATTTTAATAGGTGCTACTACTCCAGTTCAGAGTGGGCCTGGGAATAACAGAAATTAAGAGCTGGTTTCATGCTCCTCAAAACATCCAATCTCCAGATCAGAGGCCTTGTTGCCAAATGTAGTTTATCATTATACCCAGGTATCTCAGCATTTATTGACCAAGCAGTCAGTGCTATTTTTGATCAAAACATAAAATCTTTTTCTTAAAACGGTTTTTCATGGAAATAGATTTTTTGAGTTCACCATCACTCTTTTCAGTATTGAAGGGTGGTGGTCCTTTCTAACTTTTCTTTTGAAGTAGTGTGAAATATCAACATCTTTATTATGTCATTAGTATATGATAAAACTAAAACTACATTTTAAGTCTGCTTTTCTAAGAAAAGCAGACTTCTACATGGCATTTTAATTCAGTTTACAAAGTTTTTCAATAATTCTTGATACTAAAGCAATTGATCTTTAAATGGCTATTAAATCTTAATACAAATTCTAATTATCACTACAAGCCCCCAAATCTTATATATTTTACAATTGCACAGAGAATATGATAAAATCTGAAATATGTACTTGTTGGTCATCCTTGGAAAATGGTCTGATTATGATGGAAAGAAAACATTGAAATATCAGCAAAATTAAGTACATTTTCTTGTTTTATCAAACAATGTGTATTGTGAGTTCTTTTCATTCTCAGATCAATGGTTCCATTATATGTCAATGTAAAAGAGAGAGAGAGAGAGAGAGAGAGAGAGATTTATATAATTTTTTTAAAAAACAAAGAAAAGAAGATTGAATTTTGAGAATTCTGAACTAAATAGTAACCCCAGAAAAGTGGTTCCCGCTTCTCTTATTGTAGAAGCACAACACATCAAATCAATCATTGAAGCAGATGATGATTCCACTGAAGTTTCACATAAAAATTCCTTGAGCAACACCTTCTTCCTACTTCATCTCTTTTTGCCTGCTTACTGCAGTAACCATATGGAAATTTGTTTTTGCTTTTATTTTGTAATTCCACTGAAGAGAAAATAGAAAACTCCCTAACATCTACAATTATCCTCTTTTTCTCTTTTAAATTTAATTCAGTCCCTGATCTGATTCTTTGTGCTTCTCTCACCTCTGAAGTGGCCTTACAGATGCAGCTTGAAGATATTGCTTATTTATGACACCTGACACTTGAAAAATAAAATAAAAAAATCTACAAATAAGCTAGAAAACATTTTGCTTAAGTGACCTGACATTTTTGGTTTTGAATCAATAAAAGTACTCAGCATAAAATTGATAGTTGCCGAGATATAGAGGCATATTAAAGAAAGAGAGATAATGGAAGGTAGGATAAGATGGTGGGTCTAAAAGAGTCAGAGAGAGAAAGAAGTGGTGAAAGAAAGAAAAAAGAGAAAAAGGAAGTGAAAGAAAAAAAATAAAAGCAAAAGAGAGCGGATAAAGAAAAAAGGAGAAGGTAAGAGAGGAAAAAGGAAAATATGTAATTGGATGAAAAAAATATAAATGAAAAATGCATAAAAATGCAACAGAGAGATGTAGAGGAATGAGAGAAAGAGTGAGAAAAACATGAAGCGAAATCAATGAAAAAGCAGCTAAAAGAATAAGAATTTGAGGGATAGTCACAAAGGAAAGGAAAAATGAATGAAAAGCTGAATGAAATGAAAGACAGTAATAAAAGAAAGAAATAAAGCTGGAAGGAAAAGGCAAGAAACAGTAAACGAGGGATGAAAAGCAATGGAAAAGAAGGAAAAAGAAAAAAATCTTAAATAAAGATGAAAGAAAAAGTAAAGAAATAGGAAAAAAAGTTAAAAAATAAATGAAGTAATGAAATAAAGATGGAGAGAAAAGTAAAGAAAAAGAAAGATGAAAAAATAAATGAAGTAATGAAATAAAGATGGAGAGAAAAGTAAAGAAAAAGAAAGATGAAAAAATAAATGAAGTAATGAAATAAAGATGGAGAGAAAAGTAAAGAAAAAGAAAGATGAAAAAATAAAGAGAAGGAAAGCAAAAGTGTGGAAAAAAATGAAAAGAGAAAATGGAAGAAAAAGTGATAAAATCAATGAGAGGGAAATGAAAGAAAAATGAGGGATATATAGTGAGGGAGAGAAAGATGGAGAAAGAGAGAGAGAGAGAGAGAAAGAGGATATTTACAGTGAGAGATTGTTTTTATTTGTCTTTTACTAGTTCTTAATTTTTAATCAGTTTTTTTGTTCAACATTCCTTCATAATAAGAATTTGTGTTTTTTCCTTTTTTTTCCTTTTCTTTGGAGGCTCCTCTCTTTTTTTATATTTTTTTTCTGTTTCTTGGAGGTTTCACAAGAACCTGACAAATTTCCTATTTTCATACATAGACAACACTTGCATACTGCTGTTCTTGAAAAACCAAAGATATATATATATATATATATATATATATATCCTATTTTTTTTCACTTACTCTTTGTATTTCTTATTGTCTTTCTATCTTGTCACACACACACATATATATACACACACACACACACACACACACATATATATATATATTACTTAATAATATTAATATATATATATATATATATATATATATATATATATATATATATATATATATTACTTATATTTGTAAGTGAAAAAATAGGATAGTGGTCTTTCATATACTTACTTGTTCTTCCTATATTTAATATATAAACAGAAGTATATACATACATATGATGTCATCTTCCGCTTTAAATTTAGACACCCCGACCTTACCCTGACTTGGTGTTCTGTGAATGTAACTGAGATATTGATACAAATTATTAAGCCTTACACCCCTTTTCTTTAAACGATCGTTCTAGCCGTTACCATAGTAATTTTAATTTCAATAACGAATATGCTTATAAAACGCGTAAATTTCAGGAATAAGTTATTCCAAAAAAAATTTCGCTCGAAGATGGAACAGAGCTTAGTACTTTAATTCGATTTAATTAAAATAATCATATTGAAGTCTTCGGCTCTTGTTTTGAAACATGAGAACTCTTATGTAGCGTTGGAATCATATTTTTAAATAAATAATTATATATATATATATATATATATATATATATATTGGTGTTTGTATATTTTTAAACATATGTATATATAAAATTATATATATCTAAATACACATTCAGTTATACATCTAAATTAATTGATGCACGCACACATGCATGTGCCTATGTATGTATTACATGAGAAAATTTGTTTCTGCTATGTACTAATCCTAAATTGAAATCAATCTTAGAATCTAGAATTTTCTAACAGTCACACACACACATATACACACACAACTAGGTCCCACCCTTTTACTATTGAATTAGTCAAATGTAAATGCCTCGTCTACTCCAACACTTTTCTCACACTTCTTGCCTGCGGAACTCCCTTCCATTTACTTGCTTCCCTGAAAACTACAATCTTCAAAAATTTAAATGCAATGTCAATCACCATCTTCTGTTGTCTTGAACCCTGTTCAGCTTTTATTCTTTCCTCAGTCCCCACTATACCCAATATTTTATCTCACCTTCACTCTCTGTAACCCCCTGTGTACTAGTGGCATTCCTGTCTTGCTTGTGGTGAAATGATTACAAAAAAATAAAAATAAAAAATTAATATATCTATGTGAGTGGAAAAATTTCTCTGTATTTAGATTAAAATGATTTATAAGCAAAATGATAGGATCTTAGTCATTTGAAAGGTGTGAAACTTAGAAATCATTCCAGCACAAATTTACCATTTGATTAATGTTGTACAAATAGTATTAACAATAATCCAACAGGATTAATGTTCATTATTCAAACAGAAATTGGGATTCAACTTCAAAAACGTATTTCAGTGGAATATTTATTTTGACTAGTCACTATTTTTTCTTTTTAGCCTTGCTTCAGTTTTAGAGGCATTGGCAGAATTTTCTAGATGATGTAGGAGAACTGTGGCATTGATAATGGTGTCTGCACTGATAACTAGGTTATCTGAATAGTCAATATCTATCAACTTTATTGGAGGATATCAATTTGAGAGTCTTGCTGATAAAGTAAAACCTAGAAGATGTTTGTTGAGAGAAGTTCAACCAGCAAAACCCAATACAAATTGTCTCAGGTGAATCAATAAAATCAGTTGAATCTTTTACATACCTAGGAAGTGAAATAAATTCCACTGAAAATGTTGTAAAAATCCACATAGCTAAAACCTGGGTTACCTTGAATGAAATGGATGTAATCTGGAAATCTGGTCTACCAGATAACCTCAAACAGGGATTCTTTTGAGCCACTGTAGAGGCAGTATTAATGTATGGTACCACTGTTTGGACATTAACTAAAACCCTAGAGTCTAAGTTTGCTGGAACCTACATTCAGAAGCTACTGCTCTGGATACCTAGTCATAGAGCAAGACAGGTTGGTCACACAGTAACAATATTGACCAGCTATGTTATGACACAGAATACCAACCTAATGACCTTCCAGCCATGAAGGTCAGGTGAGAGTCTCATGAATGTTTGACCTACTTTGACTATATATATATATATATATATATATATATATATATATATATATATATCACTTATTAATATTTTGTACAAGTTAGCAACTTTCGTACAACTAGGCTTTAGATAATATTTTACAAGTTAGTACTATTATTTTATTCAAATAGGCAATATTTTGTTAAAATAGGCATTATGTATTATTTTTCACAACTTGGTATGAAGCAATAATGTGTACAAGGCATTAGTGCACTTAGTTGCTAAATAATTTTAAAACTAAGCTCTAGATAATAGTTAGTAAATCTAAAACCTAAATAGTATTTGTATAAGTAGGCCCAACTTAAGAGCTTGTACAATTTATCACTATGTAATATTTTTACAACTATGCAATAATTAATATTTTGTACAAGAAGGTACTATATAGTATATTTTTAAGCTAAGCCTGAAGTAATATTTTGTACTAAAGTTACTAAGTAATATTTTCGCAATTAGACTTTAGGTAATATTTTCTATCTTTCTTCTATGTGTCACATCGCTTAAGGGCTTTGGAAATCATGGCTCTCCACAATTTCCTGTCCTTTGTAACTCTTAATAACTTTTGTCTTTTTGTTATCTCTCCCATACCATTCTCTGATATCCATTCACTTAAGTTTGCCAGGTAGGTTGTGTATTGCTTTCTTGCCTCTCTTACCTTCAATCTGTTCTGTGAGTATCACATTTTCCAAGCTCTCTTTCCTCATTATGTGTCCTAGAAATCTCAACTGTCTCTTCCTGATGTTAAGTATAAGTGTCCTTTTTGTTGCCATTGTCTCTAGAACTTGGTCACTGCTCACATGATCAGTAAATAGTATTCTCAGTATCCTTCTGTAGAATCACATATCTGTTGCTCCAATTCTATTCTTCATCTATGAGGAAATTGTCCAGAATTCACTGCCATTTAGGGGGGACTGATATTATATAACAATTCATCACTCTTTTCTTTGTTTCTAATGATATTTTTCTGTTTCTTAATACTTCATTTTTTTAGAAGAGATCTTTCGCTATCCCAATGTACTTTTGGATTTCTATGTTATCCGTCCTGTTCTCTATTAATACACTTTCCAGATATCTAACTTGTTGCACCTGTTTGATTTCAGTGAATCATAAAATATTATATTGTACAACTGTACAATATAATATATAGTTAGGTTAGAGGTTACATTTTGTCAAATTGTTATTAAGTTGATATTTAGTACAATTAGTGACTAAATAATTGCTAGAACTACATGCTAAGTAATATTTTGTTTCAACTAGGTGTTAATTAATACTTCTTGTTTTCTCTTGTTATCAATTTTGATAGCATTTATGGCCAAAATAAAAATAAATTTTTAAATTCAGTATGAAAAAACGTTTGTTATATTCCGTCCTTTTATTTCATTTGAGACAAATTTATTTTCTTTCATTATTCTTTTCATTTCTCCATCTTTGTTGTCAGACATATTTTAAAATTATTCACATGTGTTTGTCTTAATGTGTGGACTTGTTTTTTATGATGTTAATATTTCTATTATGAATTATTATTATTACATTAATATTCACAATATTTAACCTCATTGAAAAATTTGATTATTTTAATCAGTTTCTTTTACTTTCAATTATATTGCAAATCAACTGTAACATTAATTATCTTAATCTTGTAAAACTCAAATGATAAAACATTTAACATTCATGGCAGAAAATGCAGAAATTCTTTTACTGTTCTTTTGAATATTTATTGAAGATTGGCATAAAACTGATGACAGAAGATATGTTGTTGGATTACTTTTTTACCCTGACTCATGTACAATAAACCAAAGGGAAAAGAACATCTGCTATAAAGCCATTGTGAGTGAGTTTATTCCACATTGATTGCTTCATAAGTGTGGCCTTGTGCCAAAGTTTTCCAAGTTCACTAAATCAGAATAAAAATAATATTAAAAGTAATGTTATCTCTCTGATTTGGTGAAAAAATAACAAAATATTTTCCACAGCTGTGATGAGAGTTAGGGTTAGGGAAACAAATGTCATAAAACTGATATGGTGGGGAAGGAAATGCATATAATCAAATATATATTAATATTTTTTTATCAGGACAAAATATATAGAACAAGGTAAGTAGATATATGAAGTAGAGACTTCAAGGGAAGAGCATTGTTATAAATTTTGAAAGTTAGTAATTCAAGATCAATTTGCTGAGAAAGTTTTAGTGTTAATAAAAACGTTTTTTAGTAATTGAATATCATTTTTGTTTCCTAAAGGAAATATTTTTAAAATGGCTACATTTGAGAAAACTTTTCTATATGACAAGTAGATTTTGTCTATGGAGAAGTTAACTACTAAAGAATGAATAACAAATCAAGATGGAACCTTTGTGAACCTGAAAATTTTGAAAGAAAGAATTCTTTCACATTGCTATGGATCTGGAGATAACTCTCTGATGCTTGTCACTGAGAGAAGCCACCAGTTAAAAGATGTGTGTGTGTGTGTGTATGTGTGTGTTGTTGATAGCAAGGATGAATAATATACATAGTTTAAAAAGTGAGTGAGTGAATAATATAAATGGTTTAAAAGGAAAGTGAGTGAGCAATGTACATGATTTAAAAGGAGAGTGAGCAATATAATATACATGGTTTAAAAGGAGAGTGAGCGAGTAATACATATGGTTTAAAAGGTGAGTGAGTGATATATTAAGTTGGTGCAAAAATAATGACGTAATAATGTCGTTTTTAGACGTTAAAAAATACGTCAAAAAACAACATTATTACGTCATTATTTTTGCACCAACCTAATACATGGATTAAAAGGAGAGTATCTATTCTTCCTCTATGTGCTGTGCCCCTGCAGGACATTGTTGATCATGGCTCTCCACAATTTCCTATTATTTGTAGCACAATAAATTTTGTCTTTTTGTTATCTTATCTAAACCTTGATATGCCAAGCTTGCTAGGTAGTTTATGTATTATTTTCCTGGTTCTCTTGCATTCAATCTGTCCTGTGAGTATCAAATTTTCCAAGCTCTCTTTCCTCACTATGTGACCTAGAAATTTCAACTTTCTCTTCCTGATGTTAATGTAAGCGAACTTTTTGTTTCCATTTTCTCTAAAACTGTGTTGTTGCTCACATGTTTGGTTCATGGTATTCTCAACATCCTTCTGTAGAAATACATTTCTATTGCTTTAAGTCTCTATATCATCTGTGACAAGATTGTCCAGTATTTACTGCCATATAAGTGGATTGATATTACATGACAGTTCAGTACTCTTTTCTTTGTTTCTAACAATGTTTTCCTATTTCTTAAGACTTTGCTTAGCTTTTAGAGAGCATCTTTTACTATCCCAAAGCATATTCGAATTTCAGTGTCACCCTTTCTGTCCTCTGTTAAAAAAAAAAACTTCCCAGATATTTAAATTGTATTTCTCTTTCTGATATTATTTTGAGCATAAATATTGTATTTCTTGTTCCAGTGTCTTTAACAAACCCACACTGTTCTTGTCCTATTTCTGGTCTAATTCTACTGTGCACTCTATTTATCATAGTTTGGATGATAAGTTTTTATTTTATTTGGCTCATTAGTCTGATTGTTCGGTGGAGTTCACATTCATTTGCACATGTATTCTTTGGTAATACTAAGAAAATGGATATACTTAGGTGTTCTGGTATATCACTACTGTTGTATATTTCATTTATTATGTTTAATCTTGTCAATGCCAAAATCATCTAAGGCTGCCAGCATCTCTATTACAATTCTGCCTGGTACTGTTGCTTTGTTTCTGTTCAATTTGGCTAGTGTTGATTTCACTTCAGATTTTAATATTACTGGTCCTTCGATATTCTTGTGTATTGTCAATTGTTCTCTTTTATCGTAGAAGAGTTCTCTGATGTGTTTGTTTCACCTCTGAAATAATTTTTATTTCTATAATATCGCTGTTCTGTTCTTGGATTTTATGCATCCTGTTCATGAGAATGTCTTTTTGTTCTGTTAGTTCTTTTTTCTTTTTTTTTACACATTATTTGCTTTATCTTTATCTTTCTATTGCTACACATTTTTTTCTTAGCCCATTTGTTTCTAATTTCTTTGTGCAGAATCCCTACATTCTGTGCTGTGCCTTGGCATTGTGTTTTGTCTCCTTTTCATCATGTTGAGAATTTAATCTATCATTCAGTCTATTTTTCTTTGAGATAATCTCAATTGCTGATGTCGCTAAAGCTTCTCTTAATGTGTTCCACTTTGAGTTTCCATTCTCATTTTGTTCATTGTGTCTACTTTTAACACTGTCCATATGTTTTACCTTCACATTCGAGTCATTCAGGAGCCTGATGTATTGCAATTTGGGTGCAACTTTTGCCCTCTTCAGTTTCCATAGTTTCACTCTAAGTTTACATATCACTGGAAGTTGATCACTCCTGCAGATGGCACAGGTAAGTTTTGCAGTGTAAAACTGCATTCCTGAATCTCTTATTGATAGCTATATAGTCAAAAAAGGGGTGAGTGAATAATATACATGTCTTAAAAAAGTTTGTTGGTAAGTAATGTACATGGTTTAAAAAGTTGGGGGTGAATAATATATATGGTTTTAATAATGTAACATAGGTTTTTGTATTTTATATCTGACAAAGATAAATAGAAAAGTTTTTGCCTTACAAGATATATCTGAACAAGTTGAGTAGTATCAGATTTCCGGATGGAAGCTACAAGTTCTACAATTTATATATGAAAATTATTGATGATAATTTCTTTGTTTTTTTGCTAATAAGTTTTGCTCAGTTTTTGCTAAGTTTTTGCAGAAAAAGAAACAAGTAACAAAATTACTTGCTAGATTTCATCTACGTTGTTAAGGGAAAACACTCTCTGCAATATAGCCACTTAACTCTTGTATTTTATTGCGTAATTCTATGATACTTCTATTTATTTAATACATCATGTGTAATTATATATTTTTGTCTGTAACTTTTTGCTGTAATAAAGCAAACCCATATATAAAATGAAAAGTGAATCTTGCCCTGATTTGAACATCCAACCTAGACATAACTGGACAAGTGGCATATTCACTAAGCCAGAGTTTTTTGCACTTGAGCAGTGTGTTAAGATTAATTACTTCTGTGTTGTTTGTTTTTGATTTTGTGTGTATCTATAATAATGAAAATAATTCCAGTGCATATAAGTTAATATTTGATATTTACAAAATATCAAGAAAGTGTGATTGTTAATATTTTGGTATGTACTTACATCACTGCATGTGTGCATTCCCATTAACAAATATATTCACTCTCTTCATAAATATATATATATATATATATATGTGTGTGTGTGTGTATGTGTGTAGATCAGTAAGTCCTAATTAAGAAAAACTATTAATATTACATAAATATTTTTTTAACATAATCCCTTTCTTTGTCAATGCACTTAAGCAGTGAATATTAACCCCATAGATGGAACAGTATACAGCAAATATTTCAGATAAAAATTGAGTTATGCCAGGCTATGAAATTATATATATTGTCTAAGTTTACACACATAAAATTATTGCTCTAAGACAAAAGGAAAACTTAGGCAACATGTATTGTCATCTGAGGAACAAATGCAAATATTTTATTTTGTGACATATTTATATACAAAAGCAAAAATGTCATTGGTTCTTAAAAATGTTTTAGTATATATATATATATATATATATATATATATTGATGCATGTTTCATTAAATAATATAGACAAGTTTTGTCTATTTATTTTAAGTAAGTTCCTTTCATATTGTCTGATAAGCTTAATAACATTATCATTGAAAGACAAAAGGAAATCACCATATCCAGTCTAAGCTTTCGGCTTACATAAGCCATTATCAAAGATGACAATTACTTTTCAATATATCATGGATGAAATAATAATGATAGTCTGTTTTTGTTGCATGAAAAATTTCAAAGCAATGACTAACTCATGTAACACATGACCATGTGAGAGTGAAAATGAGAAGTATTAAGTATGGGAACTTGTTGGTATAAACCAATAGCTTTTGTTACCAATTATAGGCATTTAAGAATATTTGTAGAGATTTCGTAGTTTATTTTATTCCAGTTAGGTTTCAACTGTTTTATGTATGTAGCTTCAAGAATTTTTAGTTTTTCTTTATTGTTTTCATGTTTAATATAGTTGTGTTTGCAACAAGGATTTTCAGGAATTGCGTACATATATATATATATAGAGAGAGATGTAGAAATGATCTAAAAGAGATACGATCAACCATATATGTGAGCAATTACGTACACATACAAGTGAGAAAATAACTATTTAATCAATGGTGTAGATAAAATAGCACTCAATGTAATTAAACAAAGCTATAAAGTATATATTAATAATATATGCATTTACAGTACAACTCAGAATTTCATGGTTACAAAAAGTTATAAACTGATCAATATGGTTGTTTTTTTTAAATTTCTCGGTCTCATGAGAGCAATGCTACATTATATGTGGATAGAAAGTTCAAGATTATTATAAATATAATATAGCATTGGGCTATAGATTCAAAATATAGAGTGTTGGTAGATATTGAAAAAATGAACTAAGTTATTAATAGTCAGTTTAATAGGGATATTGATGTGTAAAGGTGTATTGAGTCAACCGATATGATTATTGTAATATGAACTAAAAAAGTAAGTAGTTACCAAATAAAAAGCATGGGTAGGCAAAAAAGAATATAGTGTAAAAAATGTAAAAAATATAAACAATAATAAAAAATAATAAAACAAATTAAAAATAAAAAAGGAATGCAGGTTATAATAACTGCTAAACTTGAGGATGTTGCAAGGGTGGTAACTGGATATGAAAAAAATATTAGAGGTAGGTCAGTGGGGATATTACAGCAGATGTTAGGTTAATTGCTCTAGTCAGCATTGAAATATTTGAAAAGAGAGTTCCTTCTATGACTGCATGTGATCATAAGCTCATTATGCTTGTTCAGCAAATTATGTTTGAGAATAGTTTGTTTTCTAATAAGCACAGATTACATTTTTCTTTGTTGAGGTCAAAAGGTTTTGTTATAGTGATGAGATTTCAATTTACTACAGGTGTGTAGTTATCTGCCCCCAAAATTTAGAGAGTGCCTTGGTATTTGAATATTGCTTATTGGTTAATGTCATTTTATGATGGTAATACCAGGTTTTCTGGTGGTTAGGAATGGAACCAAAATAAAATTTAGTCTTGTCATTATGCCCAATGCTAGCTTTGTAAATAACACCTTTATTTATGCATTTAGAATTTAGTGGGCAGATACTATTTTCAACAATTACAATTTTTGTCAGTGGTATTATTACTATTGAAGTTTTTTTTTAAATATTTGTTTAACATTAAATTATTATACTGTGCTATATACTGCTCATGATTTTTAGTACAGCTGTAGTTAATTTTAATGTTCTTCTTGTTGAAAATCTTGTTGCGCAATGGAATATTGCTGAAATGTTTATGGATTAAATTAAAGAAAATTCTACCTATGCTGATTTTGACATTACTTTTATATGGTGAGTTAAACCAAATTATGTTGCATTTTCTGTGATTATGTATTTTGTTGTCAAGATATTCTAGATTAACTTTATGTTTGCTTTTTATTACTGCATCTATATATTTAGTCTTATATTTGTCAAAAATATCTTTATAACTAGAGTTAGTAGATGACCTATGTTGCACTGATTCATGCAAATTATTTAAAATTCTTGGGGGATGGTTAAATTCTTTATATTATTTATAATTATTCTTTATATATATATATATATATATATATATATATATATATATATATAATTATTATTCTACTCGTGTATACACA